>CM017764.1:15940405-16431285 GCA_008009225.1 Acer yangbiense
TTAATATTAAATATTAGAGTATTATTGTGATTTCATTAAAATGGTGAGAGCAGTATGGATATTCTCAAGGTAAGAGATTAGCTTCTCCAATAATCAGCGTTAAAAAGCAACCCCCACCAAACTTACCCAACTTCTCAAAAGCTAATTATTGAAGAAACAAATTATAAAATAAGTTGCTTTTGGGAAGTTTACCAAACACTTATGTTTGGGTTAATTTTATTTAGTTTGACACATCAGCATGGAGCCTAGAATTTAGGAAACCAAATCTCCATGACATCAGACCACGTCAGTTCGATGAGCCACATAAGGCAATGGCGGGTTGATGAGCAAAGAGCAAGTTGCTCACTAAAGGAACTTGCTCACCGGAGAAACCCTAGATAGGCAAATTGACTTGAACTCACTACCCACACATTAAATGTAAAGCATTATTAACAAAATAGGATTTCAGCATATCTTCCAAGAAACTCGGTGAAAGTTCTCACGGTGTGTAAACTATTTAATCTAGAGGGGGGTGAATAGATTTTAATCGTTATTACCCAATTTTCGCATACATGTCAATTTTACGAAAATGTCCCGAATTAGTCAAATAGACATACAAGTGTAATATGGTGCGGAATGTAAATAACACTTGATGTTTACGTGGAAACCCTCACGGGAAAAATCACGGGCTGTTGAGTGAGCCACACCCGAACCTCGAATCCACTAAATGTGATAAAATTACAACCTAATCCCGGAAGTAATCACACACCTACCTAATCCCAGTATGAGTGAACCTAGTTCAAATGCTTGCGATCTAAGCAACCTAATCTCGGAAGCTACACACAAGACTTTGATTCTCAATGAAGAGATTAACACCCTAAGTGATTATATGAATATCCAAAATGCAACATAGAGCAAGGGAACCCTATATGCTTATCTAAGATGATGATTTTGCAATAAAAGCAATCCTAGATATTAAGAACTAAATGACATGTCAAATAGCTTAGCTAATCAAGATTAAGCAAAAACCTAATTAGCTATCACAATACAACACTCAATCATATTCATCACAAATAATCTCTAACTTGTATTTAACATATGATCTAAAACATACAAGTAATATGAAGAGATTTCTTAATATGAAAAACACTAAAATTAGATAAAGTTAGTGAAGAACATACCAAGGATGATGTGATGATACAAAACCATGCATGGATGATTGCAAGATGATCTTTGATGTACTATGGAATGTATTTGAGTGTTTAAAGAAGAGTTCTTTTAGGATTTTTCACTTGAACAATATTCTAAGGAAAATATATGATATTTTGAACTCAACAAACTGACCTAAAAACATAGAGATGTATATATAGAGGTCATAAGTAAAGTGTGGTCGTTTTGAAAAAACGCACCAAAAATTGTTCTGTGCGCTGGTGAGCTTGCGCTGGACGACCAGCGCACGACCAGCACAAAGGCAAAAAATGCACAGGCGCTGGACGACCAGTGCACGTGAAGGGCGCACGATTAGCGGCACTCCACTGGGCACTTTACGTTGGTGTGCTTGCGCTGGACGACCAGCGCATGACCAGCGACAGACCACTGGGTGATCTGCGCTGGTCCGACGCATGACGACCAGCGCAATGTGCTGGTGCTGCGCGGGTAGGTAGACCAGCATACTGCACACTCCCTATAGACCACAACCAAATATGCAAGGGTAAAAAGGGGTAATGAAAATGCATCCTAATAACTAACAAGATATGTCATTATAATTACACGATGCAATCAATACTTATATAAGAAAAGATGTTATATGATCATGAATGCACACATAATACAAACACACAATATTCAATAATGAGAGATATGCAAGTGTTGTGCGTGTGTGCAACTACATCTCTTCAAGGCAAAATAAGCACTAGAAGTTCACCTTTGGTGCTTCTTCTCTTGAGGTTTTGAAAGCCTAATCTATCCTTACAAAAACCCCAAGTGTGGTTTGTCTACGAAATAAGCCAATCAATAAATTGAGACCTTACACTCGGCTTCATATCAAGCAAGGCAATCACCTAAAATCCAGCAGTTAACAAATTCAGTAACAAATGCAAGAATACTCTCGCAAGGAATAAAGATCTTCGCACCAAAAATGTACGAAGACTCGATTAACCAAGAATCTTGTCAAGATACAATCCCCCTAGGATCACACCCATTAATAACTTTTGCTTGCACACCAAGGGCTAGGGAAACACCATAATCCCTATATAAACACATGTATCAAGCAAAGAAAAATGGACGACACAAGCAATTCATCACTTGTAAATTGTAAACACTCTTACGTAATTGTAAGTTCCTCATATTTTGATTGACTTATTTCTTTGACAAACCACATTAGGGTTTAATTTGTAAGGGTAGATTAGGTTCTTCATTGTTCGTGATCAAGTTTCAATGGCCTCCCTAAAACCTCAAGCTCAAAAGCACTTCAACGGTATAACACTTGTTCTTGACTCTTTGAAGAAATCTAGTTGCACACACACACACACTGTTCAAGCATGTTTTGTTCATCTTTCATTTGTGTTCTAATGGTTTATAAGTGTGCATCCATTACACATCTCTCATGTGAACTTCATTGTTAGATCTAAGTGTGGTTTTGTGTGATTGTTTGGAGTAAAGTGTCTAGTTTCAAAAGATTGGTTTTTCAATGGTTTAAATGTTTTTCAAAACTGACCTTTGTGTGTTCTTGTGACCATAACGTTTTATACAAAGACTCAAATTGAGTTTTGAAAAGTTCTAGACAAACTGGACACTCATATCTTTCCAACGGTATATTATTCATAATATTTCTTGACCATTTAGATTGGTTTTGAAATCTCCAAAGAGACCACTAAAACAGGGCAACTCTGTTTTTGTTTGAATCTAACCTTTGGTCACTCAAATGACCATAACCATTTCTATAGATATTCAAATCTTGATTTGTAAGTAGAAAATAGACATTCATACTTTTCTAACGGTCTATTATACAATAGGTTTCGATATCGTTTGGTTATGTTTTGGGGCGCTCAAATATCGAGATGATGTGATGTCATGCCTCTGCGCGGTTCGTTCTGCGTAAATGCGCAAAACTTACAATCCAATAAATGTGCGCAGTTCGTGCGCACATTGGAACTATGCATTTGTCCATAAATATTTTTTAACTCTTCCAAAACGCCGTAGTTTCGATGGGGCTCTTATATAAACCTCTATTTCTCTTCTTTGAACTACAACCCACAAAATTAAAACCCTAGAAAAAGAAAATGAGTTGTTCTAAAGAGACAAGCTTAGGTTGTTTAATATATTCTTAAGTCAAGTCTTATGACTAAAAGTGTCAGGGGCTGTTTGTTTTTTTCACTATAAGACTTATTGCCTCTTATATCTTAAATTAAGATAAATCAGTTTGTTTGTTTTTCCAATTTATATCTTATTGTAAGATATATATGTTTTTTAGAAAAAAGTAAAAAAATTTGACTTTTATCTTATTCAAAAGTGATACAGTAGAGTTTTTTAGTAAATTTTCACAAATGTTTTATAACAATTCATACATTTATAATTTTATCCGCACATAATAAAATCCTAAAATTCCAAATTTTAAAGAAACCCTAACACAACTTAATCAATTTTATATTTGTAATAAGTCATCCAAAATGAAAAAATAAAAATAAACATATCATAGCATCTTAATTTATAAGACTTATCAATATGTCTAACAAATTAAGGTCTTATAAGACTTTAGATTAAAAATAAAAAAAAAACAAAAAAAAAAAAAACAGCCCCTTAGTGCACAAGCAATTGGTCTAGAATCACTATTAAAGGTCTACGGGTAGAATGGAATGTGTTAGTGATCGATAATGGTGTGATTAAAGGTCAACCTAGGTTATAAAATTGTATTCAAATAGTGGATTTGAGGACTGGAAGTGGCTAGAAGGTTAGTCGTGAGTTTTGCTCAGTTTGAGGATTTCTCACATAAATCAAATACGAAAGTGGCTAGAAGTTTTGCCTGTGAGTTTTGCACAGTTTGAGGATTTTTATATATCGTTAATTGCTTGTATTTTGTGATTGAGTAATATAGCTTAATTTTTTATAATATTGATTAATCGAAAGTTGGTAATTAACTTGATTAAAACCTATTCACCCACCCCCCTGCAGCATCATAAGCGGGCGACCTCTTGAACTTGTCCACGACGCGAAGCTCTAATTCAGCTACAGCATAGGCAAGAGCATTGTCTTTTCCTTCAAGCTCCACTCTGAGCTTATGGATGACCTGGTCCTTAGAAGCCGCCTCCCGCTCAGCGACAGCCAAGGCAGTAGTGACAGTAACGAGCTGCCCTTTCAATGCAGCTTAGCCTCCTTCTAGGCTAGCAGCTCTCCCCTGAGACTCTACGAGCTGAGTAACCAAGTTGATCCTCTTGTCTTCAGTTAATTTTAGGTCAAAGAACACCTAAACAAACGAAGAAGGTCATATACACATAAAGATAGAAAGAAGAGGAAGAATTGTCAAAGGCACAAACTTATAGTGGAAGAAAAGTTGAAGTAAGCCTTCAACCTATTGTCTAAGGGGCCTCGATAAGATTCTGAAATCGGGAAGGAGCCCCAAAGAAGGTCAACCCATTGGTCATGGAAATAAGCACCTCTTCAACTGAATGCGACGAAGGATTTGAGGCGCCCGGAGCAAGAACCGGAGCAAGAACCGGAGCTTGCGAGACTAGAACAACTCCAAAATGGGCGACCCTAAAGGCTTTCTCGAGGATGGTAGCAGAAGCCTCCACCCTCTGCAATCGGAGTGACAGGAGTCACAACCTCCTGAGCCTCCTTGACTAGAACAGTAGCCACATCGTCAGCTCTCAGCCTCTTGTTCCTTACTAAGGGAACCTCCTCCTCCTCATTTGAGGAAATCAAACAAGTACCTTGCCTGATACATTCCCACTGAGCGACTGCTAACGAACGCTCTCTTTTGGCTACGAGACAAGATGGCTTAACAGCAACACCTTTCCTCTTCTCGGCGGACCGATTAAGCGAAGGGCCCGTTGAAGTCACCTCACTCCAACATCGAACAGGTGGCTGAAAGGGAGAAGAAAGAGATGAACTACCAAGAAGGGCGCTCTAAGGTCACCTAAATAGAGGCCCGGTTAGATTGGCTCGCGAGCCACATACAAGATCGACTTCGCACACTGGGAGACATCAACAATGCAAAGGGTTAGAAGTTTGAACATTCACGAGAAGTGGAAGACAAATCAATAAAGGGAGACTTACATCGAGTCTTACCGTTATAGTGTTTTAAGAAAATGTTTAGGTCAATCATCCTCCGTTCGATGAACAGATTCGGATAACCCCTCTTCCACCAGGAGGAGGCCAAAACCTTGGAAATATGCCCTTCCTTCTTTAAGGTTAGGCGGCGAGTCACTTCACCAAGAGAGCAAGAGCTGGAGAAATGCTGAGGCACGCGAGAGGAATTCAACGCAGAGATGTGATCCGTGGCCATAACGCCTCCCCAGTCGCCTATCACAAAAAAAACCACCGACTCATCCAGGATGTTGATGCTTAAGGAACCCCCAGATAAGCTCACCCCTGTTTCTAGAGGGATCATGCTACCTGGTAAAAGCGAAGGATCTCGCGAAAAGTAGGGGGCAGTAGGTGGTTCGACCTCCAAAGAGCACACATGCAAATAAAAATGCGATAGCATGTGGACGACAACTGGTAAGACAAGAGTCTCACTTGCCCCAAAAAGCAAGAGATAAAAGGTTGAAGAGGGAGAGTGACTCCGCAACAGAGCATGGTGTCATAGATGGCCACCGCATTTGGAGGAGGGTTCCACACTGCCCGACCCTCGAAAAGAAGTAGTTCAACTGCCGCTGGGAGTTAGAAGCGGTCTATGTAAGCAGTCAAATCGTCATTATTGCCCACCATGTTCAACTCACAGTAGAACTTGCAAGGGGATTCAAAAGAAAAATGTATTCTGGCCCTCACAAACTCCGCAAAGTCAGGCTCCACCATTTGTTGAGGGTCCAATCTTAAAGCCATTTGATCAACCATCGAAAAAGAAGTCTCTTTTTAAAAGAAGAAAAGGTTTTTTAGGAAGAAGAAAATAAGCAAAGGGATTGCAAAGTTAGGTCAAGAAAAATGCTTGCAAAAATCTGGATGTAAAGCAACAAGAAACTAGGACACTAGTATTTATAGAGTTTGAAGAAAGAAAGAAAACCAAAGGGCGTGTCTTTTAGTAGAGGCGTACTCGTTAGGGAAAAAGAACCGCGAAAAACGAAGAGTGACTTTCCAGCCAATCACAGCAGAGCACGTGTTGTGACAGGAGACAAAGCGAAGTGAAATAATCCCTCATTTATGTCTCATCATTGAGCCGTTCAAATGTTTTGAAGGATTAATATTAAAAGCACGGTTATCGAGACTAATAAAATCCAGACGGCCCATTAATGCAACATTAAATGCAAAGATCTCAATAAATCCATTTCATAGAGCTGCTAACTCGCCGAAAGAAGTAGCTCGCAAATAGCCCACCTCATGGATTTAGGGGTATTGTTTGGGTTAATTTTATTCAGGTGACGCATCAACATGGAGCCTAGAATTCAGGAAACCAAATCTCTACGACATCAGGCCACGATAGCTCGACGGGCCACGCAAGGCAATGGCGAGTTGATGAACAAAGAACAAGTCGCCCACTAAAAGAACATGATCGTCGGAGAACCCCCAAACAGGCGAATTGACTTGATATCACCACCCACACATTAAATGTAAAACATCATTAACAAAATAGGATTTCAACATATCTTCCAAGAAACTCGACTTCATATCATGCAAAGCAATCACCTGAAATTAGGGGTGGGCACCCAAACTGCCAAACCGATCAACCCGTCCAAACCAAACCAAACCAAACCAATTTCAGCGGGTTGGTTTGGTTTCGTTAAATAAAATAAACCGATTGGGTTGTTTTTGAGCAACCCAATTGGTTTGGGTTGGTTTGTGGGTTGCGTTTTATCAAACCGTATAACCCAACCCAAACCATTACATACTTAAATATATATATATATATATTATTATTATTATTATTATTATTACTACTTAAATTATCAGAGAAAACAAATAAAAACTAAAGTTAACCCAGTGCAACAAGAAGTGAACTTTGAAACTTCAAAGTGGTTGCTTCGACGGTGGTAGTCTGGTAGATATTATTAATTTAGAAGCTTAAGCGATTTAATTTTATTTTATAAGTTTTAGGCGTTCTACACTTGTTTTTTTTTTTTTTTTTAAACGATTATCGTTATACACTTGAGTTAAATTTAGTATTATAAATTAGTATTATTATTTATCTTATCGATAATTGGTTTAACGACTTATATTGATAATTTGATATTATTAAATTTATTCAAATAAAAAATAATGTAATTATTTTCTTAAACCGTTAAACCAAACCGAACCAAACCGATTTTTATTGGTTTGGATTGGTTTGGTTTTATTTTATAAATGGTTTGGTTTGGGTTGTAAAAAATTAAACCGATTTTATAATGGTTTGGTTTGGGTATAATCAA
Source organism: Acer yangbiense (assembly GCA_008009225.1). Lineage (NCBI taxonomy): Eukaryota > Viridiplantae > Streptophyta > Magnoliopsida > Sapindales > Sapindaceae > Acer > Acer yangbiense. The sequence goes on from CM017764.1 coordinate 15,947,944, forward strand.
ACCCAACCCATGCCCACCCCTACCTAAAATCCAACAGTTGACAAATCCAGTAATAAATGCATAAATACTCCCATAAGGAATCAAGATCCTCATACCATAAATGCATGAAGACTCGATCCACCGAGAATCTCACCAAGATACGATCCCCCTAGAATCTCACCCATTTATAACCTTTGGTTGCATGCCAAGTGCTACTAGGGTAACACTCTAACCCTTATATAAACACATGTATCAAGCAAAGAAAAATGGACAATACAAGCAATTCATCACTTGTAAATTGAAAACACTCTTACATAATGAAAGATCTTTTTCCCGTCGATACAACGACCGTGGTTTTTCCCTGTTGAAAATATATAAACGTGTCTAATACAACCTAGAGAGGGAGTGATTGGGTTGTTAATCCAATTAGTTACCAACTTTTCGGATTAGTCAATATTATAAAAAATAACCCAATGCAATCAAATACGATCAATGTAATTAAAGTGCGGAAAACAATAAATAACACGATGATTGATTTACGTGAGAAACCCTCCAACTGGGCAAAACTCACTGGCTATCCATCTAGCCATACACAATCCTCAAATCCACTATATGTAATGATGTTTACAACCTAGGTTGACCTCTAATCACACCATTCTCGATCACTAACCCACCACTACTACCCTACAGGCCTTTTATAGTGATTCTAGACCAGTTGGTTGTGCACTAAACCACTTAGCCATAAGACTTAACTCTTAATGAAGAGATTAAACAACCTATGTAAATATATGAAAATATTTTAAATGCAATTAATGTTAGGTAACACTAAATGCTTATCTAGAGATTAAATGATGGTAACAAAAGCAATCCTAGATATCAAAGTTTATATGAATGATCTTAAAGACCTAACTAGATATAGATATGAGAATCTAAAATCTAGTCATCAAACAAAAAGCCAATCAACACAAGTTGTCACAAAATATGGCAAGGACAATAAATACAATCAAAGAGTCCTAAATAACAATGTCTAGATGCAAGGCATAGAGACTTAGCTAGAAGGGCAATATTGTCCTAGATGTAAGCTATCAACAAACAACACAACTCAACCAACAAATAAAGACTCAAGTATGTTAGAAACAACATTTAGTAAAGAGTCATGCATTTAACTACAAACTAAATGCTAAGCCTAGGCAAACATGAACAAAAGATTAAACAAGAAGTTCTAGAGCATGTTCAAATTACCTAGTCAAAGAAACAAAAAAGACCCATGCTTGGATGATGCAAGAATGATGCTAGAAGCTCATGGGAATGTGTATGGCTGAGTGAAGGTGAGTTCTTGGGATTTTTTTCTCTCTTAGGAAACACTCTATCTTTCAAAGATGTTATTTCGAACTCTTAAAAACGTACAAGAGAGAAGACATCATATATATATAAGCCTTAAATGAAACTACGACGTTTTTTGTAAAATAAGCCTGAAACAGGGCACTGCGGGATTAGAGACCCGTGCACTGGGAGCTGAAGAAACACCTAAAGCCACATCTCTGGTGACTGCGCTGGTATAGACCCGCGCATCACCCGCACAATGAGAGGTGGAAAAACACCCAAGGTCACATCTCTGATAATTGTGCAGGTATCAAGGAACGTAATATCGGTATCGGTATCAATATCGGGCTTCTAAATTTACGGATATATCGGGGATATTATCGATATCGGTGGATATTCCGTCAAAAATTTTAAAAATGATGGATATTTATATCTAAAGTTAGATTGTTTTTGTAAAATTTTAGGACAAGCTTAAATAAGTAATTATACATCAAATGAATCATATTTCAATGATAAATTATCATAGTTATGAGTTTATTATAAATTATAACATAGATAGAGTCTGTATATAATTTTTAAAATTGAGTATTTAATAGAATAATATTTTGTTTCACTTTTACACTATTATATACAATATAAAGAGATTAAATATTTAATAAACAAAATTATCATTAAAATATATATAGTAATAGTTCCACACTTCCAAGATTCTATCATAAATCATAATTCATACATAATAATCTGAAATTTAAAACCAAAATGAATTCCTTGCCGGTTCAAATACATAAGATACATTTCTGTCTTGATTCGAACAATAATTTTCCCAATAAAACGTGCTTGCATAGTTTTCAATGTAGTTATTAATATGCCACACGTATGTTGCTTGATCTCTTCCAACTGATCCATGAATTGGGTAGTTTGGATTTACCCAACTTGGTGGATATTGTTGATCTGCATGCACAGGTATTGCATATGACATTTGTGGAGAAGGATAATCAAATATATTGCAGCCACTATAACTACCATAATTTGGTACATGAGAACCTGACATTGTTTGCGAATCACCCAAAGAACTGTTTTCTGTGTCTATACTTATTGAGGAGAGAGTCATATTCAAAGAATCTTCAACATTTTGACTTGTTCCTCCATGTTGTCTACCACGATTTTGATCAAAATTACATGCATGAGCATCCCAAACCGTCACACTAGCATTTCAACTTGTTGCACCAGCATCCCAACCTCCAGCACGAACATCCCAACTTGTTGCACTAGCATTCAAACCTCCTGCACCAAAATCCCAACCTCTTGCCTCATCCCCATCATCTCCATTATCTCCATTATATTTTCCTCCACTATTTACATCAGAGGTATGTTGATCATCGGAAGAGCTGGTAACAATAACTCCAAGATCTACACCAATTTCTTCTCTAATCACTTGTTCAACATTTATTCCCATGTCTTGAGCATGAGAAGCAATATGTGAATCAGGATTTCCTTCGTCATCATCCAAGGAGGCAAGTCTAACCCAGTTAAAAATAGGATTCTCATTATCGTCTCCTGCTTCAGCAGCTACTTGAAGTAGATCCATAAAATCAGTTTCATTTACTTTATCTTTTTTAGCTGCCATATCCCTAAGTTTCAACTTCATATTATAATAACAATAAACAAGTTGTTTAAGCTTAAAATAGGCAAGACGGTTCCTTTGTTTTGTGTGGATTAAAGCAAATGTGGACCAATTTCTTTCACATGCAGAAGATGATGATGTTTGTGATAGTATGCGAATTGCTATTGCACTCAATGATGGAGCACAATTTCCATACATTACCCACCAATCAGCTGTAATAAAAATTATTAAGTATTATAAGTATGAATATTATTTCAGTGATATTATTATTTATTATTAATATGTAAATTTTTGTAATAAAAGTTATATACCTGGTTGTATTTTGCTTCTAGTTGCAATGGCTGCTCGTTCACCAAAACTTTTCTTTCCATCCTTAAAGTATGTGAGCTACATTCATCAGATCAATATGTATATAATATATATTAATATGACACAATACTCACATGCAAAGAATTTATAATATTGGAAATTATAAAATTGGTTGTAAATTGTAACTTTTTACCTCATTTCCAAAATTAGCAATTCCTACATCTTCAGTGTCTAATTGCACATAGACATTATGTATGGCTTTCAGAAGATCTGAATTATCCCCAATATTATCTCTATATTGGTACTTTGGGTTCAAATAGTAAGTTAGAATAAAAAAAAGAATAATTTTAGTATAAATACTATACTAAATTTTAATTATGAATGATAAACAATCCAAAATAAAATTTACCTACAGCATATAGTGGATGATTGAGCATTTTATCCCATAGGTCTTGTATAATGTTCAAAACCCATTTACTCCCTCTCTGTTATTTTACTGTATCTTTCATCACACGCATTAACTCATACACGATAGGCATAGTGGGTACAACTTCTGTATCAACCAATCTCAAAACTTGGTACAGTGGCTCATATATTTTAAGATTCTTTTATTTGGAATGTCGGCACAAAGTTACAAAAAAATCAATTCTACATATTTATAAATTGATTGGTATATATTTAATACTATTTGGAATTAGTTTTACACATTTGAATCACAAACATTTTTTTTTTTTTCAGATTGCTTTCACAAAATATTACATATTTTACATGTCCACTCTTTGATTTTTTATCCAATTTTACTTCAAGTATTCAATAATTTTACTATTTACTATTATGTTGGAAATTTTTATAAATTTGTTAATGCTTCTTCTAAAATAATTTTCAAGCTAAATTATTTTAACAATAATTTAATTGTTTAGGGGAATATCGGTGGATTTTTACGGATATTTCGAAATTGGCCGGATATTCTGTAGGATATTGGATATTGGATATTTACCTATTTCGATATCGGTCCCTCCAAAATACGGATATATCGATGGATATTTCGGTATATCTATCGATTTTAAGTACCCTGGCAGGTATACACCCGTGCATCACCTACACACCACCCGCACACCGGGAAATGGAAATCGAACCCGAGGCACTGCACGGGTAGGTGCACTGATGGAGACCTACGCACTACCCGCACACAGAGACCATCTCAAGTGGTCACACATCGTGCTAAAAACAAGCACACCATCGTGCAGCATGGACGATTCCGATCAAACATCGAGAACCGAATTTCATAACACAAACCACACTTAGATCTAACAAGGTGCACGTGTGGAAAGTAAAGAACACACACATATGAGAATTTGAAACACAAATACAAGAGAATAAATCATGCATGAAAAGTGTGTGCAAGTAGTCTCATTAAGAGTTGAGCACAAGTGATATACCTTCAAAGTGCTCTTGAGCTTGATGATGCACAGTGAAAGCCTAATCCACCCTTACACATTTAAACCCCAAACGTGGTTTGTCAACGAAATAAGTTAATCAAAATATGAGGAACTTATACCCATATTAAGGGTTTTCCATATAAAAATCTTGATGTCTTTACTATTTCTACAGTCATCTCTCATTTATCATTCACTCATCAATTCACACATCTATCAATGAGACGACCTGATCACATACCACAAGTTGTACCAAGCATCGATTTGCCTACGTGTCACTATTAACTAGATTATCAAAAAATCGACGTCAACAACTTATTTGTTCAAAACTTGAGAAATAATCAAGTGATTATTTCTCAAGTAAAAGCAATCTCAAACATAGCCTCTTAGGCTATGATTTTTCTCTACTTTGATCTAAAAAAAAAGGGTTGAACAATCGCAAACAAAAATCAACCAACACGATATAATAGATATTATATAAGTCTTTTATTTTGAAAAATATGCAAAGTCCAGAGTTGAATATCCAAAGTTTTTTTTTTTTCAGTATATGACTTGTACTTTTAAACTAAACCAGCTAGTCTTGTATCGAAAAAAAAAAAAAAAAATTCTACATACATGGTAGCAACCTCCCTTAACCACCAGTCTAAACAGTTACAATTTTTTTTTATTATTATTCACAGGCTACACAGCCTCGGGCCCTCAGTAAAGTACTAGCATGACAACAAACAAGAATTTGCACCATGTTTACAGAAAGAATGGTGTCCAGAGGACGTTTAGGATCAGTCTACCATAACATTACACTGTCCAGAGGACATTTAGGATCAGTCTATCATAACATTACACTGTCTCCCAACCCTTCTCCGCTTCATGTCCTCATCAGACGGCTGCAAACAGGGACATAAACTCAAATAAGATCATGAATATCATGAAGCATTTTTATGTCATTATAGAAGACATGAAGAGCACTCAGTGCTGATTAATCAATCTCAATATGATGCCAGAACCAACTTTTTTAAAAACTTCAGTATCACCAAAAACAGAATTCTTTCCACCTGAACACGCGGATGATCATTTAAAAACTAGAAACAACCTTGTGCTTCTGGCAATAGGTGAGAATTTCTACATCAAGTTTACAAATTATTTGACATCCACATACAGCTTGTATTTAAACACAGTTTCTCAATTTTACCTGACTGAGAGACTCTGGCACCCGAACTCTCTTTGAGCCATCGGCTGAGCGTTTAAATGGATATTGGTTTTCCAGAGAAGCAAAGTCATTATTGACCTGGAAAAGTTCAAATATGCAAAAGTGAGAATTACTGATAGGAGACATTTTGTAATTTTAATCACAGCTCCCTAAAAGCACAAAAATTATGTAGTGATTTCTGAATTGAGGATTAGAAGAATACTTGTACACAGATTTGATACTATAAGGCTTTTGCAGTCATATCAAGTTTAAGCCTTCGGCTAAAAGAATTCAGTTCAATAGAACACTAATCTCTCACTTAAGGTTAACAAGGTTATCTGCTATATAATTTAGATTTCATTTTAGAGCACACAACCAGCTTACTTCCCCTCAAGAAGCCTCCCAACTTAACTAGAAAAATAAACCACGTGTCAATTAAGGTCAAAGAATCTAAGGAAAAAAAAAACTACTTCATTGTGCACGACTTTCATATTCAGCCTTGTATAGCTGCATTACTATTAAGTTTCTTATGTTACAAAGAAGATAGCCATTTACAATCAGCTTTTTAGATTTTCCCTTAAGAGAACATAAGCCAGCAATCGGTGCATGACAAGAAATAAGTAAGAAGAATTGACAGTTTACCTGGCTCTGAATGGTACCAACTAATAAGTCTTGGCAGCCTGAAGCATGCACACTTTCTAACTTGGGGCACTGAAGGAGCAATGTCTCTGGATATGATAACACAAATTAATACAATCCACCCATGTTCAAATTGATCAATAGTTACTGAAAGAGAGCACATCAGAAAGTATACCTGGGCGTAAATTTCTACAAGAATTCAAGTTCAGATCATTGAGTTCTGGACAGTTTAAACATAGAGCCTGCATTTAAATTCACGTATTAAGAACCACAAGAGGACAAGAAATACAAATACATGTACAACATGAATTTTAAGTTGAGCATCTCACATCTAAGCCACAGCAACCCCACAAGCTAAGTTTTTTCAAGCGACAATGTTTAATAATCAACTTCTGATACATAAGGTGTAATTTGTTGTTGAAGGCTTTCCGTAACTCAAAGTCACTGTTTTCATCAGAGTCTGAATTCTGGGAATTAGGATCACATATGGACATTCCACAGTCCATGAGTTCAAGAAGAGGTAGTTGTGCTGTTGCAAATTGAATACCACCTGAGAGGTCCAAACAGCAGGTTAATAATTAGTTTGTATGAATTAGAAATTTGGGTGAAACATGGAACAATATAGAATCTAAGGATACTATAGAATAGAGCAAGGACTTGGAGATTACTTGATGTAATGTTTGGACACAGAGCAAGGAGGAGTCTTGACAGAGTATTAGGAAACACATTGCAGATCATCCCAATGCCACTGTCACTGATGCTAGAGCTGTAATCAAAGGTGGTGTCAAATATGATCCTGAAAATTAATCTTGCCAATAAAAAGAATCATTTTGAGTAAGACTGAAATGAGATCATAACCTACCCACTCAGATCAAGCAATTCTAGCTTTGAGTAGCTTGAAGCAATTGCAGCAACAGATGCATCAGTGATTTCAGATCCAAGCACAAGCGAAAGCATTCGCAACCCTCTGAATAATAGAACATTATAAGTAACAATTATTTATTGTTCAAACAATACAAGCTTCAAAATAATTACACTAAGCATATACATAAAGATGACTAGATAAATCAATAAAGTAAAAGGGGTGATACTGCTCATAACTTTTCATAAAGCAAATGTACAACATTACCAACATGAAACAAAGAATTAATAAATTTATTTGACAAACCTTAAGCTTGCAGCTGTAAGGGCAAGCACAACAGAATGTGATAGTCGTAATGATGCAATGTGTATGTTTTGTAACCTTGGGCAATTCCTTCCCAATCCTTCAGCCATGGCAGTAAGATCAGTAACATCATTCTCTTGGCGAGAAAATTCCAGAGAGATCTCTTTCAAATTGGGACAGTTAAAAACCTACACAAAGGATACACTGGCATGTAAAAGAGATTCACCTAAATTCAGCAAATTTGAAAAATAAATCAGACATGAAAAGGCCAAGAGATAAACGGAGAGGAAAGGAATAATTACCATCTTTGATAAGGAGTAAAGATCTGAAAGCCAAAGCATAGAAAGACTAGATGAACAGAGAACAAATCCTCCTAAATTAGAACACCCCTCCATCTTAAGACTTGTAAGACATCGTTTATCAGCAACAAAACGACCCAATTCATCTCTACATAGGAAAAACACCAAACAGACACCTTTAATTAATTCAGAACTCATTAAACCTGTATCAGATCACTCATTCCTTACACTATGTGAAAGGACTGAACAAGAATAAGCATAAAATGGGACCTAAATGGCCCAATAGGATTTTGTAGCTTAATAACAGGACCCTGCAATTCCCAAAAGCTTGCAGGATTTCGCTAGAAGTGACATCACATATAGCACTACAACAAAGAGTGTGAAAGGGATCAAAGGTTCTTATATTCAAGGAAGTAGCAATCATCATAAAATGTTATGTTACAAAGGAAAAAATCAGAGTACAACTAAAAGAACACGTAAGGCAAACATATGTAGCACAAACAAAAAATTGAAAATAAATAAATAAATAAAAGATAGAAATTATACCCAGTGATGCGATTGACTGCAGTAGCAGATGTGGAAACCTCCATACACTCCAAATTAGGGCAAGAAAACGCAATGCAGGCTAACATTGTTGCATCTACATCACTGCAACACACAGATGTAAAATTAACGTTAAAACAATGAAAGCAAAACCTAGATCTGTAATCAGTCATTTCCTATTAAATAAAACTCTCAGTGATTGCAAATCTTCAAACTTTCAGATAGATAAAATTTTCAACCACAAATTGACTTGTATAGTTGGTTTTCAATACTATCAGAATCATTAATAGTAAGTTTTGATCATAAAAAGCCCATCTAAAATAAGAGCCAACACTAGCTCACTGTATCATGTAACGAAGTTCTTAAATCAAACAGTCCCATGCATTTTTTTTTTTTAATAAATTAAATCACAAATTATATTTAGTTTTCAATTATGTTGTTTGATTATGTGTAGATCATATCCATTTTCACCATCTGAATTCTAATCACGGTCAACCATCAGTCAATTAAACGCTCAGATCCAATAAGCAGAGAGTAAACAGACTCAGAACCTAACCTTTCCATTCTAAGAGAGAGCCTTACAAGCCCAGGACACTTCTGCAAAACGGATCCAACAAATCCCACCTGTGCCCTCAACGGAACCCTAAGCCGAAGCTCCTCCGACGCCCTCCACAGCCTTCTCGATGTATCTCTCCACCCTTTACAAACCTTCGCCGCCGCCAGCAATCCAGCCGGAGGCAGCCTCCTGAGCACCTCCCATAGACATATCGCCGGCAACCCGCCCGACGTGATCGGATCCGCATCCGCCGGCTCGTCGATCATCGCATCCGGTTCAGGAGAGTGGCAGCTGAGATCCATATTGTCGAAGGAAAGAGCTCGACGGAGGTGGGTGTAGTACGGCTGACGCGGCGGGCGGTTGGCGGAGAGGGAGGCGGAAGCGGAGACGCCGGCGGAGGAATCGGAAGGGGTCTGTGCGGCGGCGGAAAGAGAGGAGGAGGCGGTAGGGGTGGTGAGGTGGCAGTTGTGGCCCTTTTTAGGCTGGCCGCAACGACCACAGTTGTAACTGCCTCGGCGTTTGGAAGGACGGACATTAAAGTCCAAGGCGGAGTAATCGGTGGAGGACGGAGAGATGTGGTGCTGCTGACGTTGCATCCTCACTTACTTCAGAGAGCGTGTGTTTGTGAAAGAGAGGGAGAGGGAGAAAAATAAAGGGGGGAGAGTTGGTGGTGGAGGCGCGGGAGAAAAATAGAGTTTGGCGCCCTCAGTTTTGAAGAAAAATTAAAATAAAAATATATGGTAAATATATTGAGATACCCTAAAGTTTTACATAAATGCAGCAAAAGAGTAGGTATACATTTATTTACTCAGATCTCCCTTGTTCTTAAAATTAAATTAATAAAAGGGATAATTACCCGGTAGGCACCTATTTGGTTGGACGCTATCAAAATGGTCATTTTTGGTGAACAGTGTGACACTAACGGTCATTCCATTAACTTTCTCTAGAATTACTCTCGTGGTCATCCATTTAGTCAATTGATACAAAAATGCTAACCCAATGCATGGTTGATAAGGTCAAAAGGACTTGAGACATATACCCTTATTCGCAAATAGCGATCATAAATGACTAATTACGATCACAAAATTAGAGGTAACTCGATGGTAAATTTATTTCATCTACACATTTGATGTAGGAGATATTATTGAAGATTTTAGATTTCAAAAATATTTTTATAGTTAATATATTTTATTTTATTTACATTTATTATGTATCTAATTAGGTAGTTAATTATTTTATGATTTAATTTTATTAAATCAAATCTTATTTCATTATTAGATAGGTTTTAATGTTACAGGATTCTAGCATTTTTAATTTCCATTGTTATATCAAATATCTCTTTTATAGTTAGGTAGTTAATTATTTTATGATTTGATTTTATTAAATCAAATTGTATTTCCTTATTAGATAGGTTTTAATGTTTTAGAATTCTAGCATTTTTAACTTCCATGTTATCTCAATTATCACTTTTATAGTTAGGTAGTTAATTATTTTATGATTTGATTTTATTAAATCAAATCTTATTTCCTTATTAGATAGGTTTTAATGTTTTAGGATTCTAGCATTTTTAATTTCCATTGTTATCTTAATTATCTCTTTTATAGTTAGGTAGTTAATTATTTTATGATTTAATTTTATTAAATCAAATCTTATTTCCTTATTAGATAGGTTTTAATGTTTTAGGATTCTAGTATTTTTAATTTCCAATGTTATCTCAATTATCTCTTATATAGGAAAATTGATAATTTTATTGGTTTAGTAGTTATTTTAGGTTTTTATTTTTTTATTTAAAGACGATGCACCCTAACAGGGATTTTAGTTTTTGATGATTAATAAAAATTTGAGAGAGAGTATATATTTTTATCCATTTTTGGTATCTTTGCGATGGTCAACGAATTTGAAGCCTATTATTCTAGTATATGTGCACGGATCAACAAATTAATAGTAGGGTTCGCTTCCGGTATGTGCGCAAATCAACATATCCGAATTGATTATCCTATCTTTTCTCAATTGTTGTTTGTGTTGAATTTTCACGCTGCACCAACATTGAAGTTATATCCCCTCGCCAATCTCAAATCTGTACTTTAATTTAATATATATATATAGAGTATAAGTAGTGAAAAATACACAACTCTATAATTACTCTAGTGGTCATCCATTTGGTTAATTGGTACCAAAATGTCAACCCATTTAACTGTAATTATAGAGAAAGTTAACGGAGTGTGACGGAATGGCCATTAGTGTCAAACTGTTCGCCAAAAGTGGTTATTTTGAAACGAATTTATCCTCTAATGACTATTTTGATAGCGCCCAACCACATAGATAGCCACCAGGGTATTTATCCCTTAATAAAAATCCTAATTACTCATAGTTAATAAAATTTGAAATGAAGATAATCATTTCATATATAAAAAATAATTCAAGTAAATTAATTGAATAAAATCTTAGCAATGATATATAAATTAAAAAATAATTTTAAATTGAAAAAATAAAAATTAATTTTTAGTAAAAATATTGTTGTTTTTTAAATTTTAAATTATCTTCATTTTTAATTTTGTTTTATACTATTTTAAAAGGTAATAAGAAAATTAATTTTTAAAATTATCTTCATTTTAATTAATTTCTTTACTTTGTTTAAAATTGAAATTTTTAATAAAAAAAAAAATTGTTTCTAAATGTTAAATTGTTTGTACTAACTTTTACTATTTTATTATAAAAATATTATCTTCATTTTAAATTTTAATAACTTTGAACAATTTGGTCTTTCTATTTGTTCAATTTTTCTTTCCAAGTCTCAGACTAAACTACGACTTGTTGCCAACTCCTCAAGCTGAGTTACGTCATATCTCTGTGGTTTCCGTAGTCCAAACAGAATTAAGTATTGTCACTAATTGTGCTGCATTGGTTGAGGTAGAGGGGAATGATGTAGAAAATATCGTTGCTCGTTGAATGGCAAAGCTTAAGTCCATTATTTCTAATGACTATCTTTAACGATGCTGCTCGATGTCCACCGGTATGGGTTGATTGTCATATTGTTTCATTTATGTTTCTTTGTCTTCTATTGATGCATGCAGACCTTTTTAGGTTTATGACACATGGTATGAGCGCCCCTCCGTTTTTTTTTTTTATTATTATCTTTTCATATTCTTGTTTTTTATTTTATTTTTTGTTTTTTTGTTTTTATTTCATTTTATTTATATATGATTCTGTCTGGGGTTTTTTCAGCATATGATCGTATGAGATGCTTTTTCCCCTAGGTCAGTCCGATTTTATTATATATATATATAATCAGTCTTTCTATTATCAGTTCGAACTGACAAAAGATTTATCAGGATGAAGAATGTGGACCACTAGTTTTACATAAGTTTTGACAAGTGCATACACTTTGAGTCAAAGCATGTAAAACTAGTGGTCCACATTCTTCGTCCTGATATATCTTTTGTCAGTTCGAACTGATAATAGAAAATCTGTATATATAATAATAATAAAAGCAATTGAGGTTTGAGTAAATAAATGTGTATTTACTCTTTAACTGCAATTATGATAAACTGTAAGGGTCTCAATGTATTTACCCATTAAAATAAAATAAAAAACAGGAGCGTTAGTCTTCAGATTTACTACTTTGCCCTCGGTGTGGCGGGGTAACACGTGATACTAATTTTTTTTTTTTTTAGTGAATATTACACAAACTTACCTTGACATTTACATAAAAGGTGAAATATTAAACTTTTGGCTTTGATTACACTATGATCCCCTGTTGACCTGTTGTTAGTTTATAACAATTAGATTTCATCCTTAAAATAAAAGGACCTAATTGCCCTTGGTCGATTTATCATCATAATTAATAGAAATTTAAAAAATAAAAAACATGAACTCCACCAATGTGAAGATCCGATCCCATACAACGGAAGGACCTCCTCCTGTCGTTAAGAAGATTGTGATCGTCTCCTCCGTATAGGAGTTCGAGATCCCATCGCGAATGAGATGTCGATCTCCTCCAAGAAAAGATCGAGGGTCTCCTTTGCAAAGGATCCAATCTCCTCCGCATATGAGATCAAAATACTCCATCGTCGGTGGAATGACTCCACCGAGCAGTGTAGGTTTTTGTTTTCAAAATACATTGGGATGCTAGTGTGAAAGTTTAATATTTCGTCTTATATATAAAACTCGACCTTAACTTTGTGTAATTTTCTCGTATTTTTAATATTTTATTGTTATAATCTAGCTTTGGGAGTGCCTAATATTGTTACTTAAACGGAATCAATAGATTTAAATGTGTTTTTTTTTTTTTTTTTTTTTTTTCATTTATAAATGTTTTACCAAAAAGATCAATCTTTCCATGTATTGTAAAATCAAAACTTTTTTATTAATTAAATAAGAACAAACAAATTTGTTTAATACGTGGGATTCTCATCCTTTGGATATAGATGTTCATGCTAAATAATATTCAATTGTTGGCTCTTTTTTTTTTTTAACTACGAATTGAGACCGTCCCAACTTAAATTAGATGTTATCAAATTGTTTCATTTTATTTTTACACTTAAACCTTTTTTAAAAGTTGGTGTGAAACCCTTTATACATATATATATAATAATAATAATTTTCAAGTCAATACCCCCTCATTGTATTACTATCAGCACATTTTAATGAAAGTCATTGGATTTAAATGTTTTGACTCGGCTGCATGCACTTGTCAAAGCATCTTTTAAATCCAATGACTTTCATTAAAAGATGCTGATAGTAATATAATGAGGGGGTGCTGACTTGAAAATTACTGTATATATATATACAGTCCCGTTCTGATTGGTGCGCACTTACATCAGTACATTGCATATGGACCATTGATTATAGAGAAGCTTTGACAAGTGCATACACTTTGAGTCAAAGTATGTAAATCTAATGGTTCACATCCAACGCACTGATAAAGTTATATCAGTGCGCACTGACTTGAACGTTTCTGTGTGTATATATATTTACATATACGGTCTCGTTCACATTAGTGCGCACTGATGTAAATATATAAGGACATTAAATGTGAGCTACTCATTATGGAGAAGTTTTGACAAGTACATACACACTAAGTCAAAGCATAGAAAATGAATGACTTACATTCAATGTCCTTATATATTTACATCGGTGCGCACTGACTTGAACATTTATATATATATATATATATATATATATATATATATATATATATATATATAATTGTGAAAGGTCTAATCAACTAGGTTATGCTCATAAATACTTAAACCTTAACGGTTTGAATGTTAAAAAAATAAAAATAAAAAGGGTTTAAAAGTGTTGTTACTAAAAAAAAAAAAATTGAGAAAAAATGCAACTAAAATAATGGAAAAACAAATTAAATACCACAACGCGTTGATTTACAAATTTCAACAAACATAAGAGCATCTCCAATGTAAATATCAATTTTTGAGTTTATAAATAGTACCACATCAGCATTTCTATTTATTATGGGTCTACTTTTGAAATTTTTTTTTTACAGAAATGCATATTCACTTCTCCAATGCAATTATTTAAAGTCAAATATGTATCTATTTTATGACCAATCATAATAAAATAATTATTTCACTCTCTCTCCTATTTTATTTTACAATTAAATGAACTTTAATATTAGAGCATCTCTAATGCAAATATGCATTTTTGAGTTTCTAAATAGTGCCACATCATCATTTCTATTCATTATGGACCCACTTTTGAAAAAAAAAAAATTAGAGAAATGCATATTCACATCTCCAATGCAATTATCTAAAGTCAAATATGAATCCATTTTATGACCAATCATAATAAAACAATTATTTCACTCTCTCTCCTATTTTATTTTACAATTAAATGAGTTTTAATCTTATTGGTGGAAAGAGTTAGAAATCCTAGTCAGCATTTCTAAGAAAGTTTCTAGAATTAGAAACCCAACTTCATATTCTCTAACTTTTTTTTTTGCCACATCATCTCTATATTGAAGTTAGATAATTGCATTGGAGAGAGTTTTTCTAACTTTTTTTTTAACTATTTATCTTATGTGGCACTTAATTTTCTCCAAATGCATATTTGCATTGGAGATGCTCTAATTAGTGGAAAGAGTTAGAAATCCTAATCGGCATTTCTGAGAGAGTTTCTAGAATTAGAAACCCAACTCCATATTCTCTAACATTTTTTTTTTGCCACATCATCTCCTTGAAGTTAGATAATTACATTGGAGAGAGTTTTTCTAACTTTTTAACTATCTATCTTATGGAGTCCATTTTTGCTCACCCCCTCCAAAAAACATGACATGCGTCCATTGGAGGGTAAATTTGTCTAAAAAGA
Source organism: Acer yangbiense (assembly GCA_008009225.1). Lineage (NCBI taxonomy): Eukaryota > Viridiplantae > Streptophyta > Magnoliopsida > Sapindales > Sapindaceae > Acer > Acer yangbiense. The sequence continues at coordinate 15,963,330 of CM017764.1, forward strand.
TACAGGGTTTGGACAAATTTACCCCCTCCATGGACACATGTCATGTTTTTAGGAGTGCCCCCCCCCGGCACTCAATTTTCTCCAATGCAATCGTGGCTTGTCAAAAAAAAAAGATGCCATGTAGGATAAATAGACGTTTTGTTAATAATTGTGACTCCAATGCAGCTGTGCATATTCAACTTCAAGCTGATGTGGCAAAAAAAATAATTAGACATTGTCAATATGACCTTCTACTTTCAGACGGTATGTTGTACATCTATTTTTTAGGTTGACTCAGCAAACATTTAAAACTGACATTAATTTTTCATATATTTTTTGTAAGGAAATAAAATAAAAAATAAAACAGGAAAAAAAAATGGACACATCCTTAAAAAAATTGTGTTTTAGATAGAAGCATTGGAGACCAAATTTTGAATTGATTGTCTATCAAATCTATTTTTATATCACATTGTAAGCAAGTCTCTTGACATTATTGTCATGTCAACAATTATTGGTATACAAGCCACTTTTACATTGGAGATGCTCTAATAGTATACAATTTACAACGCACCATAAGCAAGTCTTTCCTTTATTTATTGTTTGGCTCATCGGCTGCATGCAAGTAATGACTATTCACCTATCTGGGTTGTCAAAGAAAAAAAAAATATATATATATATATATTGCATTTACGGTGTAGATATCATTGCATCATAGAATAGAGTTGTAAAAAAAAATGCATTTTTTTGATTGGAATACAACAATAGGAATACAGATCCAGGACGTGATTACATGATAACAACAACAACAACAACTGGGACCCATCGAGAATCGACTTCCAAGCGCAGCCCAGACTGAAGCTCCCACGGACGGGGAGAGAGAACCCACACGAAGGAGGGACAACCACCCACACAAAGTGGGACAACACCCATGTTTTTAGATGGGCCAAGGAAAATTTGTATAATTCTATGCACACACTAGGTCTTGAACCTTGGTGGTGGGGGTTCCCAAAGGAAGGCCCACCACTATGGCAAGGGACCATGTGTAAAAAAAAAAAAAAATGCATTTATTGCATGTATATTTTATATAGTGGTAAACTAAATAATTCTCTAAAGTATCTCCAAGAGTCTCCCTTGGAAACCCCTTTATTTAAATGTGGATGTTATAAGAGGCCATTCAAAGAGTATGCGTTCCAAAAATACTCTCTTAAATGACTATTTTATAATTTTTATTTTATTTTATATTGAGCCCACTTATTCTTTATTATTATTTTATATACTCATTAACTATATTTATTCTTTATATGTGGAGCCCACTTAATTAAAGGAAACTGAAACCACCTTTTAATTAAGAGAGTTATCAAAGGATCTCTTGTAGTCGTAAAAATTGCATCTCCTCCTTTAATTAAGCTGAGGGGCTTGATTAAGGGATCGGTTGGAGATGCTCTTTCTACCGAACCATATTGGCACACAACGGTATTTTTATTTTTATTTTTCTTCTAGTTTCTTCATAATTGATTTACAAAACAAATAACAACAACACCAAACCAACATATAAAGAGAGGCGCCAGCCAAGGGCCATGCCTGGCCGTCCCAACAAATTTTGCATAATCTATATATTTATTTATTTTAAAATTTTTATTTTTTATTTTTTTATTTTTATATGTTACAAGAAAGGTATGTCCGGATCTACCGATATCAAATAGAAAATATGTAACATCACCGTTCATGCATATAAAATACATATTGTGAGACTTAATTAAACTCCCACCATTGATGTAAATGGGTAGTGTTGTGATGTGCAATTTATTCTGAGAGTTAATTTGGATCTTTTGCATTAAAAAAAAATTCTTATATATTTTGTTTTTATTTATTATTTTCATATATTTTGTTTTTATTTATTATTTTCTTAACTATTACACATTTTTATTTTAAAATCACGAATTAATGGCCGGGAATCTTGATGTTGATTGGGAAATCAAAAGAATTCAAAGAAGAACCAAACAAATGCATGACCAATTCGTTTGAATACTTACAAAATAAAAACCATCTCGTATAGTCGTATGTATATCATCGAAGTTATATTTCTTTCATGAGAAGTATTAGATTCAATGCATGATTGATAAGGTCGGAAGGACATGAGATATATACCATTATTCGTAAATAGCGATCATAAATGACTAAGCTTACGATACTTACGATCATAAAAATAGAGGTAATTCGATGGTAAATTTATTACATCTACACATTTGATGCATGAGATATTATTGAAGATTTTAGATTTCAAAAATATTTTTGTAGTTAATATATATTATTTTATTTCCATTTATTATGTATCTAATTAGGTAGTTAATTATTTTATGATTTGATTTTATTAAATCAAATCTTATTTCCTTATTAGACAAGTTTTAATGTTTTAAGATTCTAGTATTTTTAATTTCCATTGTTATCTCAATTATCTTTTTAATAGTTAGGTAATTAATTATTTTATGATTTGATTTTATTAAATCAAATCTTATTTCCTTATTAGATAGGTTTTAATGTTTTAGGATTCTAATATTTTTAATTTCCATTGTTATCTCAATTATCTTTTTTATAGTTAGGTAATTAATTATTTTATGATTTGATTTTATTAAATCAAATATTATTTCCTTATTAGAAAGGTTTTAATGTTTTAGGATTCTAGTATTTTTAATTTCCATTGTTATCTCAATTATCTATTTTATAGGGAAATTGATAATTTTATTGTTTTACTAGTTATTTTAGGTTTCTTTTTGGTTTTTATTTTCCTTTTAGTTTTTGATGATTAATTAAAAATTGAGAGAGAGTGTCTCTTTTTATACATTTTCGATACATTTGTGAAGGTCAACGAATTTGAAGCCTATTATTCTTGCATCTGTACGCGGATCAATAGATTAATAGTAGGATTCGCTTCCGGTATTCGTGCGTGAAGTAACGGATCTGGATCGGTTTCCTGTCTTTTATCGATTGTTGTTTGCATTGAATTTCACGCTGCATCAACATTGAAGTTATATCCCCTTGCCCAATCTCATATCGGTACTTTAATGGGCGAAGAAGGGTGCTTATATGGAAGGTTCAGTGGGGAAGTGTTGAGTTTGGGTTATGCTTTGAGAGATTGTGCTCTATTTTGTTGTTGCTTTTTGGGTCTTGCTGCTCTAGTGTGCTCTGCGTGAATCTGTTTTAAGCTGTTATGTTGTTTTTTGTTGTTGCTTTTGTTTTTGTTTTAGCCTGCTGTGTGCTTTCTGTTTTGTGGTCTTCTGGTTATTTTTGTACATCTTTGGGATTGTTTCCCCTTTGAATAAATTTGCCGTTTCAAAAAAATATATATATATATATACAGTATAAGTAGTGAAAAATACACAACTCTATTTGAAGGCAATTTATATATTGAACTAAAAATAGTGGGAGATGACTTGATTCTACCCGAGTTTTTTAATCTCGATGTCAAAAGAATTAAAAGAAGAACCAAACAAATGCTGAAATGCATAACCTACTGGTTTGAAAACTTAAAATCATCAAATCAAAATGATTGAGAGCATCTCTAATAGTATCATCAAAAGTAGGAGAGTAATCAAAATTAGATTATTTATCTAAAAAACACTGTCCAACAGTGTCACTAAAATTTAGCAATAGCAGTTATCAATAATCAAATTGTCTTTTAATAATCAAATTCGAAGATTGACTTTTAATCATCAAATACAAACTTAACCCAAAATAACTATTGTAGTTTTATTCTTTCTCTCTCTTCTATGACTTTTTTTTTCTTTTTTTTTTTCTCTGATCACCTATGTATCTCATCATTGTTTTGACCCCAAAAATTTCAATCAGGTAAAATTCGTCTCTTCATTACGAATTGATCAATACCTATATTATATACATTTTCTTGTATTTTATAATTTATTTTATTTTATTTTTTAGCAAAAAAAAAAAGAAAGTACCATTACAAGTGTATCATTGTGGACTATACAATCATCAAATTTAGCAATCCCTGAAAACAATCATCAAATGCTAAGGTGACAACTTTTGAGGATCCAAATTTGCTTATACCGTTGGAGATGCTCTAATAAAGTTGGAATGGCTTGAGATATATACCATTATCCGAAAATGGAAAGCATATTTTCTAAGGGGGGTGTATTGGATTGGGATTTTATTAGACAATTTTGGGAAGTAAAAGTCTGATGGTATTGGATTGAGACTTTTTAATAAGTTAGATAAGTCTTGTGGTATTCGATTAGGACTTTTAAGATTTTTTTTAAAAGTCCATAATATCTTGTGGTATTGGATCCAGACTTTCAAGATTTATTTTAAAAGTCTATAATATCTTATGGTATTGGATCCGGACTTTTAAAAAATAAGACTTTTTTTAAAAGTCCATAATATCTTGTGGTATTGGATCCAGACTTTCAAGAGGCAGCAAATTGTCTGGTGGTATTGGATTGAGATCAAGATTTGTAGGATTTCATGACAAAATAGATTTTCTAGACTTTTTAGTGATAAATATAAATAGTTAGACCTCAAAATTGTCTTGCTATCTCCCATCATACTTTTCACTCTCGCTCAAGACTTTTCAGAAAATAGCAACAAGGTCGTGAAGAAACCCTAACAACAGACCAGATTCAGATAATGATTATATTGTATCTTGCACTGCCTAGTTATCATAATTTATCTTGCACTGCCTATTATTCCACCAAATCCCACCGAATTGCTCACAGCCATAGTAATTGGTTTATGTGTTCATGTGTGTTGTCGTGATTTGTTTTGCTTTTTGTTGTTGTGGGACCTTTGGTTTTGTTTTGCTTTTTGTTGTTGTGGGGCCTTTGCCTTGCTATTGTTTGCTCCATGTGCTGTTACAATATAATCACACCATCTGTGCTATTCAAAAAAAAAAAAAAAAAAAAAAAAACTGTTGCTATTAAAAACTCACACAAAAACAGACCAAATTCTATCGAATTGCACTGTGCTTTGAGATTATGTGCTTTTCAAAAAAAAAAAAAAAAAAACTCATACCGAATTGAACTTATCTATCAATTCACATGCTTTGAAACTTCATGAGATTCTGCTCTTGTTGTTGCTTTTGTTAATATTTTTATTGTTTTTTTGGATGATATTTTTGTTGGGTATGCTTTGAATCTTCGTTTAAATTCCAAGTTTAAGCTACAAGGCAAGCATTCTTTTCCTAAAAATAAAAATGGTATATTTTCTGTTTCTCTTTTCACTTTTTCAAAGATCTTTAATAGGTTCCAAGGAGCATTTTTTTTTCTTGCAATGAAGAAAAATGTATTAGCAGCATGTAACTTTGATTTGGAGTTCATGTACGTCCTTGCTGGGTGGGAGGGTTCAACTCATGATTCCAAACTGTTAAATGATGCTTTATTAGGGAGGAATGGACTTAAAGTCCCCCAAGGTAAATGCTAGTTTTTTTAATCTAAAACATAATTAAATTTTAAATAGCCAATGCTTTATTGTGTGGTACTTTTGGGTAATAACTGTCAGTATTGTATTTTTAATTAGGTAAATATTTCCTAGCAGATTGTGGATTTGCTAATCGACGTCAATTTTTAGCTTCGTATCAAGGTGTGCGGTATCAACTCCAAGATTTTGCAGGTAATGGTAATGATCCTGAAAATGAAAATGAATTGTTCAATCTCCGCCATGCGTCGTTGAGAAATGTGATCGAGAGAATATTTGGCATTTTTAAATCTCGGTTCACCATTTTTAAATCGGCACCTCCATTTCCATTTAAGACACAAGTAGAGATAGTGTTGGCATGTGTAGCACTCCACAACTTTCTTCGTAAAGAATGTCGATCTGATGAATTTCCTATTGAAGAAGAATATGCATCATCATCATCATCACCGGTTGTTGAAGAGGAACTTGAAGAACTAGTTTTACAAACCCAAGAACAACAGAGAGAGGAAGCTAATGCATGGAGACTTAGCATATCTGACTATATGTGGAGAGAGAGACATTAGGCCATGGGAGGACTACTAGTTCCAGCAATTTTTTTTGTGGGTTTATTTTTCATTTCATTTTTTGTGTGGTTTTGTGTTCTGCTGGAGATATTTTTGTGCAAACTTTTTCCTTAAAACTGTATCTTTTGGCAAGGAAATAATTTTTTTTGTCCATGTAGAGTTCTTTGATTTTTTGATACGAATCCAACGGTATAAAGAACGTAAAATTTTGGGTGGTATTTTGAAAGTTATGATCAATTATTCAGTCAAAGGTCAAAAGCGATTGGAGATATTTTTGTACAAACGTTTTTCTTAAAACTGTATCTTTTGGCAAGGAAATAAATTTTTTCGTCCATATTGAGTTCTTCAATTTTTTGATACGAATCCAATGGTATAAAGAACGTAAAATTATGGGCGGTATTTTGAAAGTTATGATCAATTATTCAGTCAAAGGTCAGAAGCGATTGGAGATGATCAATTTTTGTGCAAATGTTTTCCTTAAAACTGTATCTTTTGGCAAAGAAATAATTTTTTTGGTCAACATTGAGTTCTTTGATTTTTCGATATGAATCCAACGGTATAAAGAACGTAAAATTTTGGGTGGTATTTTGAAAGCTATGATCAATTATTCAGTCAAAGGTCAGAAGCGACGCAAATCCGCGAGTGAGATGTTTTTATCGCTCATTTTCACACTTTTCCAAATCGATTTTTGGAATATTTTATAAATGAAAAGTGTTTTTTTTGCATGTCTACTTTCTTGTATCAAAATTTGAGCAAATAACGTTGAGTATTTTTAGAGATGCGCACTTGAATGTGGACATAGGTCAGATTTGAATTTCAGCAGAATTTTGCTTTTGAATCCATATTGATTTTCCCAAAAACCGTTGTCTTTTCAAACCGTAATATTTAAGACATCAGTTTTAATGGAAACCAATTTCTTATTGGAAAAAAAATACATATCGGTTTTCCCAAAAACCGTTGTCTTTTCAAACAGTAATATTTAAGACATCGGTTTTAAGGAAAATCGATTTCTTATTGGAAAATAAATCCATATCGGTTTTCCCAAAAACTGTTGTTTTTTTAAACCACAATATTTAAGAAATTGGTTTTTATAAAAACCGATTTCTAAAAGTTTTTTTAAATCGGTTATCTAAAAACCGATGTCTTTTAACATTTTTGTAGTAGTGTGGGTTTTTTCAGCTCAGACCATCTATCTAGTTTGGGTTTCTCAACTTGGGTATGTGTGTTAGCTAACAAATTTATAGGGCCCATATTTAAAATTAAAAAAAAAAAAAAAAAGTTCAAAAAGTCTTTAAATAAAATCTAGATAATCCTAATAGTCTATTAATAAAGTCTAGATAATCATAATAGTCTATAAATAAAGTTTAGATAATCCTAATAATCTAAAAATAAAGTCAAGAGACTCTTTTTAAAAAAATTCCAAAATCCTGAAAGTCTGGTCCATATAATCCTAATAGTCTTTAAAATCCTAAAAATCCATAAAATCCTACCACCCAAAAATTGTCTATTAAAATCCCAATCCAATACACCCCTCTAAATGTCTAAGTAAATTATAAGATTATATCCTGCCTTTGGGTTGTCGACATAGTACTTAACTAAAAGACAATTATATATTGTGCCTAAACTGAACTAAAATACTTGGAAATCATGACTTGCTCTTCAGTAATCAGTATGAGTCTGCTATCTAGTCGTGTGTGTATGAATTGATTAAAACTTAATTAATTAATTAATTAATAATCATGTTTTCCGTTAAAGAAAACAAGTTATACCATTTTTCAAGTGTTCGAGAGTAGATTAAAATCTAGTGTGCAGACAGTCAGCTTAATCTGTATCATTTTCACAATCCTTCTTTACAAGTAATACGTCGAAAGTATTTCAAAAAAAAAAAAAAAAAAAGTTATATGTAGAAAGAGTTATGAAAGAGAGAATGGTATCAATTATAATTTACAATCTATGCATATGCTTCCACTTGAAGTTATAAACCCACATATTTTTACAAATCTAATTGTTTGTAAGATATTTGTTACATCCAATGTCTTGAAATAATAAAGCTTTTTTTTATATATAATTTAATTATCACAATCTCTTACATGTAGGTATGACTTATGAGGCTTACTATTGAGCCAACGTCATCTTGTGGTCTAATAAAGCTTTTGTTTAACTTCAAATTCATGGAGTAAAAGTTACATGCAAACTTATTTTAATTATGAGAAAGAAAAATATGAAACTCAAATCAAAATTAAAAATTATTAGTCAATAAACTCAAAATATATATAGGTTGGGCTAAATGGCCGTTAACATGGGTCAATTTCTAGTTGATCCAAGGGTTTATAAAAAAGATTCAAATCACTTGTTAAAAAATGGTGTCTCAATTTGTGTCTAATCAATCAAATTGGGTCATATGTACACAATCATTTACATATAATTTTTTTTTTTAAAAAAACGTGTACACATGGCCTAATTTGGTTAGTTATACACAAATTTGGACACCTTTTTTTTGACAGGTGATTTGAATCCTTGTAAAATTAAAGATTTTTTTTTTTTTTTTTTTTTTTATAAAAGTCACTCTCTCACATGAGTAACAATATATATATAGTCTCTTTTTCCTTAGTGCACACTGATATAAAATACATCAGTGCATTGCATCTAGACCATAGATTATGGAGAAGTACTAACAACTGATCACCCAAGGAAGGACCAAACCTCATGTGGTTGGAGAGAGACCCTCCAAGGCGGACAAGTCTCGCCAAACTCCTCTAGGAGAAAACACACGACACTCATGCCACGTTCGGGTCATGAGAGATAACTCGCAGCCCATGAAATTCCCTTGAGGTTGATCATCCAAGGAAGGACCAAACACACGACACTCATGCCACCTTGAAGTCATAAGAGATAACTCGCAGCCCATGAAATTCCCTTGAGATTGATCACCTAAGGGAAGACCAAACCCCTTGTGTATGGAGAGAGACCCTTGAAAATAAATACGGTATGTCTAATACAACTTAGGAGAGGGGGGGAGGGGTGAATGGGTTGTTAATCGATTATTACCAACATTTTCGATTAGTCAATATTAAAAATAAAACCCAATTCAAAAATACAACAAAAATCAAGTAAAGTGCGGAAAGTAAAGAACACTTGATTTTTTACGTGGAAACCTTTGACAAGGAAAAACCACGGGACTAGCCATGCTAGCCACTTAAACCACATCAATCCACTATATGAAAAGACAGTTAAACCCTCAAGCGATACACAGACTCTCACTCTCAACAACCTCAGGCTATGGATACTACCACTCACCACTCTTGGTTCAATCCCTAGTGATATCCCCCGATCCACTACTCTTAGCGTGATCACCTCCTAATCTACCCGCAGGCATTTTATAGCGGTACTTGGCAATGTTTGCCAACCAATCCTTTGGTTGCAAGACTTCACTTGCTTGTGCAACTTCACCTAGATGCCACAAGATTTTGACTTATTGAAGAGAATTAATAGTCTAAGTGAATATGACAATAATGCTCAAATGCAATAATATGTAAGACCACATACAAAATGCTTAACTAGATGTTATAATACAATTTAACAATCTAGTTATCAAACATTGCATACATGCCCATACATGAGGTCTCAATTAGTTGTAGAAAGATTCTAGCAACCTAATTGTTAAATACAACTCACATAAACATTCATGAACTTGACTAGATGCACAAAGCAAACCTAATCATCAATTAATCATACATGAATATTTATGGCTTAGCCATTTAGGCAAAACAACATAATCATGTAAGCTATCACAAACAAACCCAATTATATTATCAAAATTCATAAATATATGCAATAAAAAGAGTATAGAATTGATCGCGCTCCAAATGTTCACATTTAGTGCCCCATTTTCCTATCTTTTTGTGCTTGTTCTCTGGTAAAACTGGGTATTTAATGGATAAAATAAGTGTTTCAGGTAAATAGGGAAGTTCAGGGGCATAATTGTCATTTTGGACAACTCATGGGCAAAAGTACAAAATTCAGGACTTTATTGAAGATTCTGTGAATAAGAGAAAGCTCAGGGGTGCTGATTGTAATTCGCCAGCCAAGCAATGCAGCACAGCCACGTCAGCGCTGGAAACGACGCCGTTATGGCCCTGTGCGCGTCACGCCTGACGTCAGGTCGTCTTCTTCAGCAAATCGGGTTGACCCGCGACCCGGTAGACCCGACCCGAACTGATCTTGACCCGGCATCTTCTCCGGCCATTTTCGATGGTTTTTCGGCCAGTTTTCCAGCGTATCTCTGCCTAGATCGGTTGCCCACATTCCTCCGGTCCTATTGCACCCATTTTCAGGCTCTCATGCAAAGGTTTCTCTCCCTAACAAATCCTCCAAGTTTCCATGGCCATTCAAGCTTCAAGAATATTCCAGCGGCCATTCTCCCGCAAACCAGAACGTTCAAGCTCATCAAATCTCAGCGGTTTCATGCTGCGGGAAAGTACCCGCAGTCCAAAAGGAAGAAACTCGCTACCGACTTCAATTTCTCCACCGCGAGCTTCGACGGCGTGCACAAACCCATCGGCCAGAGGTTCTGAACCCGCCGGGACAACCGACTTGGAGGATATTTCGTCCAAAACTTGCCCAAAACAGTTCCTTATATATATACATCCTTTGTAAACCTAAAACACACCTCCCAAATATCCAAAAGGCACCCAAAGCTCACAAATAGTCTAGAGTAGCTTAGAGTAGCTTAGTTTAGTTTAGTGTAACTTAAACTCTCACCACCCCCACACCACCTTAGTTATTCTATGTAACTAAATATTGATGTTGGGAATTTGGTGTACTTTGTATATTATCTATTCTATTTGTTGGTTTTCTATGTTGAGCTTTAATTCATATATGTGTTGATTGAATTGATAAATTGATTAACATGTAATACAATTTAGACCATGCATGAATAACTCTTGATGTATGTGTCTTGATTAAAGGTTTTAGACTATCCTAGGTAATCCATAGAAATCAACTAATTGATTGGGTGATTGCACTTGTACACCAATATCCCAACATCCCATCTCTCATTACCACTTTTGCAAGACCATTGCATTAGATGGTAATTAGTTAGTAATTAGTTAGTTAGTTAGTGTAAATTAGTTAAAATGCCATCTTAGTTTAATTTAGTTATTAGTTAGTTTAATTGCTTACTTGCCATCCTCCTTTACTTTTCTTGCATCCTAGTTTAATTGCTTACATGCCATCCTCCACCGTGCTTTACTTTTCTTGCATGTAAATATGTTGTACTTAGTGTAAATAGTATATAATATATATAAGACTAGAACCGATAAAAGGTACCTCACATTCCCTGTGGAACGAACCGTACTTGCCGCTTTGCGATCGTAATGATCCGTGCGCTTGCGGATAAATTCACACGCCCCATCATTTTACCGACAGTTTAAAGAATTGTCGCGTTCGTGTCCCGCGTGCGCCAACCAAGTTATTGGCGCCGCCGTGGATAGAACTGTTTTGGACGCGTCAAGAATCAAATAATAAATACCTAATATAGAGTAAGAACAACAATAAATGAGATTTAATGTAGTTATAGCTTATCTAGTCATGAAACCAAGAAGACCCATGCTTTAAAGATGTTCAATGATGCATGAAAAAGATGGGTTTTGGGTTTGGAGAGCCAAGGAATGAAACTTGAAGCTTTTTCTCCCTAGAACCACTCTTTCTATCTCTCTAGGGCTTTAATTTCTTGGTCTAAATGTAGAAGATGAGAAAGAGATGGTTATATAGAAGCCCTAATTGAAATGACATCGTTTTGAGAAAATAGGGCAAAAAACAGTTCAGTGCACGGGTCGGTTGCACTGGTATGGACCCGTGCAGTTAGCAACGCACCGGAACCAGGAAAATCATTGAAAATGACTTCGCTGGTGACTATACGGGTAGGGACCCGCGCATCAGCACAACAACCTAAACGGATCAAAACAAAAACAAATGACATCCAAACCTTTCGTATGATATACCGTTGGAAAGGTATGGAAGTCTACTTTCTACTACAGTTTACAAAATGAGGTTTCGATATCTGTAGAAAGAGATGTGGTCAAAAGAGTGACCAAAGGTCAAATATGAACAACAACAAAATGTCCAAAACTCATGGTATAAGACCATGTGACCAAAGACCAAACCAAGAATAGAATAAGACCTTCTCAAATGGTCACTCATCGTGTTAAGACAAGCACATCATCGTGCATGCGCAGACGTTTCTGATCAATCATCGGGAAACAAATTACATCACACAAAACCACACTTAAGTCTAAGAATGAAGTGCAAGTGTGATGGGTGTAATGGATGCACAAACATAAACAATTAGAACACAAATGCAAGATAAACAAAGCATGCATGAAGTGTGTGTGCACCTAAACTCTTCAAGAGGCAAAGTCAAGTGAATATTCCTTTCACTCTTGAAGTCACGGAGATACTTGGAAGCTTACATTGATAATCATCAAGAAGACCTAAACTACCCATTACACAATCATCTCCAATGTGGTTTGTCATGAAATAAGCCAATCACAAAATAGAGGTCCTTACAACCCTCCAAGGCGAACAATTCTCGCCAAACTCCTCCGAGAGAAAACATGTGACACTCATACCACTTCTGGGTCATGAGAGATAACTCACAACCCATAAAATTCCCTTGAGGTTGATCACCCAAGGAAGAACCAAACCCCCTGTGTTTGGAGAGAGACCCTCCAGGGCGGACAAGTTTTGCCAAACTCCTCTAGGAAACCACATGCGGCACTCATGCCACCTCAAGTTTTTGAGAGATAACTTACAGCCCACGAATTCCCTTGAGGTTGATCACCCAAGAAAGGGTCAAACCCCTTGTGTATGGAGAAAGACTCTCCAAGCCGAATAACTCTTGCCAAACTTCTTCAGGAGAAAACATGCGACACTCATGCCACCTCTGGGTCATGAGAGATAACTCGCAACCCATGAAATTTTCTCGAGGTTGATCACCCAAGGAAGGACCAAACCCCCTATGTTTAGAGAGAGACCCTCCAAGGCAGACAAGTCTTGTCAAACTCCTTCTGGAGAAAACATGCGACACTCATGTCACCTCCGGGTCATGAAAGATAACTCGCAACCCATGAAATTCCTTTACGGGTGATCACCCAAGGAAGGACCAAACCCAATGTGTATGGAGAGAGAACCTTTAGGGTGGACAAGTCTCGCCAAACTCTTTTGGGAGAAAACACACGACACTCATGCCACCTCCGGGTCATGAGAAATAACTCGCAGCCCACAAAATTACTTTGAGGTTGACAACCCAAGGAAGGACTAAACCCCCTGTGTATGGAGCAAGACCCATAAGGGAAGATATGTCTCGACATCTCGCTAGGAGAGATATTCACCAAAGAAATGGAAACAAATTTACATCGTAAAGCGACACCTATTTAAGTCGCAAACTTAAGAGAAATAATTCAAGCAAAACGACTTCCTTTAAGGCTGACCACCTAAAGGAAGGACCAAACCCCCTGTGTAAGGAGAAAGACCTTCTAGGGAGGACAAGTCTTGCCTTCTCTCCAGAAGAGATGCTCACCAAAGAAATATGCGTAACAAAACACAAAGCGATATCTACATTGCAAACTTAAAATTCCCTTAAGGCTGATCATCTAAGGGAAAAAGAACAAAACCTCATATATGGAGAAAATAATCCTCCATGAGGGAGACAAACTTCGTCGCACAAACAAACAATTCACAACTAAGAAACTGCAAGCAAAAGATAGAAGGAAGAAATTAAAGGAAAAAAAAAAATCTTTCAAATGACGGAGTTCCAGAAGTCCTGATTCAACAGCCTACAATGATATGATTTTATAAGCCCTTCAGCATTTCACTAGCTCAATACTAAAGGGTAGGTGGGCTTGTTAATGACCCGAAATAAACCTAAATCCAAGTAGGCCCTCCATCAGGACAACATTAGGACAGCACCAAGATAGCTCCAGGAGACATAATCACCAGTTAAAAAAAGAAGGCATACACACCTAGATCAGTTGCAAAAATGAATAAGAAGAATCTAGAAAGAAGATTGTGACGTCAACATGAGCAAAAAGGATTGATTCAAATGAAGTGGGGGCCACTCCAAATCCTTTTACAACAAACCCAACAGAAAATGAAGGGAGATAACTTTTCCTACAAACAGACCTGCAAAAGTTCACATGAACTAGCACCCAACACCCAATAACAGTGACCCATGTCAGCACCAATTAAGGGGAGATCGCCACATCACCAAAAAATGAGGCCAAAATGAGGCGCCAAACATGAATTTTTCCCTCTCCCCAGACCAAATGTAATTTTGAATATTCTAGAAAACAAAGTGGTCATATGGGAAAAGGACACATGTCCACCCACTTGCATGAATTTGTACTATAAAAGGACCATGAGTCCCAATAAAATATCTCCAAGCTTTTCTCTACATTTTGGTACATATAATTTTACTTTGTTAAGCTTGCAAATTTTCAGATCTTCTTCTCCAGGCGTCGGAGAATGATCGTTGAACCTTAGCTGACACCGATTCCGAAGTCCATTTTTGTCCTAAATCTCACGAAACTCTACCAAATTTTCCAGATCTCACGATAGCTTCGTCTTTCTCTCCTGGAGGAATGAAGTATCTACTAAACTCAACCCAAAAATTCTCTGAAGAAACTCTTTTCGGGAGATTTCTTCCAAATCTAGTTAACACAATTTATGGTGTTAATAGTAAGTATTAAAATGAGTACCTGATTCTTGCCTGGTGTTTTGTTCCTTTCAATGACCTCCTGAAGGTAAGAGCATAACATCATTACCATTATGAAGGATCAAAATGCCAGGTAAGAATCAAGTACTAACTAGTAACTACATAAACTTCAAATCAATTTTAGAATGATAATGAAAAATATTGCCAAAACAAATAATGAGTTATATTTCTAATAATATTATATATTGGATGGGGATATAATACTAATGAAGTACTGCTAGTTCTCTATTACAAATTATTTGATAGACAACTTGACTATAAAACAAACTCCCTAAAACATTAAGAGTGATAAGGATTTGATGACAAGAACTCGTACATAACTATAAGAGATCACACCAAAAGCACCAATTGGTATGAATTAAATATAAAGAAAATTAGGTAAAAGAATAAAACTTAAATGCATATCAGGGACCTGTGTAATTTCCAAGAGCTGAATACATATAAAGGGGAGAAAGAATAAAAAACAAAGGAATTAATCAAATAGTAATCACCAAATGTAACCCACAATTACAAGAGCTCAAATTAAATTAGCATAACCTGCAATTATTGTTTGTTGGCTAATCTTGTCTTAAAGCATTATTCAGAAAATAAAACTCTTCACCATCCTAAGCTCTATGTAATAAGAACTATGAATTAACTTTTAAGCGGATGTTGCAGTGTGTTTTGTGTTCTGGTGGAGATTTATAAAGACATATTCATTTTAACAATTCTTCCCAGAGGCTAAGTTCCTACTAGCAAATCATGACAGTCGCAATGAATCAGAGAGAAGGCAATCTCTCTGATTCATTTTAACTTGTAACTTGTTAATATTTCACCATTCATTACTAAATCAGAGAGAATGCAATCTCTCACTTATGAGGGTTTACTCAACTTGGGGTCATGTCACACGGTTTAGTTTATGACATCCATTAATGAAACTTCTGCCAGTAATGAAGCCTCTCTCGGATTTTTACACTTCAAAGAATGGATCAAAGAACCCACCAAGCAACTAAACAGATAGGCATAAATGGAATTGAAAGAGGTCCACGGGGTCATTCCAAGCAAAACATAACTATATACCTGAACTTTCCCATCGTATGTGAATGCCTGAGTTGGAGTATTATTCTACAATCTGAAAAAGAACAATTTCTAGTAAGATCTAAATGTTCAGAGAGAGTCGAGGAGGAGGAGGACATGGTAGGGGTTGAAGATCAGATACCTTCAATATATCATCATAAACGTCATATAAGTTTACTAGGAGCAAGGTGACATTACACCTCATCATGAGTGTCATATTTGGAGTTGAGAGACTTCAATTTTTTTTTTTTGAAATTTGTAAGTTGTATGCCAAGATGGAAAACAGAAACATGAGTCTTAATAGAAAGGACGAAAAATACCTCAATCTGCTTAACAATTAGGTCAAGAAATGTCAACCCATTACAAACTTCGAAAACAGACCTGCACAAACAGTAGATGAGATTAAACCTGGTCACAAAACAAATTCCTATAAATATAACATACATGTACTAAATATGGGAATGCCACAAATAGAAGCAATCATCAAAGACTTGGGTAGGGCTTTAGCTTGATTGCAAACATCGACATTGCCATGAGCAAACCCCTTAACAGTAGTCACAACGATGCTAAATAAATTATAAAAGAGAAATTCATTATAAAAATACTAACTACGTACGGGAAAGTTCATGTCTGTTCTTTTGAGTAATAGAAAACTTAAATTTTGGCCAGAGGAACCAATATATTATACATCAGAAGAAATAAGATCCACCAAGTACAACTTCTCTGTACCACAACTTAAAAGAAAACTAATAACACAATATACAATCATAAAAAAAAAAACATAGCTTTAAGCCAAATGTACTATATTCATGTCTATTATGGCCATTTATGTAAAAGAAAACTAAAAGTACTCCTCTTATTAATTAAACTAATAACCAAAACTAGTTCACTGGTTCTATGATGCTAAAGATAATATAAAAACCAATTTCATCATTTGACACATTGAACAGAGTGCAAAGATAATTACACGAGTAAGGCATATAAACTTAAAAACTGTAAAAGCAATAACATAGTGTAGACGATATAAGAGTTACAATGTTATAGACCAGTTAAAGACCAAACTGTAATGCAGGATGAGTTCTAGAATGTGCAATTTTCCAAAATTTCCAGAGTAAATCATCTGCATGCCAGATTTCCTTTTTGGAATATATAATTGAGTAATTGGCACAAATCCCCCCTCGAGTGTATATATATTTGCATGTTGCCCCCTAAACTTTTTTTTTAGGCATGTTGCCCCCTGAACTATCACTTTATTGGCAATCCTTTGGTTTTTTCCCCCCTGAGGGGGCATTTTTACTCTTGTTCTGCCAATAAGTGATAGTTCAGGGGGCAACATGCCTAAAAAAAAAGTTTAGGGGGCAACATGCAAATTTATATACACTCGAGGGGGGATTTGTGCCAATTACTCTATATATATACACTCGAGGGGGGATGATAAGGATCACAACCACAATCACAATTACCTAATAAAGATTGATCAAATACATAGCTACAATTTCAAGTGTAAATAAAGTGAGTAGAAAGGGGAAACAGATACTTAATCGAGATCAATTGTTCTTCATAAATCTCCATTGAATTTCAAAACAACAAGTTTATCCAAATGCGTCTTGATTTCTGAAGGATATGTATGAAGTTTAAGTAAATTACAAGTACTCTAAATAAAACAAAAACAGTTGAAAAGCAAATTGGTTTAAAAATAAATACCAGTAGGAGCATATTTCAAGCTGTCATAAGGAAGCACTACATCATTAGCAAGGGTTTGAATCTTGCACCATTCAACATGTTGTGCACTGCCACTTGAATCAATACATTAACAAACTAGCAGACGGTTTTTATCATCAAAATAATTTTCAATTCTGTTTACAAATATAACAGGACAAAACCTAAGCCACAGTCTGAAAAAGATTTTACCAAAAATATCTAATACAAGCACTTATGCATCGAATTTAACAAATAAAGAGTTACATACAAGACAAGAGTACCATTCATAAAACACAGATCAATGCATAATTTATAATAAAACAAAATGAATTTCGGTTTGGTTCTAAGAAAATATAACACGAATCAAACAATAAATCTAGGAGCTTACCAAAGATACTTAATACAAGCACGTAACCAATAATGTCAAAAACACGACGTGCAAAATACATAATGATTAAAACAATAGTTTATTTCGTCATTGAGACGATTATCTGATTAGTTACAGAGAAAATATAGTGCGAGAATTTCAAAATTCTATTCAAAAGGTATAAAAATTTGAAGATCTTAACGAAGGCATGTAATATAACCAAATAAGAAGAAATGACAAAACACAACATGAGATTTTAGTGAAAACTTACGTTTCAGAATCAAATGTAAGTTTGATTCAGGCTATTGATGGCCATTAAGAAAGTTTATAACCATGAAAACATTCAGCACTTACTTTATCCATCAATTTCAATCTGTGGGCCTTCATGTTTTAGAAAAGAACTTTTAAGTTATTGTTTATGCTTTTGTTATTTATATATCAATTTACTTTTGTGATTGAGTACAATTATATATATATATATATATGTTTTTGTTATTGCAGGGCCTTTCGTAAGAAGAAGGGTCCTAAAGGTTGGGAATTTGCCTAGAAATCTGACCAAATTCAAATTGAAGGTTTGTTGACGAAATATCTTGTCTATTCTTCGGTTTTTAGATATCCGACAGCAAGACTTGCCACACCGGTGAGTGCAACTTATGTTTTTGGTTTGGAATGCTTGTTTTATATTATGGATATGTATTAACAGATGTTCGTTTATTTTAGCTATACGTTACGAAATTCATTAAGCATTTTAATTCAATAGTAGACTACAACAAACTATATTACACAATAGAAAATGACAAATGGTAGATGAAACAAGAAGACACATTAATTTGGAAGAAAAGAGGGCTTGTAAATAAACGGTTATGGTTGTTGAATGGTTGACAAATGATGAATTTGAAAATATGTCGTCCAACTTATGACGAATCGAAAAATTTCAACATCTTGAGCATCGGTCTCCTTGGATTATGACGTTGGACGACATATTTTCAAAATTCATCATTTTTTAACCATTCAACAACCAAAACCGTTTATTTACAAACCTCTTTTCCTTCAAATTAATGTCTTCCTGTTCGTTTGTCATTTGTCATTGTCATTTTCTATTGTGTAATATAGTTTGTTATAGACTTATAGTCCACTTGAATTAAAATGCTTAATGAAATTTCGCCGTATAGCTAAAATAAACAAACAACCACTAACTACAACATTTCTACATTCGAAAGATGGGGCACAATTTGTATAGGAAGAGAAAAGATGAGGGGCGCTTTCGATTTTTGTTTACGTTAGGTATTTATAGTTAGGGTTAATGCGGTGTATGTATGTAAAATAGTGAAAATGTAAATAAAATAAAAAAATGGGAAACGAGGATAGGGAGTTCAATTTGGGGATGAAAATCAACCCGACATACCCCATTTCACCATTCAGTAAACATGAGAACTGGGCTCAAGAAAACTCCCAGCAAACACCGACACCCGATCAAAAATCTGATATGAAAAAAAAATAATAATAATATTGTGAACAAGAGAAGAAAATCGAAATAGATATTTGTTGAGGAGAAAAAGATACAAAATACAATCTTGAAATCTAAAACCTGAAAACTCTAATCTAAACTACACAAAAAAGAAGGCGAATAAACATAAAAAGTTGCTACATGGATCTGATTAAAATACACGTTCAATACCAGCAGAAGAAGAGAAAATAATGCATGATTGAAGATAAAAATATATATATAACTTAGGAATCCAGTGGGTGAAAAAAAAATATTGAAATTCGAAGAAAAAAAAAACTAACTTGAAATCCAAATCAGAGCAAGAGAAAGAAAATTAAGAAAGAAATTAGAAGAGAAAAAAAAAAAAAAAAAACTTTAACTAAGAGATCTTAGATTGAAAATAAAGATAGATCGAATGTTGAAATTGGTATATATATATATCTAAATATTTTTTAAGGGTTAATTACAGTAAATACCCTGACATTTTATAATAACACAGCTATATTCAACTTTTGCATTTATTAACAAAACACACCCTTGACTACTTTGACTAACTGGAAACTTAACGGTGGACTAACACTTTATTATAAATTGTCAAAATTATCCTTTTACTGTGTTATGAAGGATTATAATAAGGGAGCCGATATTGACACCCATAAAAATGTTAAGCACACCCATATTTTAATAAAAATTTTAATTACAAAAATATCCCAATAGGAATTTACCAATAAGGACAAATTAGTTTAATAAATAAATAAATAAATAAATAACAAAAAAAAATAAATAAAAAACTATTTACACCCATTAATTACACCCACATCTTCAACTATATCACTTTATTAAAAAAAAAATTAAAAAAAAAAAAAAAAAAAAAACCCTAATTAAACCCTAATTCTATTTCTTTTTTTTTTAAACCCTTAAACTTTATTAAGAAGGAGAAGAACTTAAGATCAACGTAGTGCCTGAAAAGGCTAATTGGGCATATACTAAAGAATATATATATTTTTTTAATAAAAAGTATCTTTTGATTGATTAACTGATTGCCTGCAAAATTCAGAACTTGCTTCTAGCCGGAGTTCTGAAAAACCCGATTGAGTTTCAACTAGCCCCATGTCGCTCTTTTCTCACTCATGTCTATACAGCAAAATGTTTCGATTGTTGCTCATTCAATTTACAATGTAGGTCAATCAAATGTATACAAGCCAGTGTAATAATTTAAGTCTTGGTAGTTCAAAATCATGGCTCTTGATGTTCCTGAACAGCCTCAGGCAATGAAGGCGAGGATCCACCACTGATTTTGCTCGAAGCTGGTGCGTTTCGCTTGGATTGGTGTTTCGTGGGGACTAATACATCTTCATCTTCTTTCTTTGCAAAAGCCATATTATGATCATCATCATCATCATCGTTCTTGAAGACACTATGAATAAATTGTATAAAAATAAAAACATTCATTTAAATAAGGGTATTATTGGCATTAAGATGGGTGTTTCTAGTAATGTTTTAATTTTAAATTTTAGACATGGGTGTACTTATAAATATGGGTGTGATTATCATATTTATGGGTGTCAATATCCATACCCTTATAATAATATTATTTAAATAATGTTTTAAAAATAATTCATATGGTCCTTATTTTTTTTCTTATTTTTTTTAATTGTTTTTTTTTAAATAATTGTGAAAATTGTCCTTTGACTAACACTCTGATCTCATATTCTCATTTCATAGATGAAGCGTGATAAGTATAGTGACCAGATCTGGTCCTTATTCTTTTCTTAATTTTTTTTTAATATTTTATTATTTATAAACTATATTCAACGATTTCAGTACATAATTTTTTTTTTAATGAAAAATCATGACGTATCATTTCAAACTTAAACGTATTTGATATTTCCTTTCCAGAAAAAAAAAAAAAAAAAAGACAAATACTAAATGGACCATTTTACCCTTAATCTGTTATCTTTTAACATCCACTCACTAACGGTAGGGGATGTTAGTGTAGTTTTGAGCAAATATTGAATATACATGTAATTATGCCTAATGTCATGATATGTTTGTGCAATTTACCCTTTAACGTGTCACGTGTATTATTTTGGGTTCAATTTGAGAGGTGTAGCAAGTATATATAATTTGATTAGTTATTTGACACTTAGGCCTAACTAGAGGTGGGCAAAAATCCATTGAACCGAACCGAACCGAACCGGTTCAACTAGTTTTTTTTTATTTTTCTTTGTTAATCGGTTCAATTCGATTCAATTTTTTAAAAACCGAATTTCCCGGTTCGATTTCCGATTCTATGGTTTGAACCAAGAATCGGTGTATATATATATATATATATATATATAAACCTAGTTTTCATCAGCACAGCCATACAGGAACAACAACACTCTCTCGTCTACCTAAATCTCTCAACTCACCGTCTCTTGTCCGCTATTTCTCTCTCTCGTCCAACATCCTGGTGCGCCACCACTTCTCTGCTTTCGATCTCTTGGTATATATATAGAGCAAAGTGACCACGTACTTGCTTTTCTCTTCTTCTGGAAAGAGACCAAACACTTCTATATAGAGCAAAGACAAGCCATCTATACAACCTCCGCTTGTGGGTTTCCTTTTTTAGTAAGTGATACCACACCTTTTCTCTAATTTCTTCGTCCTGTCTACCAAAAATATTAATATAAAAAAAAATAGCAAATCTGATTTTTGATACCAAAAATACCACGCCCTTTCTCTGATTTCTGTGTTGTGTTGATTGTTGTGGTTCGAATTAGAACGAATCTTTTCTTCTTAAAAAACTGCTTAGACTTTAGATTTGGAAGGATTGAAATTCACTATAGGAGAAAAAATCAGAGATTTCAGAAGCATTTTTCTAAGGTATTTGTCGCGTGTTGATAGGATAATTTATGTGGATTAGCATGTGTTGATATGTTTATTGTTTGTTGTTTATGAATTTGTATACGTTTTTATATGTTTATTGTTCTTTGTTAATATTATTCTTCACATATCACATTAATCTTTTTTTTGTTCCCTATAAATTAGAGGACTTTATTTACTTCTCTTGGATAATTGGATAAGTCTCACTTGAATTTCGTCAATTTGTGCTCTCAGTTACATGTATGTGTATAAGTTTATGAATTTGTATACGTGTTTATATATTTATTGTTCTATGGTTTGAACCGAGAATCGGTGTATATATATATAAACCTAGTTTTCATCAGTACAGCCACACAGGAACAACAACACTCTCTCGTCTACCTAAATCTCTCAACTAACCGTCTCTTGTCTGTTGTTTCTCTCTCTCGTCCAACATCTTGGTGCACCACCACTTCTCTGCTTTCGATCTCTTGGTATATATAGAACAAAGTGACCACGTACTGGCTTTTCTCTTCTTCTGGAAAGAGACCAAACATTTCTATATATAGCAAAGACAAGCCATTTGTACAACCTCCGCTTGTGGGTTTCCTTTTTTAGTAAGTGATACCACGCCCTTTCTCTAATTTCTTCGTCTTGTCTACCAAAAATATTAATATAAAAAAAATTAGCAAATCTGATTTTTGATACCAAAAATACCACGCCCTTTCTCTGATTTCTGTGTTGTGTTGATTGTTGTGGTTCGAATTAGTACAAATCTTTTCTTCTTAAAAATCTGCTTAGACTTTAGATTTGGAAGGATTGAAATTAACTATAGGAGAAAAAATCAGCGATTTCAGAAGCATTTTTCTAAGGTATTTGTCGCGTGTTGATAGGATAATTTCTGTGGATTAGTATGTGTTGATATGTTTATTGTTTGTTGTTTATGAATTTGTATACGTGTTTATATGTTTATTGTTCTTTGTTAATATTATTCTTCACATATCACATTGTTCTTTGTTTTGTTCCCTATAAATTAGAGGACTTTATTTATTTCTCTTGGATAATTTGATAAGTCTCACTTGAATTTCGTCAATTTGTGATCTCAGTTACATGTATGTGTATAAGTTTATGAATTTGTATATGTGTTTATATTTTATTGTTCTATGGTTTGAACCGAGAATCGGTATATATATAAACCTAGTTTTCATCGGTACATCCACACAGGAACAACAACACTCTCTCGTCTACCTAAATCTTTCAACTCACCGTCTCTTGTCCGCTATTTCTCTCTCTTGTCCGACATCCTGGTGCGCCACCACTTCTCTGCTTTTGATCTCTTCGTATCACTACAAAAAAAATTGTCTTTTCCGACGGCATTTAGCCGTCGAAAAAGGCCATTTCCCATCAGAAATACGCTTTTCCGACTGGAAAAAGCCGTCGGGGGCCGTCGCAAATACGCTTGTCAAAAATAACTAATCACTGACGAGCTGTCACAAATACTACCATTTTCGATGGTCATAGCCGTCAGAAAAGATAAAAATGCCGTCGGTAATAGTAATTCAAAGTGGTCAAAATTACATGTATTTCCGACGGTTTATTGCCGTCAAAAATAGTCGAATTATAAAAAAAAATGGTACAACTCGACTCGATAGTCGCCACGTCACACATCAACTTTAACTCCATGAAATTCATGTGGTTCGAACCCTTGCCTTGGATGACAGTAAGGGGTTACCCTTACCATTTTGCTATAACTTTATATCTGATATGTTTTGCATACTATTTATATATAAGCTATTGATATGTTTGTATAATATCTAATTAAATATATATATTTTTTGTATACTATTTTGAAATTCCCTTAAGCAATAGTGTATTATATACCTGGGGGGGGGGGGGGGGGGGGGGGGGGGGGGGGGGGCGCGGGAATAAGTATAGACCCAAATTTTTCCAATATTAAAAAATATACAGATTACAAGAATGAAATGTACACTTGATATAATTTAATCAATGGTATAGTATGATTCAATACATGTGAAAATCAATATACAAGAGATACAATCAATACATAATATAGAAGATAATGAAAAGTAAAGCGAAAAAGGCACAAGTATTTTTTACATGGTAAAACCTCAAAGAGGAAACATCCACGGGTTGATACCACAACCACCGGCAAAGCAATCCACTATATGAAAAGGACTTACACACTCAAAGCTATCAACACATGATATCCACTTCAAGTTATCAACTCCTAATCTACCCTCGGGCCTAGTGAATCACCTAGCCTACTCTCTATCCAAGGTGTGTCCTACACCTCTAGAGAGCAACTCCCTATCCAAGGCTATCAAGTCTCTAGGAAGATTTCCTTACTTAGCTATCTAGATCACTAGGATCATAGTCAAGCTTCCCTAGTTCAACCATCTGGAGTACCACACTCCTAGCTAAGACTTTTGCTTGACTATCTGGACCATATGTCCTAGTCAAGTCTTCTTGCTCTAATCAAAGCTTCACTCACTTTGAAAGAGACTTCAACCTTTTCACAAGGTAATAATCTAAGTGATGCAAATGATACAAGCACAATCATATAAAGCAAGATGATCAATCAAGCTCTATGAACATGTTCAATGATAATCTAGAATATGCTTTCAACAAACAATCACAAATGTATCTAGAAATCAAAGCATGTGAATCAATAAGAACAAGATATGAATATTCAATATATCACACAAAAATCTTAGTTCTTAGATGATGAAATTAAACCTAGAAAATAACATGAGGCACATCATATACAACATTTCTAGAATCAATTTCAACATTAGTCAAGTTTAGCTAAATATGTTCAATTGAGATCACAAGGCTAAAACTCAATAATCAATAGATCAAACACCCCTAGAATATGATCTAACAACATTCTAAACACATATCATCTATCAATTAAGAAGATTAAAAGAGATGATCAAAAGATGAAGTGAGAAGAAAAAGTTTCACATACAAAAGTTGAGTCACGGACTGAAATCAGCTCACTGCGAAAACTCACGAACTCAAATGACTCTGAAAATGCTTGGGGTTTGTAGCTCTCTTCAAGATCAACATTTTTGGCTTTCAGATCACTCAATTTCGAGTTCGTATGAGAGAGATATGATCAAAATAAGAAAACAAAAATTGAGAGAAAATTTCTGATGTTCTTTCTTTTTCAAATTTTTTTCTTCAAATAAATGGCAGGGAATGGAAAGCATTTAAAAGAATTTAAAAGAGGGAAAAAGCAACCAATCAAAAGATGACACATCACCAGCCACATGTGGACCGCGTGTGGCACACATGGGCAAAAAGGTGAGCTGGACGTGTGGCACACGTGGACTCCAAGCTTGGCCTTTGGCCACGCTTGCTCCTCTCGCGCTCCACTCGTGTTCTTTAGCCGTATTCGGGTATCCAAACTCTGATTTTGAATCCGTTTTCGGATTACAAATCATGACTCCCTCATGCACAATGAAGACTACAAAACTTTGACAAAAGGTTGAGAATTCATCTTGGAAAATGATGACGAAGACAACTCAATGAATGAGAACGTAAAGTAGCGTAGCTACATCATTTGGACTCGAAACCTAATGAATGAGTAACCGAAATGACCGGGACTCAATAAGGAATCATATGAGATCATTTTCAAGTCCAAAATACAAGAAACATAAACAAATAAACACAATTTCACACAAGCATGTTATATCTAAGCGATAGTCATAAACCATGCAAATCTACAATGTTTGTCAATATGAGAATAATGCATGTGCATACTTAAATGAGTATGAATATGTTATACCAAATGTTTACACAACGATGTAGGGACACCCATATATGAATTGTGTGTGTGTGCGCTTACGCCTTGCAAAAGGAAGAAGGATCTTGATACCTTAGCATCCAAGAACGAGCTTTTCCTCTTTAAGACGATATTTGCATGAGACGTTGCTTTTCTTCTTTGAAGCTTCTTTTCACCAAAAACAACCTAAGCAACTAATCAATACAAATAAAGAGAGTTTTGCAATGGAATCAAGCCAACAAAGATCTAGGATGTTACATATTTGAATATAGCTATTGAGATATTGTTTTTTAAAATAATATTTTATTAAAATTATTAGAGTTTGTTTAAAAAAATCTGATATAGTAGTGTCACTAAATATAATTACAAATAACTAAACGTTCTTGCGATTACTAATAATTTTGCTATATTTTATATTTAGTTAATTTAGTAAGATGTGTCCATAAAGTAATTCGAATTAAATTTTAGCATTTCCGATGACACTTTTTATGTTGTTAGAAAAGTGGATAATATTGACAGCTTATTTGACTATTTTCGGACGGCCCAAAAGTCGTCGAAAATGCGGTATGTTTTTTTTTCCGACGGCACAAAAAGTCGCACAAGTCATCGGCATAACTCGGCAATTTGACACAACACGAATCAATCTTACAGATGTCATATACGAGGGCGTTGTAATGTTCCTTGACATCCCTACGTGACTTTCCCGGCAGTTGACTGGCTATATTTTGCAATCAGGCAATTTCTCAAGATAAAAATGCTTATAATAAGAGGGAGTTCCTAAAGAATGACGTCAATATCTCACAAATCCCTTCATCATAATCTTGACAAATGTTTTGTGTATTTTTGTTGTATCAAAGTGTTCACTCTTGATTTTTGCACATATATGTCATTGTCCGGATAGCAATTTAGGGAAAATCAGGTGTATTAAATGCTTACTACGAAATAGAGTTTATATAATTATTTTATCTAACTTTTTATTTTTCAAGAAAAAATAAATCATGAAATTTTTATTTGTACAAATTATTTGAAGAAACTTTATATAAAAATACGGTTTTTACACTAAAATAAAAAATTGGTCTTTTCCGACGGCTAAATGCTGTCGGAAAAGAACATTTACCATCGAAAATGTGGACTATTTCCGACGACAATTAGGCCGTCGGAAATGTTGGATTACTTTTTCCTCATTTCCAACGGAACAAAGATTATTTCTGACGGCATTTAGGCCGTCGGAAAAAATGTATTACTTTTTCCTCATTTCCAATGGAACAAAGACTATTTCCGACAGCATTTAGGCCGTCAGAAATAATGTATTATTTTTTCCTCATTTCCGATGGAACAAAGACTATTTTTGACGGCATTTAGGCCATCGGAAATGTGGTATCATATTTTTACTCATTTCCGACGGCACTGAAATGGCCGTCAGAAATGGTGCCTTTTCCGACGACAATTAGCGCCGTCGGAATTAGTTCGTCATTGATAGGCTTTTTTTTTGTAGTGTATATAGAGCAAAGTGACCACGTACCGACTTTTCTCTTCTTCTGGAAAGAGACCAAACACTTCTATATAGAGCAAAGACAAGCCATCTATACAACCTCCGCTTGTGGGTTTCCTTTTTTAGTAAGTGATACCATGCCCTTTCTCTAATTTCTTCGTCTTGTCTACCAAAAATATTAATATTAAAAAAAAATAGCAAATCTGATTTTTGATACCAAAAATACCACGCCCTTTCTCTGATTTCTGTGTTGTGTTGATTGTTGTGGTTCGAATTAGTACGAATCTTTTCTTCTTAAAAAACTACTTAGACTTTAAATTTGGAAGGATTGAAATTCACTATAGTAGAAAAAATCAGCGATTTCAGAAGCATTTTTCTAAGGTATTTGTCGCGTGTTGATAGGATAATTTATGTGGATTAGTATGTGTTGATATGTTTATTGTTTGTTGTTTATGAATTTGTATACGTGTTTATATGTTTATTGTTCTTTGTTAATATTATTCTTCACATTTCACATTGTTCTTTGTTTTGTTCCCTACAAATTAGAGGACTTTATTTACTTCTCTTGGATAATTGGATAAGTCTCACTTGAATTTTGTCAATTTGTGCTCTCAGTTACATGTATGTGTATAAGTTTTTGATTTGAAATCTTTATGTAGTTTTGGTCAATCTCAAGTGAATTTTCATTTGAATTTGGACAATTAATTACAGGCTTTAAAAAGAAATAATCTATTTATTATATTATGTATTTATAATCTCTCTTATGTTTGATTTCCCCTTTCATCTCTGCCTAATGTGTATCAGTGTATGTATTAGCATATCTGCATATGAGATGATGAATCTTAGCTGCTTGTTTAGTCTACTTTTTTCTACCAAAACCGAAACGAACCGAACCGGTCCAATTCAATCGGTTTTTGATCGGTTGAAAGTGTAAAGTTTATCGGATCGGTTCACTTTTTTAAAAACTGAACAAACGCCTACCCCTACTGACAAGTGTATGCAGACCAAGTCAAAGCATGTGAATCTAATGGTCCATATATAAGGCACTGATATATATTTATCAGTATGCATCGAGGAGATCAGTTCTGTATATATATACATATACATATATTAAGGGCATCTTCAACCCGAATAGTTCTTTCGATGCAATTTTTGCACTAAAATAGTGCAACTTTCACACTATTTCACTATTCCATCTCTAGCTCACTGCACCAAATTTTACTCTAAAAAGAATATTCCCTTGAATATTACCTTTCTTTCCCTTTTTTTTTTTTTTAATATTTCTCCACAATTAACATTTCACCCATAATTAACATAATATGCAATGCGATACGAAATTATGAAATTAATGCATTAATAGAAATTAAATTTAATTCGGTAAAATATTACATTTATTATTAAAATAACTTAAACATTACATTTCATAAAATAAAAAAGAAAAAGCATAAAAATAAAAGTACATATTGACCATCATCTAATTATCTGAATTAGTATATTCATCCCACAAATGATCTACTAAGGCATTTCAGAGTGCAATGTGAGCCTCTTTATCCCTGATTTTTCAATGTCGAGCTAGGAATTCTTGGAATCGGGTATTTTCATCTAACACCATCTCAACTTCTGGAGTTGGTGCTTCCATATGATCCTCAATTGCTGTATCAACATCACGCTCATCCTCGATTATCATGTTGTGCATAATAATACACGTAGTCATTATATCATGTAAAACATGTTTATGCCAAAAATGCGTCGGTCCTGCCACAATTGCAAACCGTGATTGGAGAACTCCAAATGCACGTTCTATGTCTTTTCTACATCCTTCTTGTTTCATTGCAAATAATTTATTTTTCCCACCACGTGGATCGTGAATAGTTTGTACAAGCGTAGACCATTTTGGGTATATACCATCAGCTAAATAATAACCCATATTATATTCTTTTCCTTGAATGGCATAATGAGTTGGATAAGCAATACCTTGAGCAAGGTTGGCAAAAAGATGGGATGCCTCCAACACATTAATATCATTGTTCGTACCCGGCAAACCAAAATAGGCATGCCATATCCACAGATGATAATCAGCTACAGCCTCTAGAATAATAGTTGGGGATCCATTACGACCTGCATATTGTCTTGCCCAAGCCATTGTACAATTTTTCCAGTTCCAATGCATACAATCTAAACTACCTAGCATTCCTGGAAAACCATGATCTTTACCAATACGGAGTAGTTTGGCAACGTCAATAGCGTTAGGTGATCTTAGATACTCATATGCAAATTCCTCCACAATAGCACAACAAAATCTCTTCAAACTTTCAATTGTTGTATACTCTCCTATTTTAATATACTCGTTAGTAGCATCCGCTGGTATACTATATGCCAACATCCGAAATACTATTGTTATTTTGTGAAGAGCCGACAAACCCAGTCTACCCACACTATCTCTTCGTTGCACAAAGTAGTTGTCACGAGCTTCCACTTTTTCAACAATACGATGGAATAAACTTCTACCCATTCGAAGGCGTCGACAGAACATTTGATGGTTATACCGTGGGTTCTCGGTAAAATAGTCATAGAACAAACGATGATCAACACTTTCCCAGTCTCGTTGATCACTATATGACCAGGAATTGAGCCTCCACAGGTCACTGGGTTGTTTTGTTGATTGAAATATTGAGCGATGGCTCGTTGGATGTTACCATGTTGGGCAATTATCGCTTCTTGTTCTGCATCAATCGCTTCAAGATCTGCCAGAAGTTGCGCTTCCTTATCATCGGAAGATGAAGATAAGAAATTAGATAGACCTCCGATATGAAAATTCATTTTTGCTTGGAGTTGAATTGAATGAGTTTTAGCAGACTTTGGTGTAGGCTATTTATCATTGTGAAATATACTATTCTAGATAAGAAATTTGAGCACGGCTAATTGCCAACCATTGGATGGATTGCATCACCATTTGAACCGTAGGTTACCTCTCGATTATAATATCTTATCTTTTCGATGTAGACCGAATGACAAGTTTTGACCTGGGTCGCGTATTTACCAAAACAGGGTTGAAAAAAAATCCCCAATTCGATCGAAGAACATGAGTACTGATAGATATAAACAAGTTCAAAATTAAGATTAAAAAGAGGTAATTACACAAAATTGACCAATGAATCATCTAATTTGCATGCTCAATTACATATTCCAAGAGTTAACTCGATCGAGTAGCTCCATTTGAAAGAATCCCCAATTCTATCGAAGAACATGAGCAGTGACAGATATAAACAAGTTCAAATTTAAGATTAACAATTGTTGATTACTTAAAATTGACCAATGAATCGTCTAATTCACATGCACAATTGCATATTCCAACACTTAACTCGATCGAGTAGCTCTATCTCATACGAATCTCCAATTCGATCGAACAAGATGAGCAGTAAATCATAATATCCAGAATACAATTTTCAATTTAAAATAACGATTGCGATGCACGTGCTTCTAGAAGGGCGAGTGGATAACAGCTATATCCAGCTGGTTACAGCTCAGAACATGGCCGACATTAGCTGCAAGCCCACGAGGAAAAAGTAAATACGGACAAAAACACTTTAATTCAAAAAATCCAATGCGTGAACCAAATTCATTGAACCTAGACATCCAGTACGCGTTGTGGGGCCCACTCACTCACTGGCAAACCATTGGATGGGTTTTCAAATCATCTGAACCGTAAGACACATCTCTGCAATAATATCTCAACTTTTCCAGAAATTTGATCTTCACTTTTCCCAAAATATCAAGATAAGATATCTGAGCTATTAAATGCTAACAATCGGATGGATTGTATCACCATTTGAGCCGTATGATTAAATCTCGAAAATAATATCTAGACTTGTCCAGAATTCTTATCTTCACCTTTCCCAAAATCTGAAGATAAGAAATTTGATTTCAAATGCCAACCAATGGATGGATTTCCTCACCATCTGAACTATAGGATTAAATCTGAAAAGAGTACCTCCTAGTTTCTATAAATATCAACCCACACTAAATTAAACCTATCCCTTCAAATCTTTTATCCTTTCGAATCACTTATCTCTTCAAATCATTTTTTCCTTCAAATCACTTTTTCCAAAAAATGTCTTCAAGCCGAAGTTCTTCATACACACATGCAAAAGACACACACCTTTGTCACGTATATCTTGATGTTTCGTAAAACCCGATCATATGTATTTACCAATCGAAGGAGATGTTCTGGTCTCGAGTTAAGAGTGATTACAACAACAACAAACCAGATTTTATCACTGAACTTCATGGCAAGAGAAGTTTGCAGTGTCGAATGGGGACTATCCTTAACGTAGTTGGGAAATTGCGGGGATGCCTATGATAGATCGAAAGTCTTAATCGTAATGGTGCCTCCGAAACTAATATTGTGAGTATTTGTTAAAATTAAAGTTGTAGAAAATTATATTTAATATTAAATTTTAACAATATATACTTGTATCATTTTGTAGATGAACCACGCAAAAGTCTTATTAGCACAAGATAAGAGATTCAAAAATGGATTCAAGTTTGACCATGTGTGGCCCATCCTCAAGGATATGCAAAAATTTACAGCTAACGATACTGCAACATCAGCCTTGCAAAGGCCACATGGTCATATTGTATCATCACAAGAAGACTCTCCAACTCCAGAGTCTCCAACAACGGCATCTCTTGGACTATTTTCATTTTCTCTGAATATAGCTAGTGATGATGTCGGGGGTAGTTCATCTCAACGGCCCGTTGGGGTGAAGAAAGCAAAACTGAAAAGGAGGGCTGCGGAAGAAAATTCAACAATTGTTGACACTTTTAAAGGACAAGAAAAACTCATGGAAGTTTTTGAAAAAAAAAAAAAAAAAAAACAGGAGAGGCAAAGAACTAACGATATTTTGGAGAGAAAATTGGAGCTGTGGGAAACCAAAATTATAATTATGGATTTGAATACCATAATTGATCCAATAAAGCGCGAGTTTGTGAATCAACAACAATTAAAAATTATGGCAAAACATGCTCGGCAACAAGGCTAGGGATCCCAAAATACATCTGGGTTTTTTGGTGATTTTTTCAATAATCTCGGAGGATCTGGAAATGGTCTTCCAGACTACTAAATCATTGTTATAATTTATGTTGTATTTTTCCTTAATTTTAGTGTATTCCAATTAGTGGTAATTTATTTTATCATTATGAAGTTTGTATTTCGTTTTTAATGTTTTTATTAATTAATGTATTTTGTTTTAATTTCCGCTGTTTTGAATTAAGTGATTTATTTTTAAAAAATTGCATTTAAATTTTTTAATTATACACTTCATTTTAGTTTATTATAAATGTTAATATCAATAATAATTAAATCAAAACAAAATCATTAAATAATAAAAAGGACCAAATTGGAATAAATTTAATTGATTAAAGGTAAAACTATGAATAAACAAAACCTTTAAATAAAGGATATAATCAGAATAGATTTTAATAAATAGGGTGAAAATGTGATTTTATAAAAATTGAGGGAAGATTACCGTTGGGTTGGAGGGCTTTTCTGCGACAAATTGGAGATGGTCTAATGATGAGATCTCAAATTCTCAAGTCAAGTTTTAAGAATGTAATAATAATTAGCATTCGATTTATGACGAAACGATGCTGAAACTCTGGTCGCCAGAGATTTTGCTGTTCCACACACATACAAGAGTCCATTTTTGCTCACCCCCCCTTAGGGGGGGCTTACCCCCCTCCCCAACACATGACATAAACAATTATAAATTTTGTGAATATCGAAAATAGCCGTTGCTTATATTAAAAAGAAAAAAAGAAAATAGCCGTTGGCCCGTTGCTGTAAAACAAGGAAATGAATAAACAAAAAGGAAATATATATATATATATATATATATATATATATATATATTAAATAGGCTAGGCAGTTAAAGACAACATAGCACTAATACCGTAGCTCAAGAACGCAAAAGCAGCTAGCGGTGGATTTTGTTATTAAACCTAATTATCAACTTTTATATATATATATATATAGTGAGTCTCTTAGAGCATCCATAATGGTCACAAAATTTTTCTTGAATTTACTAATGATTAAATTTTGAGAATTTTTCAGGCACTCAAACTATTTTTCTTGAATTTTCTATATTTCACCCAATTTTCTGATGCCTTCATATTTGAAATAATCGGGATAAATAGTTCTAGAATTTGAAAAAAATTTAAATTTTATTCATAGGTAGATTTTAATGAACTTATCATCCATTAAAAAAATTCATATCAAAATTCATTCAAATCGATGTGATTTCATAGTGGTCCTTGCCGAAATTAAAATAAATGATCCATTATGAGAGACTCAATATATATATATATATATATGGTTTGGTTAAGTTGCTATTAACAGCAATGTTATTGGGTCAATTTTCAGTTTTTAGATTTCAATCTAATGGTGTATAAAAATTTAAGATTTAAAAATTTTAAAAAATTAAAACAAAAATAAACCAACTCTCTCTCACATAAATGTCCAGTAACATTACTATTAATAGCAACTTAGCCAAACCATATATATATTAGGGATGTCAATGATACGAGCCGGGGACGGGTTTTTTATTACCATCCACAATATCAATTTGTATGAGAAATATCATCCCAATGAATATCCACCTTAAATAAACAGTGCGAGTACGGAGATTCCCCATTAGGGGATTGATTTTTCGCCCAATACCATCTCAATCCCATTAATGTATTTTTTTAATGACTTTTTGATAAAGATCATATAAATATTGTTGAATAATATGAAAATAATAGTGTGAGGGGTATATTATATACAATGATATGGAATGGAGTAGTGTTTCAATGGAGGGAAAATAATGGGAAAAAAAGAGAGGGAAAATTATATTAGTGGGAGGGAAAAATATAAGGGAATATATATATATATATATAGGGGCAGCTCTGGGGTGGGGTGGGGTGGGGTAGGGGGGGCGCCCGCCCCGGGTCGTCATGCCAAAGGGCCCCAAATATGTGGGTTTAGTTATTATGTGTTAAAGTTGTAAAAAAAAAAAAAAAAAAAAAAAAAAAGGCCCAATTATTGTTTTAAATAGAACAACTCAATCATTACCCCCCAAAAAAAAATAATAACACCGGCCCAATGTCCAATTTGTTTTATTCATATCTTCAGACAAAACTTAATTTTTTAGGGTTTTAATATCTTATTAATTTTAAGCCCTATGTGGTTACACCATATTACTAAAAAATTGTTTACTATAAGTAGTTTCCAAAGACACCAAAAACCCTAGCGCTTATTCACCTAATTTTAAAAGCTAGCCGCATCCCCTGTTGCCTCCTCTCTTTCAAAATTTTTTTCTTCTTGAAAGTTCCTCCTCTCATCCAACTGCTTAATCTCTTCTCGCTCATTAACATTTCGCCTCCCGTTCTTCTTCACCAACCAGTGCCCCTGCCCTCATCTCTTCTTTGTCAACTGTCGACTGCCGTCTATCTTCGTAATTCGAAAGTTTTTTCTTTTAATGATTTGATTTTTAAATTTCATATACTCTTATATGTGTTTTATTTTTCGTCAACTAACCTGAATATGAAATTAGTTAGTTTCAAGAAAGAAAATATTGTTAAGTTTGTAATGAATTCATATATAATTTTTTTTTTAATAGTGAGAGTAGGGTTGCACATTGGGGAAATGGGGATGGATATAAGTCCCCTTATCCCCTGGGGGGGGGGGGAATGAATTCATATATAATTTTTTTTTTAATAGTGAGAGTAGGGTTGCACATTGGGGAAATGGGGATGGATATAAGTCCCCTTATCCCCTGGGGGGGGGGGGGGGGGGAATAGATTTTATCCGATTTTACCCAATTTTCATTATAGGTCAATTTTACGAAAATGCCTCTATCTAGTCAATATAAAATAGTAAGTGTAATATGTGCGGAATATTAAATAACACTTGATGTTTACATGGAAATCCTCACGGGAAAAACCACGGACTAATAAGTGCGCCACATTCGAACCTCGAATCCATTAAATGTGTACAACGATTACAACCTAATCTTAGTATATAATCACACACCTACCTAATCTCGGTATAAGTGGACCTAGTCCAATTGCTTGCGATTTAAGCAACCTAATCCAGGTCACAACACAAGACTTAGATCTCTAAGAAGAGATAATACAACCTAAGTGAATATATGAATACTCAAAATGCAATTTAGAGCTAGGCAACCCTATATGCTTATCTAGGATGATGATTTTGCAATTAATTCAATCATAGATATTAAAAGCTAGATGACATGTCAAATAGTTTAGCTAAACATAGATTATAAAAACCTAGATAGCTATTGCAATACAACACTCAATCAATTTATCACAAATAATCTCTAACTTGTATTTAGCATATGATATAATAACATACAAGTAATAAAAGAGATGTCTTAATATGAAAAACACTAAAATTAGATGAAGTTAGTGAAAAACATACCAAGGAAGATGTGATGATGCAAAACCATGCATGGATGCATCCTATATGGTCATGGATGATCCTAGATGAACTTTGATGAACAAAGGAAAAACTTTGAGTGTTTAAATGTGAGTTCTTGTGAATTTTTTTCTCTTGAAAAATATTCTAAGGAAAAATATGATTTTTGAACTCTTAAAAAACAACCTAAAAACATAGAGTCATATATATAGAGGACTCAAGTGAAGTGAGGTCGTTTTGAAAAAAAAAATGCACCTGATTGTGCATTATGCGCTGGTGGACCAGCGCACGACCAGCGCATATACAAAAATTGCACAGGGCGTTGGTCGACCAGCACAGGTGAAGGGCGCAACACCAGTGATAGAGAACTGGGCGTTCTGCGCTGGTGTGCTTGCGCTGGACGACCAGCGCACGACCGGCGACAGACCACTGGGCGATCTGCGCTAGTGTGGCGCATGTGGACCAGCGCACATCCCATCCTTTTAAGCCTACACACAAAAGTGCAAGGGGCAAAAAGGTAAAGAAAAATGCATCCTAAGCCTAACATGATATGACATTATAATCACAAGATACAATCAATATACTCATGCAAGAAGAGAGATTAAATAATCAATAATCCACACATAATACAAACACACAATATTCAAGAATAAGAGATATGCAAGTGTTGTGTGTGTGTGCAACTACATCTCTTCAAAGCAAATTAAGCACTAGAAATTTACCTTTGGTGCTTCTTCTCTTGAGGTCTTGAGAGCCTAACCTACCCTTACAAAAACCCCAAATGTGGTTTGTCTATGAAATAAGCCAATCAATAATGTGAGACCTTACAGGTACCTCCATCCCCAACCCCAGTTCCCCATTTTTCTCGTTTCCACATTTCCCGGTTTGACTAAAAATTACAAATTAAAAAAATAAAAATAAACAAACATTCCATACAAATATAAAATAAAATCCATTAGTGCATTACAAATATAAAAGAAAATCCATTACAAAATAAAGTATTTCAATAATCCATTAGTGTAAATGAGGTTTATATAGTTAGGTTTTCAAATAAAAAAATAATTAATATATGTATATATATATATATAAGTATATTTATAATGTTTTGGGGGAAATGGGGAAGTGGGGATGGGGGGAGGTCCCCCCATCCCCATCCCCATCCCCATTTCAATATATTAGTGGGGAAATGGGGATGGGGGAGGGTCTCCCCATCCCCATCCCCATCCCCATCCCAATTTAGGGATGAAAATCATCCCCATCCCTACCCATTTCTCTATTTCCTCCCAAAAAAATTTCCCCAAATGAGGATGGGGATGTGGGGAAATGGAGATCCAGGGGAAAATGTGCAACCTTAAGCAAGAGGAACAAAGTTGAGGGATAAAAATAAAATTTTGAGATATTAATTTAAATAATTTGTTCAATAAAAATTAATATTTCGTTTAATGGAATATATACAAGGGACCATTTTTTATATTTTGCCCAGGGGCCTCGGAAATATCAGGACCGACACTGTATATATATATATATATATATATATATATATATATATATATATATATATATATATATACAGAAATATTCAAGTTAGTGTGCACTGATGAAGTTGATATAACTTCATCAGTGCATTAGATGTTGACCATTAGATTTACATAATTTGACTCAAAGTGTATGCACTTGTCAAAACTTCTCCATAATCAGTGGTCAACATGCATTGGTACTGATGTAGTTATATTATTATGCACTGATGTAAACGAGACCATATATATTAGTTATCAAGTGAGGCATACCTTATTTTAATTTCGGTAAAAACCTTGATGAAATCACATCTACTTTTATGAATTTTGATCTGAATTTTTTTGTGAATGATAAGTTTAATGAAATCTACCCATGAACAAAATTTGAAAATTTTTCAAGCACCGAAACTATTTATCCTGATTTGTTAAATATAAAGGCATCGGAAAAATGAGATAAGTATAGGAAAATTCAAAAAAAAAAAAACGTTCTAGAACTTGAAAAATTATTTTATTCATAGGTAGATTTCAATGAACTTATACTCTCTCTCTCTCTCTCTCTCTCTCTCTATATATATATATATATATATATATATAAACAAAATCGGGATAAATAGTTCCGGTGCTTGAAAAAATCTCAAATTTTGTTTATAGGTAGATTTCATTAAACCTATCATCCAAAAAAAAAAAAAAAAAACTATGATTTCATCAAGGTCCTTACCTTACTGAAATTAAAATAATGTAACCTCATTTTATAACTACTATATATA
Organism: Acer yangbiense; assembly: GCA_008009225.1. Taxonomy (NCBI): domain Eukaryota; kingdom Viridiplantae; phylum Streptophyta; class Magnoliopsida; order Sapindales; family Sapindaceae; genus Acer; species Acer yangbiense. The sequence continues at coordinate 16,001,586 of CM017764.1, forward strand.
TAATTTTTCTATTGTCAGTTCGTCCTGATATAAAATATATTAGGACAAAAAATGTGGACCATAGATTATGGAGAAGTTTTGATAAGTGCATACACTTTAAGTCAAAGTCGAAGTTTTAACAAGTGCATACACTTTGAGTCAAAGTATGTAAAGTGCATACACTTTATGAATTTTGATCTAAATTTTTTTTATAAATTCTCAAATTTTCTTCATAGATAGATTTCAATGAATTTATAAAAAAAAAAAAAAATTAGATCAAAATTCATAAAGTGTATGCACTTTACATACTTTGACTCTAAATTTTTTTTATAAATTCATTGAAATCTATCTATGAAGAAAATTTGAGAATTTTTCAAGTACTATAACTATTTTTTTTTTCTATAGTTCTCCTATTTTTCCGATGTCTTCACGTTTAACAAAAATCAAAATAAATAGTTCTAGTTCTTAAAAAATTCTAAAATTTTATTTATAGTAGATTCCATTAAACTTATCATTCACCAAAAAAAAAAAAATCGATGTGATTTCATCAACGTCCTTACCGAAATTAAAGTAAGAGATCTCTTTCTTGAAAGTTCATATATATAGTTAGTTAGTTAGTCTCTCATAATGGATTCCTTATTTTAAATTTGGTAAGGATCGCAATGAAATTTAATCGTTTTTATGAATTTTGATCTGAATTTATTTTGTGGATGATAAGTTCATTGAGATATATCTAATAATAAAATTCAAAAGAATTTCAAGTACTAGAACTATTTATCCCAATTTTGTTAAATATGAAGACATCAAAAAAATTGGCAAAATATAGGAAAATTCAAGAAAAATAGTTCTATCGTTTGAAAAATTCTAAAATATTATTCATAGGTAGATTTCATTGAACTTATCATTCACAGAAATAAAAGTTGAGATCAAAATTCATAAAAATCGATGTGATTTCATCAAGGTCCTTACCGAAATTAAAATAAATGATCACATATATATATATATACATATATATATGTCATGTAATATTATTATTAGCACTTTAGCAAGCTACAATAATAGTAATAGTGTATTGCTAGGGGCACGTCCTATAAGCGTTTTTTATTTACTATTTTTTCGAAAATAAAAATAAAAATGAAGATGGTGTTTTTGGTTTCAATTTTAAAATCTAAAAATACGTCTGGTAGCATATGATGAAAACTGCATTATGAAAATAAAAACGGTAAAAACACGTTCGGTAGATTAATTGAAAATGTTAAAAAAAATATTGTAATATCAAATTTGCATTTTTTTTTTTTAATTTTGTACATTATAACATAAAATTATAGAATAATTTGGTGAAATAATAGGTTAATAATTTATCATAAATAAGTATCAAGTAATAGATTCAACATTAATCTTATAATTAACAAATATGAATTGTTATTAAATAAATATTAGTTTTTTATTACATATAAATTACATAGAATAAAGTTAAAAAATATAAATAAATAAATAAATAAACTAAAAAAATATCTCTTACAAAAAAAAAAAAAAAACAGAGGAGCCACAGATCGATGCCGCAAATCTGCTTCTCCAGCCACAGATCTACTCCTCCAACGCTGGAGAAGCATATCTGTGGCATCGATCTGCTCCTCCAAATATGATTCTTGGAAAAGATAGGAAGAAGAAGAAGAATAAAGAAAATGAAGAGAAGAAGAAGACCTGTGACGAGAAGATCTAAAGAAGAAGGTGACTTGTCTGTGACGAGAAGAAGAAGAGTAAGAAAAAAAAAGTGATTTTTTGTTATAAAAAAAAAAACAAAACAAAATGAAAAACATAACATGTTTTCCATGTTTTTCAATTTTAACACTAGTTTTGTTTTCCGTTTTGTTTTGTTTTTTTTTTTGTTTTTTGAAAACAAAATGAAAAACGGGTTATTGAATGCGTTTTCAAAAATGTTTTCGAAAAACAAAAACAAAAACATCCAAAAATCCCTCTACCGGACAGCCCCTAGGCTTCCTACTTATTATTTTCTTTCCAAAAATCTTTTCAAATGATGTGGCTTGCATTGAAACAAATAGTGACATGTCATCACTATCAAAACATTTGTTTTCTATATGTCATAAAAATAACAGTAATACTACACATTTCACCTAAAATCCCACCTTTTGCATCCCAACACATGTGGCACTTGAAATGTTAAATGGTGAGTGGATACACGTGGTAGGTGAGATAAAACATCATTAATGTATATCCACTCACAATTTGACGCATCACATGCCACATATGTTGGGATGAAAAATGTGGGATTTTAGATAGGATGTTTAGCATTATTATAAAAATAATGACCCAATAAAACTTGCATATGATTGTTTTTGGGATTTTAAATATATTCTGAGGTGGCTACAAAATGGTTGTCCAACAACATACTCTCTAAGAGTATCTTTAATTCTAATGTGGGTTGTGAAAAAATTAGATGCCACATAAGATGAATAGCCAATTAGTTAAAATATAATCTACAATGCAATTGTGGTGATACAACCTCATGCTGAGGTGGCAATTTTTTTTTAGAGGCTGTTAACATGACTCTGATTTCATAGGGTTTGTTGGACAGCCATCTTATTAGTTTAGTCAGCAACCCCTATTTTCTTCTACTTTACTTTGTTCAACAATTTTAAAGTATATTCAATGAGACCAATAATAAATTGTCATGTCATTAAAAACATGTATTTTACAAGTGAATCATTAGAGACCAATTTTTCATTTAGTTGTCTATTAAGTTTAGTTATATACCACATATGAAACAATTGCCTTTACAATGCTGATATATCACCATTTTTTTTTAAATGCAAGAGCATCTCCAATGGTAATGTGGCTGCTCTTAGAGCATCTCCAATGGTAATATGGCTTGTGAAAAAATTAGATGTCATGTAGGATGAACAGTTACTTTGTTAAAAAATTCATTTCCAATGCAACCTTTATAGTACAACTTCAAGCTGAGGTGGTAACTTTTTTTTTAGAGGCTGTCAATATGACTCTCTGATTTTAGAGAGTCTGTTGGACAAACATCTTGTTTGCCCAGTCAGCAATCACCAGGGGCGGAGGAACGTGGGGGCCGGTGGGGGCCATGGCCCCCCCACCCAATTTAATTTAATTTTTTTTTTTTTCTAGTTTTAACTTTTAAATAGGGTTCTTTTGTATAATAATGTGTTGTAACCAATCAGGCATGTGACCCCACAGTCAGTTTTGTTTTCTACAGCCCCTGTTAGTCTTATTTATTTTAGTCTTGCTAATTTATAATTAAAATTATTATTATTATTAATTATAAAGAAAAACCCACTTATATCTAATTTTATGTTTTCATATTTTACATACAAAAGAAAATATATAATATATTGCTTTTTGATTTGATTTCCTGTATATCATGAAGAGTCTAACATATATATACACCTCCCCTTTTTTTTTCTTTCAGTTTTTTCCTTATTTATAGTTTTGTAAATAAATTCTTTTTTTTTTTTTTTTTTTTTTTCAGTTCATCTATCCGAATAATTTCAAGTACAAGATTACAAATTAAACATTTATTTATTTAAATTAGTTCGAAATTATTATAAGTTAATTTTATTTGATATAAATATAATAAAATTAAAATTATAAAGAAAATGTGAAAATACTTGTAATTTAAATATATTAATTGATGATACAGTGATATTTTTAATATTCTATGATGAATTATATTTATTTTTTGTTTGTGTGAACCTTTATTTTTATTTATTTTTAAAGGTTTTACTTATATATATATATATACCAATATAAAAATGTGATACATTTTTTTTATTTGATCTTAAAATGAGAAAGTTATTGATAATTGATGGATTTTACAACAGAATTAAAGCCTCAGAAACCTATTCATCTTCGTCAACATCTAATATTAAAAGATTAGGCTTCGCAACAAAATTGAAGATGACTTTCTTACAAACTCTTCTATCTTGTATATTGAAGGAAAATCACATTGAAACTTAGTATAGATTCGATTGATTTTAGAGATTTAAAAGAGTGATCAGTTCCATTTTGATTCATAAAACTAGTATCTATTTGATTTATTAATTTATTTGTTGTATCATTACATATGAGACTAGAGGCTATTACATTTGATTTTTTAATAACTTGATTTTTAAATATTAGAATATTTTTCTTGCGTTAACTTGAATATGTATTTTTTGTCTTGGCCCCCCCGAAACCGAAATCCTGGCTTCGCCCCTGGCAATCACTCTTGTCTTCTACTTTATTTTATTCAACAATTCTAAAATATATTTAAGAAGACCAATAATAAATTGACATATCATTAAAAACATGTATTTTACAAGTGAAACATTGGAGACCACTTTTTCATTTAGATGTTTATCAAGTTTAGTTACATGCCATATATGAAGCAATTGGCTTGACAATGTTGATATATCACCATTTTTCCAAATGCAAGCCACATTACCATTGGAGATACTTTAAAAGTAGTGAATCATGTTGACAGTGTCAACTTTTTTTTTTTTTTTTTGTCACATTAGCTTGACATTGAGTAGTGATGACTGCATTGGAGAAGCATATTTGAAATCAATGTTTATTTATCCTATTTGGCATCCAATTTTTTCACAACCCACAACTGCATCATTTGCAATGGTAATGTGACTTGCATTTGAAAAAAATAGTGATATGTCAACATTGTCAAACCAATTGCTTCATATGTGGCATGTAACTAAACATGATAGACATCCAAATGAAAAAGTGGTTTTCAATGCTTCACTTGTAATACATGTTTTTAATGACATGTCAATTTATTATTGGTCTCCTTAAATATACTTTAGAATTGTTGAATAAAATAAAGTAGAAGACAAGAGTGGTTGCTGACTGGGTCAACAAGATAGCTGTCCAATAGACCCTCTAAAATCAGAGAGTCATGTTGACAGCCTCTAAAAAAAAAGTTGTCACCTCAGCTTGAAGTTGTACTAAAGAGATTGCATTGGAGATAGATTTTTTAATAAAGTGGTTGTTCATTCTATGTGGCATCCAATTTTTTTCACAGCCCAGGTTACCGTTGGAGATGCTCTTATGTGGTGAGAGGTGTGATGTTAACAACTCACATGCCACATTATTTGTAAAGTTTTTTGAGAAAAAAGTTTGGGAAGCCTATCGTTGCTCATAGTTTCTGGATTGTGGCTTGCTGATTCGCGGACATTGGTTGCTGGGAATACCGAGATAATGAGGAAGGCCGAGCCCGATCGTTTGCAAATAAGACGGCCAGACTGAAATGCAGAGCAGTCCAACACGAAGTATCCGTTTTTGGGTGGGCCTCTAACCTTTATTCAATAAACAAATTGGGCCTATTTTTTTTTTTCTTAAATTTTAGTTACAAATTCACACTCTTTAAAATTTGTATGTTCCCCATTTTCGTAAGTACATATCATAATTTAATTTATAGGTACAACCAACTAATACTAAAAATACTATTTACTTAATTTTATTGCATTATATTTCTGTTAATGAACTTCATTCATATTTATTTTTACTGTTTTTTTTTCTTTTTAATTTTTTTTTTGGTTTTATAAAATAAATAATTCATAAAACAAACACATCCAAAGCTTTAAAAAAAAAAAAGAAGAAGTTAAACCTTTAAAAAGCTAAAAAATCAATTGCAAACTTTGAAACAATAATAAATTTTGAGTGGTTAAAAAAGAAAAACAAAATATTGAGTGCATATAAAAATATTTTAAACGAGGCTTATTTATAATATAGCACAACAAAATTACAGAAAATATTTTTCTGGTATCAAGTGGATTGTAATCAACCAATTAATTTATTTTTATTTAAAAAAAAAAAACACCTTTAATGGGGTTTACTTATGAAAGAGGTATAAATTAATACATACAATTTTTTAGGGGTGTAAGACCCAGTTTGGTATCGCTGTAGCTTTTAAAATAAATGTTAACACTGCTTTTAGACTCCAAAGCAGTATATATGTGTTTGGTAAGTTACAATGTTAATTTCTATGAAATTATATAATAACTAAAAAATATATGATTTTTTTCAAAGAAAATGTATGGAAATTGAAATGTTATAATGTGTAATTGGTATCAAAGAATTATTTAAATCAAATATCAATATATAAATGTAAAAAAAAATATGTATATATATAACATTTAATTCAGATGTTAAAAAAATAAATATAAATTATATATGTATTATAAAAATATCGGTGTCACGACACAATATTTACGGGTTTGTGATATATCTTATTGAGTTCGGGTCACTAACGGGTCAACATGTTAAACTCGTTAAGTAAACGGATCGTGTTTGGGTTAAACCTCTCATAACCGACTAACTCATTTAACACGATTAAATGTCTATGATAAATATGTAATTTATAATTATATAGAGATAAATAACTATTTTTACATTTAAATAGCTTATAGAAATTTCATAGCGGCGTTGTTTGCTTTTCAGAAGAAAAAAAAACTGTAAAATGTGTCTTTATATCGAAATCCTCTTTTAGGGGGACAAGGTTTTGGAGAGTTGTTTCGTTACTTTTTTATTATTTTAAAAAGGTTAAGGGTCTGTCCTGCAACCGATTTTCAGTCCGTTTTCGTTTTTGTTTTTCAAAAATAATTTTGAATTTGCATTCGCTTACCGTTTATTATTTTATTTTCAAAAAATAAAAACAAAATGAAAAACAAAAACAATGTTAATAGTGAAATATTTGAAAAACAAAAAATACTTGTTTTTGTTTGTTTGTTTGTTTTTAATTTATTTTTTTCTTCCTCTTCCACGATCTTCTTCGTCTTCTTCATTTGTTCTTCTTCTTCCAAACTTCTTGGAGCAACCGACGCCGGCGACACCGATCTGGCTCCGACGCCGGAAGCTCGCCGATCTGCTCTTCGTCTTCACCGTCGATCTGGTCTTCTTCATGCCGATCTGGTTCAATTTTCGATGGAAATAGATGGTTTTGACTTTGAGTGAACAATAGAGGTGCGATCTGATTGTAACAAATCTCCAAATCTCCTTGTGCACCAGATCTGTTTTGTTTCTTCTTCTTCTCCTCCGGCCATCGAACAGTAGATATGTCAAGATTTTGTTAAGGGTATGAATTTTTCAGATTGTATTGTACTTGTCTCTGAGAATGGATAAGAAATTGCTTGGTGCCAATCTTGGGATGAAGTTGGATGAAGTCAGATATGGGCTTTTTATGTGAATATGTGATTTCTTTCTTAAATAATGATGGGATCTCCATTTGAGTTGTGTTAGTGCAGAATTTTGTGTTCAAATTTCTGGGCTATGATTTGTGATTTACGTGGAATGTATAATACAGAGATGATTTTTGTGCATTGATCAAGTCACGTTGATGGATTGAGTCAGTCCTCCACCACCATAACACCATTCATGGCGTTTACATCCATCTTAGCATTACAGTTAGGCCTCTCACTCAGCAATAATTTTATGATCTGCATAATTGCAAAGATAATTGATATGGTTTGTTTGGAGAAAAAAACCATATCTGGGACAGAAACCATATCAATAATTTCAGCAAGACCTCCAGGACTTTGTCTTGCCAGTGTCTCACCAAGTAGCTTAAGTTGTGTCGTGCAGGAGTTTTGAGTTTTAGATTATAGACTTGTGACATCTTTTTGTAAAAAAAAAAAAAAAAAAAATCAATTTTGAGTTAGTTGATAATTTTATCTATGAAGAATTTTTGACCCACTTTTTATTCAAATTAAAAAAATTACAATAGAAAATTTTCAATTTTTGATATTTTTTAGTTAACCTACCGGACGCGTTTTTCTCGTTTTCATTTTTAGAATACATCATTCAGTATAGGCTACCAAACGCGTTTTTTAGATTTCAAAATTAAAACCAAAAACACTGTTTTCATTTTCGTTTTTCTTTTCGAAAAACAGTAAATGAAAAATGCTTACAGGACGGGTCTTAAGATTTCATGATTTTTTATCCAAAATTTCACGTTTCTTACAAAAAAATTAATAGAAAAGATGTTGTAGGAGATATTTTCGTAATTTGTGGTTATAGAATTTTTTATTTATTTATTTATTTATTATTATTATTTTTACAATGAAGCTATTAAAACTTTATACAATGTTAAAAACAATTTTTCATATAATATATGGTTGTTTTTGATAATTTTCACATAATTAATATTTATTTACATGCTCATAATCCTAGCGGTATTACAATTTACAACTCACTAAAAACTCTCTTTTTGAAATAATAATAACAGAAAAAAAAAAAAAAAAAACCTCTTTTGCCTTCAAAAAATTAAGGATTCCAAGCTTATTATAATCCAAAATTAATCTGTTTACAAAATTCAATGAGTTGAATTAGTGAAAAAATAAATAAAGTTTGCTCTTACAATTTGCGGGGAAAAAAAAATCCAATCTTTAATTCTGAGTAATTTGTAATTTATGAAAGAGTAAGGGCCCGTCCTGCAAGACGTTTTCTGTTTTTGTTTTTCGAAAATAAAAACAAAAATGAAAATAGTGTTTTTGGTTTCATTTTTGAATTCCGAATACGCGTCGGGTAGCATTTATTGAAAACTGTATTCTGAAACGAAAAACAGTAAAAACGCGTCTGGTAGCTTCACTGAAAGCTGAATTTTGAAAATGAAAACAGTAAAAACGCGTCCGGTAGATTGAAGTCAGAACATAAAAAACTGAAGAACTTTTACATATTTAATTGAACTCTCCCATCTCTTTACACTATTTTCATAAGGTTGTAATATTTATTTTCATCCACTTAAATTTATAATTTAATATATATATATATATAAAATAATTATACCACTATTCATAATAATATAATAATTTAAATTTAATCATTATTTACAGACCATTCAATCATTTTTAATTAAATTATAAAAACGATTGTATGATAGTTGATTTTTTAGCATTAATAAAAAATACATAACTATCAATTTCCATAATTTTAGATTACCTGTAATATTTCATTAAAATTCTGATAACATAACATTGACATAATCTAATTATATAAAATCACGAATAAATTCCAGAATACACCACCTCATATTACAAGACATCACCTCCTATTACGTGAGCAATCTCGCCACATTTTGTTTGCGATTTCATCTCTAGTATTACTCATTAGTGCTACATTTGATGGAGATAAATCTATATTAGGAATCGATCTACCTTCACCTTCACCTTCACCTTCTCCTTCTCCATCAATTACCATATCTTCATTCTCACATTGAAATAATTCAAAAATTATTACCTTAATGTATTCAGTCCAAGCAAATTCTGATGCTGTCACAGTGTTTGATATAGGATCCTAACCAAATCCAGTGTGTGAAATCAAATCAGAAAACACACGATGTTTTGTGCGCAATCGATTAAATTTTGACTTTAACTGTAAAACCGTAAATCGCTTTTTGGTTTGTTGGAAAACCTCATCTACTATTTGTGACCAAACCCTCTTATGGAATGTAGATGTCTGTAAATCACCTTTTTTTACATGGTCATGCAATATGCGAATAAAAATGATATCATTCCTTGTAGACCATTCGGCTTTGTCGTCAACATTGACATCAACATCAACGGGTTCCATTATATTTGCTGTTTTAAGAACATTGAAATAAAAACAAACCCTCAAAACAGAACAATAGAACAATATAATCAAAACAATACCCAAACAGAGCAATACAAACACTTAGATGAACTATAGTTGTTTGTATAGGTTGGTTTGAATTATATATATACTTGTAGTAGAATTTTATTATTGATAAATTTATCCTTAATTAAATTTATTAAAGAAGACCGAAAAAAAAAAATTCTAAACACACCATATACAAATTTTTAGACTTCAATTTTATTATATTTATTTCTTTTGCGTTTTAATCTAACGAATTATCTTACATGTACATAATCACAGGAAAGTTTTTAAATTGATCCATATGTATCATAAAATTTTAATCATAACTAAGATAACATCAATAAAATCTACTCAATTTCCCTATTATTTAAATCAAAATTTCTCAAATATTTAACTCATTGACAATTGAATAAGTCCATCACAAATTCACGATTTTGATTTTGTTGAGATTTCATGAAAATAATATCATTGGTAAATTCATAAAACATCATAATGAAGTAATTAAACCTTAATTTTATATTTATTTTTCATAAAGTTATATCACGTAGACTAAATACAACTTTATTAAGTCCAAATTTGGTCTAAAAAATAAATAAACCTAAATTCAATCTAATTTTTTGAAAAAATCTATAAATATACCATGTGCCTCAAGTTGATTGTGAACCTAAGTACTTATAATTAACCATATCCACAGAATAGTGGTTGAAGCAATAAGAAAATTAAACAAAAAAATAGATTTTCTAATTAAATGCACATGGAGAGAGAACAGAGAAGCAGAGATTGATCAATTTGTTTGTACATTGTACATCATATTTTTACACAATAGTACTACTCATTTTCTCATTACAAACTTATAATAAACACCGTAAACTTTACTTTAATCCCTATAAAAAGTTAACAACCACATACACTTATCCTTTTTTTAAAGCCTCAAAAGTCTATGAGTTAAGCCAACAAAAAAATAAAAATAAAACATTGTACATATGTATATTTGTCAAGTGTACAGTATAATATCTACAACACCATTCAACACTACCACAATACCCACCACCATCCAAGCCATTTATATCCAATACCACTATACCATCAGCTGTCTAGCACCACCCGCAATATCACAACGCCTTCACCACCTTCCTGCCCCCATTTACCGAAACCAAGGCCAACACCACCACCAACACCACCACCACCACCACTAACACCAATCGTTGCATTTTAACTTGCAGCCAAACATGTTTCCCACCAAAAATACTGACTCCTGTCCTAGTAAATTAAAAATAAATGGCAATGTGACAATCTCAATCAATGCCCCTGATTCAAGAACCATATATACCATCTGCGTTCAACGAATCAAAAAAAAAAAAAAAACTCGAATCACATCACATCACAGCTATTATAAAAATAAACCATTTCGAAATTTTCAAAATAATAGTTTCATGAGTTCCAAAAGAAAAGAGAATTGAACACGTGGATTGATATCCAATGTGAATGGTTTTGATAATTGAATATAATAATCAGTTTAAGCTAAATTAATCAAAACAAATAAATTAGAGAATATACAAGAATTTGGTGGAAATTTTAATAAATAAAAGGAGTGTGAAAGGAATAGAAGAAGTTGAAAAGCACATCTCTATTATTTAAGCTTTCAATTAACATCACACTTTACAAGTTACAACTACAACGAAATTGCAAGGAAGTTCCATAAAAAGTATAGATGGAATTACTTGCAAGGGGATGCAAAGCAAAATTCTCATAGAATATCATTAATAGTTCAAAATTCTTAATCCACACATCCATGTTTTTACTTTTTTTTTTTTTTTTTTTTTACACCTTCGTGAATCAAAGGTCTATCAGGATCTAGCTAGATTAAGCTCCACAAGTAAAACCCGAAATACCGGAATAGAACTCCCAACTCATAAAAATACATTCATGTGATGGGTTATTCTGCATAAACCAATCTTTACAAGATAATAAATCAACAATTTGAGATACGACGCCTCTACGGAATAATTTAAAATAATCTCAACCTGAACCAACTATATGTTAGGTTATAAATAAAACATGCATACAAAATGAACTTCGCATTCATTTTTCCAACTAAACAAGATAATCAAGGGCTATTTATTTATTAAAAAAATGATAATCAAGGGCTATGTAACAGAGATAGAGATAATGTAAATTTTTATTTATTTATTTTTTTAATAGAAACAAAAGTGAGCTTATTTTCAACACCTCGCAGGCCATAAAATTTTTTATCAGAAAGGTGAAAATAAATGATTTTATAGTTCATCAGTATTAGTTAATTTGATCTTTCAGTTGCTGCAAAGAAAATTAATGCACTTTGCTCCATGTATCTTTATTCTATTCCTCCTAATATTACAAATCAATGTAATTGACATAAAGCACTGCACAATATCCTGGATTAACTTGGATTAACAACAGATTGTGTAAACCTACAGATGTAAAAATTGAAAAATTCATGCACGCATATAAACACAGCTAAAGCACATTAACAAAGTGAATGACTAGCTGTAAAACTATCCAGAAATCAAACACCCAAGAAATAATACATAAAACAGAAACATAGCCACCAAATACATTTCAACCCATCCTGAAAACCCAACATTACTTTACAAAAAACTGAACATGAAGAAAATTGCACCTCAAACCTTAAGGAAAAAACTCCATATGCCACCGGGTCAACACAAAAACAGCCAGCAATACAAGGATACATAAACATGCTTTGCAAAAAGAAGCCCTACTCCAAACTGCCATCAGACCAGAACCAACTCTACTCTGGAGATCACCCCAGTTATCAACAATGCCTTGGACCAGAAAACAGAGCAAGAATACAAATCCAAGTTGCCATGATCCACGTCTATATACATAAATTTATATAAACCCATAACCAAAACCATTTTTTAACATATCAAACTTGCCATGATCACTCATATTGACAACAAACCAAAAAAAGAAATCATGAATAACAAAAATAAACACTGAAATCCTGAGATAAGTGTAAAGAAAAATAGGAAAATCACCTTAATTGAGTAAGTTGAAGTGCTCAAAGCTTCTAAACCAGATTTTTGCTCAAATCTTCTACAGCTGCCTTTGACAATATCAAAATTTCCCCAATAATCACTACAAAATAAAAATTAAGATTACACATAATAAAATCAGCAACAATCAGTATAGATCTACTATAGATCCAACTAAATCTACACTAATTTCGGTTTAAGAAACAAAAAAATTGAAAAAAAAAATTAAAGAAGAAGAAGAAGAACAACAACAACCAGATCTGCTGCAGATGAAGAAGAAGAACAACAAGAAGAAGACGCAAATCTGAAGAAGAAGAAGAAGAAGAAGAAGAACAACAACAACAACAAGACCAAAATCAGAAGAAGAAGAACAGCAACAAGAAGATCTGCTGCAGAAGAAGAAGAAGAACAACAAGAAGAAGAAGACAAAAATCTGAAATTTGCAAGATGAAGATCGAAATCAGAAGAAGAAGAAGAAGAAGAAGAAGAACAGCAACAAGAACAAGAACAAGAAGATAAAAATCTGGAGAAGAAGAAGAAGACCGAAACCAGAAGAAGAAGAAGAAGAACAAGAACAAGAACAAGAACAAGACCAAGACCGAAATCAGAAGAAGAAGAAGAGGAAGAAGATGTACCTTGTCGAATGTCATGGAGGAAGAACAGCTGGAGGAGTGAGGTCGGGAGTTGAGAGTGAGAGTGTGAGTGATTAAAGTGAGGAGAAATTTTGTTTTTAAAATTGTATTTGGAATTCAGAAAACAACTTTTTTTTTGTATTTTAAAAATTTCCACTTTTAACACTGGTTTTGTTTTTCATTTTGTTTTTGATTTTGTTTTTGTATTTTGAAAATAAAATGAAAAACGATTACAGGACGAGAATTCGAAATTATTTTTGGAAAACAAAAACAAAAACAGGCTGAAAACAGTCTGCAGGACGGGGGCTAAGTTGCACCAAACTCCCTAAGGTTTGACATGTTACACTCATAAACAACTTTATCTTTAATTGATACTTATCTCTCTTACCGTTAGTAAAAGTTAGACAAACTTAATATAGATAATGGTAATTTCGTCCTTTCAAGCATTTTTTTTTAGAGCTTCTTTTGACAATCCAATTTTTTCTTTTTACACTTCTTTTCTAATGACACTTCGTTCTCAAAATTTAAATTTAAAAAAATTCTAAAGACACTTTCTTTTGTTCCAAGATTATCCTTTTTTATCTTTTGACAATCCTATTCTAAAAAAAGAAATTATCTCTCATAAATCATTAAATTAAATATTACATATTAAACAATCTCTCCTAAATTTTTACTTCTCATATTAAACTCTCTCTTCTCCAATACATATCTTTAGTTTTCTATCTCCATTATTTCTCAAGTAAGATTAAGAGTTAAGAAAAAAAAAAAAAAACTTACGAATAAGCTTGATTTTTAGGAACTGTATATATGTATTTATTAAAAAAATAAATTAAAAAAAAAACTCAAAAAACAAGTACTTTAAAAAAAAAAAATCAAAATATGAAAATATTTTTTGTTACTTGTGTAGGTATGTGATTACCTAGAGAACTTTAATTATTTCATTAGTCTTATAAATTCTGAATTTAATCGAATCTAGTTGCATCAAATCAAGTTTTCATATACATACATATATATATATATATATATATATATATATATATATATATATATATATTACTGTTAGTAAAAAACCAAAATATTCATAAGTTTTTTTTTTCTTTAACTATTAATCAATCGAGAAAGTATGAGAAAAATGGAGAGAGAGAGTAATTAGGAGAGTATTTAATATAGTAATAACAGATTTAGGAAAGAGAGTTTAATATATAATATTTAATCAATACTCTAATATTTAATCTAATGATTTAGAAGAGAGAATGTTTTTTGTCTTGTTTAGTAATTTTAATTCAGGTTAAAATTGTCATTAATAAAAAAAATTAAATTGGAGTGTAAATAGATAATTTGTGGATTGTAAGGAGAAACTCTCTTTTTTTTAAACAAAAAACAAATTTAAGAGCTTTAAATATTTACCATCCACCTTCGCCAAGATGAATGGTGGAGATTCATTTATTCATTAAGAATAAAAAAAGAATTTCCATAAAAAAGATGTTTTAAGAAAATTGATCTCTACCGAGATTTATTAAGAAAAAAAAAACTAAAAAAAAATTTAGAAAAAAAAAAACTAAAATAAATTTAGAAGAAAAAAAATAAAAAAGATCATTGTGATATCAGAACTCCAGGCTGCGATCTCAATGTGGAGATCGCCCGGATCTCCATCGCTGCGCTCTCCACATGGACATCGCCCAGATCTCTGCCGAAAAGGATTTTTGGTGGCGATGGTGGCGCAATGATGGTGGTCATATGTAAGTGGTGGTGGCGCAGCTGCGGTAGTTGCACAGCAGTAATGACAGTGGTGGTGTTTTTGTATGGGTTGTGTGGCACAAGAAACTTAGACCATATGGTTCTATTGAAAAATTTAAAGCTCGATTGGTGGCTAAGGGGTATAAACAATGAGAGGGAATTGACTTCTTTGATACTTATTCCCCTGTCACTAGAATTGCAACTATCCGTGTGCTTATAGCAATTGTTGCTATCCATAATCTTGAGATCCATCAAATGGATGTTAAGACTGCTTTTTAAAATGGCAATCTTGAGGAGGAGATTTACAGGGATCAACCAGAGGGATTTGTGATTCCTAGTCAAGAACATAAGGTTTGTAAATTGGTTAAATCTTTATATGGACTTAAACAAGCTCCAAAACAGTGGCATGAAAAGTTTGATAATATTTTGCTTTCTGATGGTTTTACCATTAACAATTTTGATAAATGTGTTTATAGTAAAGTGAAGGATGGTAATATTATTATTCTTTGTCTTTATTTAGATGATATTTTATTGTTTAGCAATTGTTTAGATGTCATTTTAAGTACTAAAACTTTTTTATCTAGTCACTTTAAAATGACTGATCTTGGTAGACCTAGTGTTGTTTTGGGTCTGAAATTAGAAAAGACTCTAAATGGATATTCTCTTTCTCAGTCTCATTACGTTGAGAAAATTCTTAAGAAATTTGAGAAATTCTATAGTAAACCTGTACATACTCCTTTTGACAATGGTGCCAGACTAGTGAAAAATAATGGAGAGGCTATCTCTCAATTGAAATACTCACAAAGTTACAAATTATAGGAAGTCTGATGTATTTGGCAAATTGCTCCAGGCCTGATATTGCATATGCCGTAACTAAATTGAGTAGGTTTACTAGTTGCCCAGACGCACATCATTGGAATGCATTAAAGAGAGTTCTTGGGTACTTGAGAGGTACTATGAACTTAGGGCTTCATTATAGCTGTATTATAGGGTTTCAGTGATACAAACTGGATATCCGAGTACGATGAGACAAAGGCCACAAGTGGTTATGTCTTTCTTTTAGGAGGTGCAGCTATATCATGCAAGTCTGCAAAACAGACTTTATTATCTCGATCCACTATGTAAGCAGAGTTAATTGCTCTAGATTTGGCTAGAGCGAAAGCAGAGTGGATAAGAAATCTATTAGCATATATACCGTTGGGCGAAAAACCTATTCCACATGTATCTATGCACTGTGACAACCAATCTACCATTGCATTGGTTAAGAGTGCAATGTATAATGGAGAGTGAATATATATATAAAACGAGTCTAAAATAATCTAGGGGGTGGTGTAAATATATTTTAATCTGGTTATTACCAAATATTCCGAATTAGTCAATATTGCAAAAATAACCTCAAACTAGTCAAATACAAAATCAAATGTAAAGGTGCAGAATTTAAATGACACTTGATTTTTACGTGGAAACCTTCAACAAGGAAAAACCACGGGCTGTTATGTGCGCCACACAATGAACCTCGAATCCACTAATTGCAATGGTGTTTACAACCTAGGTTGACTATGTCAAACCCTACGGTCACTAACCCACCACTACTACCCGTAGACCTTTAAAAGTGAACCTAGTTCCTTGCTTGCAAACTACCAAATGATAAATACAAGACTTGACTCTCAAAGATAAGAGATAAACAACATAAAGTGAATATGTGTAATATTCAAAGTGCATAAATGCAAGGTCAAACATTTAAGCTTATCTAGGCATGGATGAACATGTTAAAGACATTCCTAGATATCAAGTAGCTATATGATATGCATACAACTTAGCTATATGTGCAAACAAAGTCCTATATGCAATAGCTATCACAAACAACTCACAAAACACAATAAAAATGCAATCTTGAAACTAGTCAAATAATAAAAATGCTATCTTGTAAAGCAAGAACATGTGAAGAGATGCAAAAATGTTCTAACTACAAGTCATGTGAGTAATAAAGAAAAGGGTTAATTGCACTAACATACCTTGATTTTATCGAATCTAGCAAAATTTCAAACAAATGCATAAAACTAACACAAACACCCCTTGCCATTAGTCAACACCGTTAAAGTTATTCATTGGCTTTCAAAAAGACAAAATTGACCTTACTATTAAGAAGTCGAAATTACAAATGCCCAACAAACTTTGAAAAATTAATAAAAAAATATTGCCATGTAAGTTCTAATTTTTTTTTTTTTTTTTATCAATTTAAATAAAAAACAAAACAATTTGGTTTTGTTAGTATATTTGGGTATGGGTTGGAGACCCATTGTACACTCAAATGGGCCAAGATAAGCAATATATGGAGAGCCCAAAGTCCATGTACACCAAGCCCAAGCCTACATCAAATACATACAACTGTCTGGCAGTTTTATTAGCAGTATGCATCAGTTAAAAGAAACTGATACACACAACAAAACAAGATATGCAACAACGTGCATATGTTTTAAGTGTGTGGATGTGAAGTGCATATGAACAATATGCATGAGATGTGTGCAATACAAGGCAAGAGAGTGTGTGCTTCGGAGTAAGCATCAGAGGGAGTGCTGTTTCGTGAGTGTAACGAATTGAGAGAAGTATGTGTGCAACATAGAGACACTTAACAAAGAGTAACATAGAATAGATGTGGAGAAAATCTAGTGAATTTTCTCCCATCTTCAATCAAAGTGTGGGTATATGCATTGTGGCTAGAAGGGTGATCGTCCTCAGACCGGTGATACAATCTCAGGTGTTCGATCCGCTTCCGCTGTAGAGATTTGGATTCCGTATGGTGAACGGTAATGATCCGAATTCGTTTTGTTGTTTATTGTATCGAATTTATTTTCATTGGTATCAGAGCACATGTTTGGGACTGTATTCTGGTAGTATATGCCATGTTAGGATGTTTGTTTATTTATTTATTTATTTTGTTTGTAGAACAATAAATGAACATTAATGGCATCACACACATGCACGTGTTTAATTTCGTTTTTCTGGAATATATGTATGCTTATAAATGTTATATGATGTTCTGGAAATGCATGTTATGTATAAACTTCAAAATTTGGAGAATTTTGAAGAATTGAAATTGGGAAACCCGTGACTTTGTAGGGTCTAAAACCTCATTGTCATTTTGTTTTCTCTACGATCATGGTACCATTAAATAGAGCCTTCCGAGAGCTTTCCAACGATAGGTCATAAGTATAATTTGGATTAGAAACGAAGGAGAAAAACGATTTTGAATTTTTCTATTGAAGATTAAAATCTGGAAACTTGTTTTGAGTTTGAATTTGGGTGAAGAACATGAAGAACATGTTCCACGTACCAATGAGCGGAGAGTGCGCCTCACCTCTAACCTAAATGTCATAACCGTTGGCATTTTTGGATTTACCATGATAATATGAGTCGAATGGTTGTGGTCCCGAAATCGAGAAACGTCAGAAAGGCAGTGAGTGTTATACACGCGCCTCCGGTGAGAGTGGGGACGACACAGAAGTTATTTATGTGGCTATGCTTCACTCACATGTTTCACTCAGAGAGTGACACTTGTAAAAGGTTTTGTGCATGTGACAAAACATAAGACATATGGTCTACTAAGAAAGTGACACGTGCCAAGAGCTTTTCATGTGGCAATGAATCAGCTATGTGTTCCACTATGAATATGCCACGTGTCACATAGAAAACAATGGAATTTTTCAGCAACGGTTTCTGAAGTGGTTTCTGGTTATGGTTTTTCCAGTGATGGTTTTCAAAGTGGTTTACGGTTGTGAAATTTTCGGCAAAGGTTTTCGAAGTGGTTTCTGGTTGTAGATTTTCCGGTGAAGGTTTTCGAAGTTGTTTCTAGTTGCGATTTTTCGACAAAGGTTTTTGAAGTGGTTTTCGATTGTGGATTTTCCAATGACGGTTTCTGAAGTGGTTTTCAGTTGTGGATTTTCCAATGATGGTTTCCAAAGTGGTTTCCGATTGTGGATTTTTCGACAAAGGTTTCTGAAGTGGTTTTCGGTTGTGGATTTTCCAGTGACGGTTTTCAAAGTGGTTTCCGGTTATGGATTTTCCGATGATGGTTTTCAAAGTCGTTTCCAATTGTGGATTTTCCAGCAAAGGTTTCTGAAGTGGTTTTCGGTTGTGGATTTTCCAGTGATGGTTTCTGAAGTGGTTTCCTGTTGTGGATTTTTCGGCAAAGATTTCCGAAGTGGTTTTCGGTTGCGGATTTTCCAATGATGGTTTTCGAAGTGGTTTCAGTTGTAGATTTTCTGGCAAATGTTTCTGAAGTGGTTTCCGGTTGTGGATTTTCCAGCCATGGTTTTCGAAGCGGTTTCCGATTGTAGATTTTTCGATGACATTTTTTTTTCTTTTTCGAAGCAGTTCCTGAATGCTGTTTTCGACTACGGTTTCCTATGTGGTTTCCAATGACGATTTCTGACACTGATTTCAATGACAGATTCCGACACAGTTTCCACAAAATAATTTTTTTAGAGACGGATTTAGATGTGGTTTCCGATCACGGTTTCCAAGATGAATTCCGGTGATGGTTTCCAATAAGGTTTCTGGTTATAGTTTCCAGTGATAGTTTTTCAAAGTGGATTCCAATGATGGTTTCTAGTATGTTTTTAGTGATAGATTTTGACACGGATTCCGTTGACGGTTTCCGATGTGTTTTCTGGTTACGGTTTCCAACATGGTTTCCAGTTACAGTTTTCGGTACGGATTCCAATGATGGTTTCCAGTGGTATTTTCGGCCACCGTGGAATTTTCTAGTAGGAATTTTTGGCACCTTTTTCTAACGGTCATGGAATTTTCCTATGGAAATTTTGATCACCGAAATTTAGCTTCAGTGGGAGCTATATGGAAATACCTTCGATTAGAATTCTCCATCCAATTAATTATGCAATCGAGAATATGAAATTTCATAGGATATACACTGGAAATATACAATGTTATTAAAAGACAAAAGTTTCAAAGTGTCTTAGAAAATTTTAGATGCAACCCATGGGGTATGTAGGTTGTGTTTATTATCCATATTAGAAATGAGAAATTAGATGCAAGAAAAGAATCGTATCTTTGTTTGATATTCTGTGCATTCCAAAGGATAAATAAACGATGGTGTACAATTAGATAGAAGTGTGACTGAATTATAATCACAAGATGTCATTATTAGAGAATGAATTTCTTAGTAGAAGCGAGTTTAATATAGATATCTTATTTTAGGAATTGGATGATCTGTGTTAATACGTAAGTGGCGGTAAATTAAAACCTAACTTGATCCTCCATTCCTAGTGAGAGTGGAATTTTACATGGATCTTCCCTCCCTAGTGGGAGTGGAAGTTTACACCCTAGTGGGAGTAGAAATCCACATGGTTTTTTCATCCCTAGTGGGAGTGAAACAACTGTTGAATCAGCTACCGTGATAATTTACCAACTCGTCGAAATAATCATAAAATTATCCCATGACGTCTTTCGAAGATTGAATGGGAAGATTTAATGATTTCTTCACTTGACAATGATGAGCCAAGGATTTTTTAGAATTGAGCTATCACTTCTATCTACTAAGAGAATATATGAATAAAAGCAATGGAAGAGGAGATGGAGTCTAGAAAAGTGATCATGTCCGGGACTTGATTCACTTACCGCCTGGTCATTAGGCCATTGTGAACGTATGGGTTTCACATATCGTATGTAAAGCGAAAAGTACTATTCAGAGGTATAAGGCGCAATTGGTTGCAAGTGAAGAAACTTATTCTCTGGAAGTAAAGTTTTCTTCCATACGCATTTTTCTAGCACTAGTCACATGAACCTGAAATTACATCAGTGGATGTAAATATTGTACTTCTCGACAGAGAATTAGAGGAAGAGATTTACATGGAACATCCTGTAAATTTTGTTTCAAAAGACCAAGAGCACACAAGTGTGCTTGCTTAATTAATGTATGGTTTGAAACAATCCTCTAGTAAGTGGTATTTTTGATTTCATCAAGCTGTAATGTCATACAGATTAATGATAACAAAAGATAGCCATGATAAGTACACTAAACAGGTTGAAGATCATTTTTATATTATTTATATCTGTGGACTATATGTTTTGGCTAGAAATAATGAAGAGTTTGTAAAACCATAATGAAATGGTAATTCTTAAATTTTATTGAGATTTTATATGAGCAAAGTGGCTTATATATTAGGAGTGAGAGTTGATTCAAAAATGAGCAATTTCAAGTTCATAGATACTCTTATTATGAAATCACAAACTCTTAGTCTCATTATGTACCCTGAAACTCAATAACATCAAGGAATTGATGACAAGTTTCTCATGTTAGTACCATACATAGTCTCATGTACATTGTATTATGTACAAAGTCTATCATTAGTTACGCCGTAAGATTGATAAGTGGACACCAATATAATCTTAGATTACAGT
The DNA here is from genome assembly GCA_008009225.1 of Acer yangbiense. NCBI lineage: Eukaryota > Viridiplantae > Streptophyta > Magnoliopsida > Sapindales > Sapindaceae > Acer > Acer yangbiense. The sequence continues at coordinate 16,023,034 of CM017764.1, forward strand.
ATTAAGATGTTGTCAAAAGGATTATGACATACCTTGAAAGTGCGGCTAACTACTTAGTGTACATTGTGATATGTACAAAGCCCCATAGAAATTATGCTACAAGATTGGTTAATGTATACCAATATGATCCTAGATTGAGAGGATTGTGACATAACTTTAATAGTAAGGAAATTACTATTTATGCTAGCATAATTACACACATAATGTAATAGAAATATGTCGTCAGGTTGAGACTGGCATTCTTACACGTGCGGTCGCCTCAGTTGTAGAGATAGCAGGCTGAGATGAGACACATATATATTAGAGAATATGTACGATATATTCCCGCGGAGCTAATGTATATGAATTTGTCGCCTTGACTGAGTCAAGATGAGGTTCACAATAAATATACGAATATTTTAGAACCGATCGTGATAGACCCCCACTATCATTGATACCTGATCAAGCTAGATACGAGTTCTTAATGTGGCGCCGGAGAGAGGCGAGCTTTTAAGAACTCAGGTTAGTCACGAGAGTTGTGACTAAACTAAGATCTGTATAGTGAATAATATAAAGACATATGCATTCTTATTTAGAATGAAATTCATTGTAACACGCGTTTCATACTGTGTATGCTATAAGTGACCGATATGAAAAATGAGAGAATGAATCTCTGCTTCCTTATTGTGTAAGTTCCATTAAAGTTTTACATAAACTTCAAATGGTGTCCTTATGACCATTCACTCTATCTTGAAGTGACAGGATAATGTTAGCACTTTTAGCGTGTTATTTCTATGGCTATGATAATTCAGCCTATGGGGTACGTCTAAGGTAGCAGTTGTTCTAGAGACTGAGAGATAAAGATAGAATGAGAAGATTTAATGAATTTTTATCTGACTTATGTATTCACTGGCCGGCCAATTGTATTTGGAGATACAATTGTGAATACATGAAATGTGATAAAGTCAAGCATAGCTTTTTTTTTTTTTTTTTTTTTTTTGAGGGATTAAGTATGCTTTGGACTGATAAAAATTATAAAATTAAATCTATGATACAATAATGAACAATGTTATCTCTTGTAAATAGAGAATTTACAATTGAGATTTGAGATTGTTAGCTCCCTTTTATATACATTGATTGTTCATAGGTCACACAATGCATTTATCCGTATGAACACTTTGTTAATGATAATGATGATAATACATTAATACTTGTGTTTTAAAGTCTCAAAGACTCCTCTATATGTATCACATCCTGCACCATTTTGGGGATGGCAGATGTTGATTAAAAATGCTACACCCATGATGGGCTTATGGTAACTGGATTGCGTTGGCCCCACTTGTGCGAGTGGGAGATGTTAGTATATTTGGGTATGGGTTGGAGACCCATTGTACACCCAAGTGGGCCAAGATAAGCAATACATGGAGAGCCCAAAGTCTATGTACACCAAGCCCAAGCCTGCATCAAATACATACAACTGCCTGGCAGTTTTATTAGCAGTATGCATCAGTTAAAAGAAACCGATACACACAACAAAACAAGATATGCAACAACGTGCATATGTTTTGAGTGTGTGGATGTGAAGTGCATATGAACAATATGCATGAGATGTGTGCAATAGAAGGCAAGAGAGTGTGTGCTTCGGAGTAAGCATTAGAGGGAGTGCTGCTTCGTAAGTGTAACGAATTGAGAGATGTGTGCAACATAGAGACACTTAACAGAGAGTAACACAGAATAGATGTGGAGAAAATCTAGTGAATTTTCTCCCATCTTCAATTAAAGTGTGGGTATATGCATTGTGGCTAGAAGGGCTTTCCGATTCCGTGATCGTCCTCAGACCAGTGATACAATCTTAGGTGTTCGATTCGCTTCCGCTGTAGAGATTCGGATTCTGTATGGTGAACGGTAATGATCCGAATTCGTTTTGTTGTTTATTGTATCGAATTTATTTTTAGGTTTCTAAAAAAAACATATCAATTTAAAAAAAAAAATATTTGACTTTTTTTTTTTTTTTTTTTTTTTTTTTTTTTTTTTTAAATTGATATGTTTTTTTAGAAACCAAATTGTTTTTTTTTTATTTAAATTGAAAAAAAAAATTAGAGCTTATGTGGCAATATATTTTTATTAATTTTTCAAAGTTTGCTGGGCAGTTGTAATTTCAACTTCTCAATAGTAAGGTCAATTTTGTCTTTTTGAAAGTCAATGGTTAACTCTAACGGTGTTGACTAATAGCAAGGGGTGTTTGTGTTAGTTTCATGCATTTGTTTGAAATTTTGCTAGATTAGATAAAGTCAAGGAATGTTAGTGCAATTAACCCTAAAGAAAACCCATAAAAAATCATACCTAGAACATGCTAGATGATGTGTGAAGATGATGGGTTTTGGATTTGGATGAGTAAAGATGGGATCTTAGGAGTCTCTCACTAGAAAGATATTTTGTCTCAAAAAATATATATTTTTTGCTCTATCAAAGTGTGTATATCACGAAGTGAAGAAGAAAAAAAAATATATATATATATATATATATATATATATCAGGTCACAAAAACTGCACCATTTATATAGAGTGAGTCTCTCATAAGGGATCCCTTATTTTAATTTCGGTAAGGACCACTATGAAATCACATCGATTTGAATGAATTTTGATATGAATTTTTTTGTAGATGATAAGTTCATTGAAATCTACCTATGAATAAAATTTAAAAAAAATTCAACCACTGGAACTATTTATCCCAATTATTTCAAATATGAAGGCATCAGAAAATTGGGCAAAATATAGAAAATTCAAGAAAAATAGTTTGAGTGCTTGAAAAATTCTCAAAATTTAATTATTTGTAGATTTCGATGAACTTATCATCCATAAAAAAAAAAAAAATTCATATCAAAATTCATTCAAATCGATGTGATTTCATAATGGTCCTTACCGGAATTAAAATAAGGGATCCCTTATGAGAGACTCACTCGTTTATACATACATATATATATATATATATATATATATATATATATATGATGACGAAGAAATATATATAAATATATGATAATAAATATATGATGACGAAGAATGTTGACCACTAGATTTACATACTTTGACTCAAAGTGTATGCACTTGTCAAAACTTCTCCATAATCTGTGGTCCACATTCTTCATCCTGATATATTTATTGTCAGGACGAACTGACAATAGAAAGACTATATATATATATATACTTTAACACACAAAACGCACAGCTTTTGGAGGATTGATTTAAAAGGCAAATGAGAGAATCCTGTGTGGTGAGCTCACGTGAGAGAAAATCAAGGGGTCAAATGATTTAACAAAATTAAATGCATGTGTGCAGCACAACAAGAGGTTGCGTGTGAAATCAAAACACACAATAAAAAGACATTGAAATATAAAAAAATAAAATAAAAAAAAGATCTGCGTGAGGTTGGCGTGAGGCTCGCGTGGCCGAGGCACTTGGTGGCCGTGAGGTACGTGCGCCTCTCACGCCAGAGAAGAACTTGGGTGCATTCGATGCACCATGCATCTCTCACCCTGATGTTGCCACGTCTGCAAAATCAAAAGAATTTGTTGACGTGGCAACATCTGGATGGGGGATGCATGGTGCATCCCGCTGCACCCAAGATTTAGTCCTCACGCCAACCCTCTCTTGGTGTGGCTTTCATGCCACACCAAGCCAGCTTCCGTTCCGAGTGTTCTTCGGTCCAGTTTTGACCTCGAAACTCGGAATTCGATTCTGTCTTCGGAATATATATCCGGACTCAATCACAAATATGGAAAATTACATAACTTTCCACTCTAAGCTTGGAATTGAATTCCGGTTTCTAATAAAAACACGGAATGTCTCGGAAATCATCTGAAACACATAGACAAGTCTCTGAATCGCTCGAAACTCTTCTAGGGACAAATCCACACATAGTTGGACTTGTAAAAAATAAAAAATCTCAAAAATATAATTCTTTGAAATACAATGAGATTTTACCAACCATATCAAAACAAACACAAATGCTAAAATGCATGAGTTGTGTGTGTGTGCAACTAATCTCTTCAAGAAAAAGTCAAGACAAGTAAATTACCTTTCCTTGAAGCTTTTGATGTCCACAATGAGGTCCATTAGCATTTGAGGAGCTTTCTTTAATCCTAAGCTACCCTTACATAGTTAAACCCCATTATGGTTTTGTCAACGAAGTAAGTCAATCAAAAAGTGAGGCACTTACAGAAAGAGACAACATATTTGTCTAAGACATAATTCCATTAGACATTTAATTACTCATGGAGTGATATCACTGGATTTTGTGAGATCGGTAAAGAACCTTACTGATACTTTTACTAAAGGGCTAGCTAGAAAACAAATTGAAGAAACATCGAGAGGGATGGGATTGAAGCCCATTAAAAACTAGTTATCGTCGGTGGCTACCCAACCTATCTAACTGGAGATCCCAGAAAGTAGGTTCAATATGGAAACAAGCCAATTGAGTAACTTACATGAGCACTAATTTTGATTACATTAAATTCCTTCTTATGGTGTTGTGCTTATGGGTTGTTTGTATTAGGAAGAGTTAAATTCTCTAAATGAATTCAAGGACTACGTGTTGGGGTATTGCCTAACTGGAGATCCTAGAAAGTAGGTTCAATGTGGAAACAAGCCGATTGAGTAACTTACATGAGCACTAATTTTGATTACATTTAACTCCTCCTTATCGTGTTGTGCTTATGGGCTGTTTGTATTAGGAAGAGTTAAATTCTCTAAATGAATTCAAGGACTACGTGTTTGGGTATTATGGTAGTGGGGCCGCTACCTATGGGATAAGGGCTTAATTTCTAGTGTACTCGTGAAAACAGGATACTCTGTATGGCCGGAAGCGCAAACTCGTTTAGAATTAACTTATAGTAGCTCGTACAATGCGTGGATTTAATTAATGTGTACACGTTAAGGGTTCAGGTTCAAGACCTAGTTGACCTCGAACTTGGGTTCAGGCCCACCCTAGTCTTTTAAAAAAAAATTGAAAAGATAAGAGATTATTATTTATTTTTATTTTTTTTGATATCATAGACAGCCCCTGAGACAAAAGAGGGTTCAGAATTCAAATATCAATTATTTTTTGTTGTTTTCCTATTTCTTTAATAATTATTATCATCTTTCCAAAAAACTTTCATTACTGAACACTCCAATAATTCACAATTGTTCTCTTCCGCAATTCACTCTATGCCCTTCGCAGTTCGCACTTGATATTTTTATCTGTCTCTGCTCTCCATTTTCCTCATTTTCAGCCCCGTTTCAATCGATTTTGCCAGCTCCGAGTCTCCGACCTCTTCCTCTTTTGCATTCTTATTCAATTTATATTGGTATGTGATTCTTCTCTCTCCCTCCTCTGTTTCTCTTTCTGGGTATTGCCTGATTTTCATGTTTTATCGATGTGTTTTGTTTTTGGGTTCTGTATTGGATTGAAGAATTTCGATTTTTGTTGTTGACTTGTTTTTGTTTGTTTTTTGTGTTTTTGTTTTTATGATAGATGATTGAATGAATGATACAATGGTTTTGCTTAATTTCCCAAAGTTTTGATCTTTTTGGGCTTAAATGTTGATTTTGCTCTAATGATTAATGGGTGAGATCAGGATGTTCTCTGTTTGGTTGCTGAGAAAATTTAAGGGTGAAAAGGGAAGTTGAAGGTTTTTATATCTTAATGTGAATGTCATTTTGGTTTAAAAGAAGAAATTTGCCAAATCTATTGCTAAAAATACAGTCAGATTCATGGAGGACTTAAATTTTAGTTCCATAATGTTGCATTCTCCTCATGTATATATATATAAGTTTCGTGTTTTTGTTTTGATCTATAATTACATATATGTTTCTATTGATAGAATGGTCTGGTTTGATTTTATGCTATTCAGCTATCGACATTTCTTAATCCTATTTTTGATATGCTCACTTCCTATAACAATTGATCCAGGCATCCAGCTTAATGTTGAACCTTATCCTTTCTGTTTCTTAGTTTTGTGATTGTATATTTGTATGGATGCTTAGAGAATCTTTGATTTAAAACTCCATTTTAGGATGGTGACTGCTTGCTTGGTTGACCACTTGACCTTGTATATTTGTATATGTAAATAGTTTCTTATTTCTTGACATATATATATATAAGTAATCTCCGCTATGTCTTCTCAATTAGGTGTATTTTTATTATTAATTAATACAATTTTCTCGTATTGTTAATGATCGGAAAAAAAAAAAAAAAATCTAGCCTAACCTAGTGTCTAATCCTGATTACGTCCCCGAACCTGTGTATGCAAAGCTTAAATTCTTTGGGTAAAGGTTCAAGTCTACAAGACACCTATTACTAAAAACATAGTATAAGATTGATTTGAGATATCTAATGTTTTAAGTTTGCGATTACTTGTAAACCTTTTTATTAAAGTGGGGGATTGTTATAAATATTCATTTATTGTTTAATAAAAAGTTTACTTATATTTATATTTAATTAATTTATTAATTATTTCAAATGTTATAACTGGTTGTTTTGAAGAGATACAACACTTCGGTATTCCTCAGAACATTCTTTTCTTTCTTTCTCTGTAAAACTAAAATTCTCAATTCTCTCAAAACTTCTCTTTGATATATCAATCAATTGAAATAGTGAACAAAGTGGTTCAAGGGCCAATCTTCCTGCAATAGAAGAAATGCCTAGTGGTCGTCATATCTTGGAAGGGAATCGCCAGAATTAATACTGTGCAGAGGTGGTGAATTTCCTTTACGGAAAGCGTTATTTAACGTGCTTCGACCAAGTACATTTTCTCTAATCTCTATTTGATATTTATACATTGTTGTTATTGAAAATATGAAATTGAGTGCATTTTGATAAATATGAATTTTTCAAGTTTATACTGTTTATATATTCTACTGTATCTCTAACAGTATGATATGATGAATTTGGTTATGAATCGTGATCTCAAGTTTTCTCACTTTTTTTTCTTCTGAAGTTTTACTAACATGGAAAATTTGAAGAAAATGTCGTTGGATTGTATATATATATTTGTTTTGAAAAATCTGAAAAACTTGAAATCTGAAGAAAAAATAGGAGATACATCAATGGAAGAAGAAAAAGTTGTCAGAGCGGACTTAGTTGAGCCTTTCATTTTTTTTATTTTTTATTTTTTTATAAGTTTTGAAAAATGTGGAAAACTTGAATATGAAGAAAAATCTGGAGATTTATATGGAAGAAGAAACAAATATAAGAAGAAAATGTTGTTAGTTTTTTGAATTTGATCTAGATTATTAATTTTTATTTTGAAAAATCTGAAAATTTTGAATTTAAAGAAAAATATGGAGATACAATCTTTTTTTTACGGTGATATCCAAATTTGTTTTCATATACATATATATATATATTTTAAATCAGATTATTTTTTTAGGGCATTTGTTGCGGTCAAATTCGGTCAACAGTTAAATTTGACTAACTTTGACTAACGGCAGAGGAGGTGAGTGTCAATTAACAATAAACTCGGTCAACAGTTAAATTTACTGATAAGGACAAACTAATTTAATTTTTTTAAAAAAAAAAACTTATGATAAACCCCAACTTATGATAAATACTAATTTTGATGATAAACCCTAATTTAGAAATAATTAGCACTAGGTCATATCCTAAGCTTTTCTTATTGAATAGCATAATACGTAAGAGATAATCCAACGTAATATATATATATATATATATATATATAAAGGTTCTCCCATCAGGTTGTCTTGAAATTATAATTTCAAGACGACCAACCACATCCACATGTTTTAATAAAAAGTTGTTTTTTTTTTTTTTGTAACAAACATTTGAACTTAAAAAAACATGTGGCTGTGGTTGGTCGTCATGAAATTATTATTTCAGGACGACCTAATGGGAACCTCCCTATATATATATATATATATATATATATATATATCCTGAGATTTTTGAAAGTGATGCCAAGAAGATTTTTTTGTTTGTTTAAAATTGATGTGAACTTTTTTGATTTTATATATGGGTGCGGATATTGACACCCATAAATATGATAAGCACACCCATATTTATAAGTACACCCATGTCTAAAATTTAAAATTAAAATATTACTATAAACACCCATCTTAATGCCAATAGTACCCTTATTTAAATGAATGTTTTCATTTTAATATAATTTATTTATAAACCTTCTTAAATTATTAACACACCCAATTTTTATAAATGATAAATTCTTAAGTTCATTTAACTATACATTTTGGTTTCGATAATATTATTGTTCACAAGAAATCCAAATACGAAAACGGAATTGTGGATTGATAACTAGTTGGAAGACTATTACCAATATGAAATATCTCATGAACACAAAGCAAATCCCCACATTTGATAATTGTTTCTCATAGAAGAGACAATTTTCTTTCTTCATTGAACCATTGTTCTTGCACCTATATATATATAGTCTATATATATATTTACAATATGTACTATGGATACTGTGTAGCAATTGACATAAGACTCCATATGCCTTCTTCCCCTTAATAGATTTTAATTGCTGAGTATCAGATTAATGCAATGAGCATATTGTTATGGCCAATCAGCGTAATGGGAGCCAAGCAAGGGACTGGTAAAGGATTAAGAAGCCATAACAACAAGGGCAGTGAATGTAAAGTTGATATATTAAGAGAGACAATTAGACCACAGTTCATAAGACATATAACAAGGAACACTGTTATACGCGTTAAATGCTGAAAATGATCAGAACAACAACTAAAAATGATATTGAAAGAAACAGGATGAAAGAACTTTAAGAGCTCACAAATCCTACAATACACTGCACCCTTAATAGGTAAAAATTGAAAAAGGAGGAGCAAGATAAGACACAGAGAATTATAACATAACTCTCCCCCGTCTTGAATACTGCAATGTTATTAATTTTTTTGAGAAAAAAAAAACATGAAAGGCTGCAATGGAAGTGAGAAAAATATAACATACAGAAATAAGGAGTGTGTTAAGTTTGAAAATTAGGGTTTAGTTTTTTTTTTTTTTTTTTAATAAAGTGATATAGTTGAAGATATGGGTGTACATAGCATTTGGTTTATTTTTAATTAAACTAATTTGTCCTTATTAGTAAATTCTTATTAAGATATTTTTGTAATTAATTTTTTTATTAAAATATAGGTGTGCTTATCATATTTATGGGTGTTAATATCAGTACCCTTTATATATATATATATTTATCTAAAAACTTAGAAGAAATCTTTTTTTTTTTTTTTTTAAGAGAACTCCGTCTCTTCATTACTATTTTTTTATTATGTTTTTTTTCCCTTTTTTTTTTTTGGTTTTTTTTGTTGTTTGCTTACCGAGTTCTCATGCATTTACAACATCAAGCCTTATATTATGTCAAAAGATTAATTTTGTTTTTATTTGTGTTTTCGAGCATCGAGAACGTAAGAATTTATCATTTGTGAAATTGGGTGTGTTAATAACCTAAGAGGGTTTATAAATAAAATGTACTAAAAGAAATACATTCATTTAAATAAGGGTATTATTGGCATTAAGATGAGTGCTTATAATAATGATTTAATTTTAAATTTTAGACATGAGTGTACTTATAAATATGGGTATGCTTATCATACTTACGGTGACAATATCCGGACTCTTTATTTTAACGGTAATTTTATCCTTAATTTAAATTACTTAAGATTATATTTAAAATCCTTACAAATATATCACAAACTCTCTCTTCTTTCATGAACCTTAAATTATAGCTTCTAAATACAATTACAAATAAATTACTCTAAACTATACAATTAAAAAGAGAGAAAGTTTTCGCTGGTTTTCAAATTTTTTGTTTTCTTCATTATTTTACGCCTGTTTGTCTTGTTTATTGTTGCAACTCTCTTTGATTGATTTCTTAGGTTTGGGATACAAGCAGAGGGAGGGAGGGGTCATGGCCCTCCTTCCCTACAAAATGTTTTAATAAATAAATAAATAAATAAAAAATTTAAAAAAAAAAACTTTATAAAATTATCAACTTGTCTTTATATTTTAAATGTTTTCATTTTGAATCCACAAATTTGTTATTTTTTTATTCCTATTTCCGCCACTGATATACTAGTATATACTTTATAACCAGAGGTGGAAACAGGGCTGGCTAGGTACAGCCCACCCTAGCTTTTTGAAGAAGAAAAAATTAAGTTTTTTCAATAGTTCTAAATACACCCCATTTAATTCTAAGTATATCACTGCCTAATTTCGATTCTGACTTAACTTACCATATTTTTCTTTATCTTAATAATATTCCAATAACTTAAAAACATGTATCAAACTCATTAAAGTCCATTGTATTTCCTTAACTAAGTGAAAGATCAAATTGATAAATTTTAACCTTTTACTGACGCAAAAATCAAATTGGGAAATTTTAACCTATTAACAATAAACCAAAAGTAGTAGATTTACCATATAAATTAATCTCCAAGTCTCCAAGAATTTCAATTTTATGAGTTTTCATAGCTTTTGGATTTGCAGAGGTATACAGACGTTGGTATGAGAAAACTGTAAATTTTATTTTTATTTTAAAGTTTATGTTGTAAAATTAATTGTAAAATTAAGTTTTATTTTCGGCTATGAAAATTGTCAAGAAGTCTTTACGCAACAAGATGAATGACGAGTTTTTTGAGAATTGTATGGTTGTTTATATTGAAAGAAAACTTGTTTTTTACAATTGATTCGAATTCGGTAATAGATGCTTTTGTCTCTTTGAAGCCTCAGAAGTCAGAATCTTATTATATTTACATTGCATGCATATTTCCTTTTTATTTCCTTGTGTTTTTTCTTGGTTAAAATATGTATTTGAGGGTAAAACTCATTATGTCCCTGATTAGGTACACTTTTTTATTTTAACTAATAAAAATTCTCTCGTACCATCAAGATTCACTATCAAAATGATTTTTTTTAATTATATAGAATGATTTTTTATCTATATGAAATTGTCCATAGCCCACCCAATTTTTTTTTTTTTCTGGTTTCACCCCTGTTTATAACTGCAACTCCTTTAACTTGATATAAAGAAATTGATAAGTAGATAAAGTTTCATTATATTTTTAAGGAGTTAAAGAGATAAAAATTCATTATATACTTATGGAGTTTGGCTTGCATTATATATATATATAAGGGAAAATTGCACAAACATTCCCTGACTTTAACACATATAAGAGGTAGAATTCAGTTTTGCCTTAAATACAAGAAGATACCCTTGACCTTGGATTTGACCGTTAGTTTTAACAGTGGTGTTAACCACTGAAGGGTAGTATTGTCATTTACCTAATAAAAAGCATAAATTCTTTTTGATAAAATAAAAATTTTAAAATTTTCAAAAAAAGCTTATCCCAATTCTTTCTCCAGATCATCGATTCTTGCTTGCTGTCTCTCGCCTCCAATGTCCGGTCTCTCCACAGGCTCGATCGTTGTCGAGTTTTCGAAATCGACTAGAGCAGCTGCTTTCTTGTCATCGATGAGCTCGACGGCGGCGAACTCGCGGTTGGTGATGTAGTTCTCATGGAAGGTGAGCGATTGGAGATGTATGGGCGATGCTGTTGTTGTTGGTGGTGATGCGTTTGGTGGTGATTCTCGTGCCTCCATTGAATGAGAATCCCGAAATAAAACCCAATAAATAAAACTTCCCCATCACAAAACCCCTCTTGATTATCTCATAGATCTGCCTTTTTTTAACATCTCCAAATCTTCAGATTCATCCCTAAAAACACCCACTTGGGTTTTTGGGTTTAATTGATTGGAAAGTTTTTTTCCCAAGAAAATGAAACTCCCTTGCTGCGCCATCTGGACGCGAGATCTAGGTTGCCAAAACCAGATATCCGAAAACAAAAGCTTTTTTTTTTTTTTTTAATTTTAAAAACATATTGTGTCGTTTGTTTTGGTTACTGAGCTCATCGGAACCCATCTGTTGTTTTTTGAAGAAGAAAGGGTGTGATCACTTTAAAATGGGGTGTGTGATGACTGATGTGCATTGTGAAGGATGAAACAGGTATATGGTAAAATTGAGCAATTCTTTTAATATCCAAGCTTCTTGTTTTTGGTGAATTTAATATTTTTTTTGGTTCTCCTCTCAAGATCTCCAATACTTTTTTTCTTTGATTTTTTTAACTGATTCAATTGATAAGCAGATGGAATTCTAGGTTTCCACGTCTCCAAATAATTCTTTTTTATTATTGTTTTTCTTCAATTGATGTTGTTAATGATTATTGAAGAAGAATTTGTTATTTCAATTTTTTGTTTTAATTTTTTCTCTTGAAAAGAAGAATTGGGAGATCTGGCTTCCAGGCCTCCAAACTCCCAAAAAAAAAAAGTTCTTTTTTTATTATTCCGATCAACTTCCTCAATAATCAAAATAAATAAATAAATAACTTTTTTTCAACAGAAAAAATTGATGATCCGGAGAAAGAATTGGGACAAGCTTTTTTTGAAAATTTTATTTTATCAAAAAGAATTATATGCTTTTTATTAGCTAAATGACAATACTACCCTTCAGTGGTTAACACCACTGTTAAAACTAACAGTCAAACCCAAGGTCAAGTGTATCTTCTTGTATTTAAGGCAAAACTGAATTCTACCTCTTATATGTGTTAAAGTGAAGGTATGTTTGTGCAATTTTCCCTATATAAAATGAAGAATCAAAAGTGAAGTAGAAATATTGATTTTCGTGGGAAGAGATGTGGAAACTGAACTATTATATTACTGAGTTATTATATAACTCTAGTGTTAAAAAGATAAAGGAGACAACAGTTAGTTATGAATCAGACGATGAAGAAGTTTTTCCGGTCACAGGAGCCGCTAAAGGCCGTCTTATGATAGGCAGGGTCCGGCCGGAAGAAAGTTGAGGAAACCACATGTCATTGAGTGTGGTGTAAGGATTGGTTTAATTATATTTACTAGAATTTTTGTGGTTATCTATCCAATCAAGGCATCTATTTTACAATACCATAGCTTCCAACTTTGGTTATGATTTGATCATACATATATATATATATATATATATATATGGGTTAATAGCACCAATATCTTTGAACTTATAACGCAGTTACATAGTGCCACCTATACTTTTTTTCCTGGCATTAAACCCCTCGAACTTCCTTAAATTTACAAAAATTGACAGAAGAAGAACGGACGTCAAAGGAAAATTAAACTTACACACCCTGATTATATGTATAATTACATTTAAACTGGAAAAATATAATAATATCACACAAACACCATTTGACTTGTTTGACTAATGTCTAAAAAAATAAAAAATAATATATAATAATATTAATATATAATAATATTAATATACAAAAAATGAAAAAAAAAATGGAAAAAAAATATTTATATTATAAGAAAAAAATAATACAAAGAGAAAAATGTTTTAAATCTCCACTGTCCAACTCTGAGGTGAACAGTGGAGATGTATTTATATATAAAAAAAAATTAAAAAATTCAATTTTTTTTAGAACAAAATTCATTAAAATCAATATTTTAATTTTTTAATATAAAAAAAACATTTTTTTTTCAAAAATAAAATAAAATCATCATCATCATCAACCTTTCATCATCATCACCTTCAACCTTTCATCATCATCACCTTCAACCATCAATTCCACAATTTTCCAGAAATCATCACCATCTCCAACAATCTACACCCTCAAATCCAACCCACCATCGCCGAATACAAACACAACAAAACCCAAACTCAAACCCTAACCCAAACACAACCATCACCCTTAAAATCAACCATTTTCAGAGAAAAAAAAAAAAAAAAAAAAAAACATGAATAACTTCAATCCCTAGCTGTCGCTAAGGATGGGAATGGGGGTCCAATGGGGCGGGGGAAGGTCCCCCCACCCCCACCCCCGCCTCCGCCCCCAAACCCCATTTGGGGGAACTACAGATGGGGGTGTTTGGGGGGAGGTTCCCCTGCCCCCACCCCCGTCCCCCATTTCTCCCATTTCTAATCCTAAAAATTTTCAATCTGGAATCCAAAATTTAGAATTTAGAATTTAGAATTTAGAATTCAAAATTCGATCAAACCAAACTTTTGTTTCACCCTGTTTCAATATTCAATCCAATAATTAACAAAATATGCAATCTAAAATATATAATTGATTTAATTTAATCCAAAATTAATACAAATAACTATAACAATATAGTATTAGGGGTCGTTTGTTTTTTCCACTTAAGACTTAATGGGTCTGAATTGAACTCATTAAGTTGCTTTGTTTATTTTTTTAAGTGGTCAAACAGCTTAAAAATATCAAAAAACAACTTTAAAAAAAAAAAAGTAAGAAATCCTGACTTTTAACTTAATTCCAAATCATTGAATTATAATTAAAATACTTTCTTCCAAGTCTATCCTCCAAAAAAAAGATATATTTATAAATTTATCTTAATTTGATATGGTGTAAAATTCTTTCTTTTAACATATTTTTTATTTTAAAAGGCTTTTAGAAAAAAAAAAAAAAAAAAAACCTAATTACTTTTCATATTGAAATCTTCCTAGGATTAAACAATTGAATTTCTCTCCTACCAAATCCTGGTAAGAACTCTTTAATTTTTTTTTATCTACGTGTAGTAGCCGTTATAGAACTCTTTAAACATAATCTAGAATGATAATTTGTTATGTTGTCATAGTTGCAGTTATATAATTTATCAAATATTCTTTTTGTGGTTGTATTTGATATTGAGTAGATTTCATGACTTGAAGAAGTTATAGAATAATTGTTAATATATATATATATATATACAGAAATTCTATTATCAGTTCGAACTGACAAAAGTTATATCAGTTCCTTGCATGTGGGCCACTGGATTTAAATACTTTGACTTGGCTGTATGCACTTGTCAGTCAAAGTATTTAAATCCAGTGGCCCACATACAAGGAACTGATATAACTTTTGTCAGTTCGAACTGATAATAGAAAGACTGTATATATATATATATATATGTGTGTGTGTGTGTGTGTGTGTGTGTGTGTACTGGTGTATATAATTTAGGGACCTATTTCAAAAAAAAAAAAAAAAAAAAAAAAAAAAAAATAGGTATCTAGGAACCTTAAAAAAAAAAAAAAAAAATGGTTTCTAAAATTATATACTAGATATTTGGACAATATGTAAAATTGAACTTGAACTTTTTTTTTATTTTTTTTACAATATTGAACTTTAACTTCGTTTGCAGAATAACATGCAAAATTAGAGCATCTCCAATGCTATTATGCATTTGGAGAAAATGGAGTGCCATATAAGATAGATATTAAAAAAGTTAGAAAAACTCTCTCCAATGCTATTATCTAAGTTGAATATAGAGATAATGTGGCAAAAAAAAAAAATTAGAGAATATGGAGTTGAGTTTCTAATTCTAGAAACCTTTCTAGAAATGCTGACTAGGATTTCTAACTCTTTCTACCAATAAGATTAAAACTTTTAACTCTTTCCACCAATAAGATTAAACCTCATTTAATTGTAAAATAAAATAGGAGAGAGAGTGTAATAATTGTTTTATTATGATTGGACATAAAATATATGCATATTTGACTTTAGATAATTGCATTGGAGATGTGAATATGTATTTCTCTAAAAAAAATTCAAAAGTGGGCCCATAATAAATAGAAATACTGATGTGGTACTATTTAGAAACTCAAAAATGCATATTTGCATTGGAGATGCTCTTATATTCTTGGATGAATTTTTTATTTTGTTAAATTAAACTTTGTTTGCGGAAGAAAATACAAAATCTTATAAAGAGTGTTGCATGTTAAATTACTTCTTTTAATTAGTATGACTATAGATGTAAAATTACTTCTTTTCAGACAATTTTATTTTTAAAAAACAAACATGTTGATAGTACATTCAGACGTGAGAAAAAAAAAAAAAACATGTCATTCGGATTCAAGTTTCAGTTACTATTCAGTCTTCAGTAAAATTCAGGACTATTCAGTCCTCAGACAAAAAAACAAACGACCCCTTAGTGTATAACACATAAAAGTATAAATAAATTTAACGTCTTTGATCAATCCAAAATATGAGTAATAGAGTAATAGACTAATAGATGGGGTGTTTGTTTTTTTTGTCTTAAGTATTAAAAGATCTTATTTTATGTAAGTAAAGTAATATCACTTAATATTTAAGACACTCTCATTTGTTTGTTTTTTTATTTGAAAGTATTCCACTTAAATTTTAAGTGGTTTTGATTTTACTATTCTACCCCTATTTTAACAAATTATTTGACTTTTAAGATATTTTATTTTAATTTTTTAATGTATTTTCATTTTTTAACAAATATTTATTTTTATATAAAAAATTTATTTGTTTTCATTTACAGTTTTACTTAAAATAAAATATAATATAATATAAAATATTTTAATTTATTGAAAAACAATAAAATAAAATATTGTATATTATCAAAAACAAAAACCAACAGCCATCAGTCTCTCTCACGATTCACAACCAACCCTTCACGGCCACCGCTGCCGCCACCGTCGCTGCGAGTCACCCATCACGGCCAATCTAGAAAGATTCGTCGGCCACCGATCACCAAACCCCCGTAATTGAATTTGTCGATTTGTTCGCTTAATCGCGAACGAAACCCGTGAAGATTCGATTTTGCAGACCCCGCCTCCGCCACAACGCTTCCACTGCCACGCCTCCTCCACCCTATAAATAGCCTCTCACTGTTCCTTCGGTGGCGCGCAAACTAAATACTTCACCAACATCTAGTCTCTTCTTATTATTGCTTCTTCGAAACTCAACAGCCTTTCTTCTTCCGATTCGCCGTCGAGTGGAAAGTATTTCTCGGTGGCCTCCATGGTGGAGGCAAGGAGGAGGCCGGCCGACCTCCTCCGATCAAATCCCAGGGAGGCGGCACCGGCCGCCGCCTCCCCCTTGGTCAATTTTAGGTTAGGTTAGGTTAGGGTTAGGGTTAGGGTTAGGGTTGAGGTTAGGAAATTGGGGATTTTTTTTATTCAAGGTTATTTTTGGTAATAGACTAATTTTACAAGGTTAATTGTGGAAGTAATTGTGAAGGTATTAATTACAACTTATTTCATAAGTGATAAGTCAAAAATTTTTACTTTTTCTAAAAGACATATATGTCTTAAAATAAGATATAAGTTGGAAAAACAAACAAACTGATTTATCTTAATTTAAGATATAAGAGGCAATAAGTCTTATTGTGAAAAAAAACAAACAACCCCTTAGAGTTTTTTTATTTTATTTTTTTATTTTTTATATTTTTTTTAAGAAAATAAAATTAAAAATATATGGGGGAAATGGGGGAATTAGAGCCTCACCTCCACCCCCATTTAGGAAATGGGGGAATGGGGAAATGGGGCGGGGGGAGGTTCCCCCACCCCCACCCCAAAACCCCATTTAGGAGCAAAATTTGTCCCCAAATGGGGGTGGGGCCCGTGGGGGAAATTCTCATCCCTAGCTGCCGTCGCCCCAGCCCAACCAAGAACCTGTCGCCAACAAGACCCGACGCTGTCAGTTCGATCCCAAACCTCTCCAACCCAGTTCGATCCGCCGCCGTTAGCCCGATCCCGTCGCTGACCTCTAATCGCACTTCACCACATCAGTTCCGATTCCGGTTACGCACTTCACCCATCGCCGACCTCTGATCGCACTTCACCACACCAGATTCGAGATCTCTCACCAGAATATGCAATGGCAAGTTCTAGTTCCCGATTGTTTGTTTTTTTGGTCTAAATTGTTGGGTTTGGTTTAAAATTACCTGGGTTGCATATTTCGTTGTAGCTTAAATACGGTGTTGGAGCCAATTTTCCCAGCTTCAATTTTTGTTTTTGTGTTTGGTGAACCCCATTTGGTTTGATTTTAGTTCTTTGTGCAAGACCTGTTATTGGTAGTTGTTTGAGCTCCACTTAATATCTTAATTGTTTTTACGTTCTTTTAATGATATGTATCAAGTAACATTCCGATGTATTTATCGCGATAACATGAAAATTATTACAATTTCAATCATGTTTTAAGTTATGCTGTCATTACAATCTCAATCAGATGTATGATATTTAAGTATTTGACATAAACTTTTAGTAGAAAGTAAGGATAACTTTGTTAACAATCCATTGGTCTAACATAATCTGTGAGGTCTAGAGGATCAGAATCTGCTGCAAAATGTGCCTTTTAGAGTCTTTTAATGACACGAAGGAAAAACATAAATCTAGAGGTAGCAAACTTGGTTTTGATTTAATACCCATCTTTTAGTTTCTGCAATCTATTTAGAGCTAGTTTTTAGCTGTTTTTGTTAATAACTCAGAAAGTGATTAATTTAGATTGTTATTATTATTATTATTATTATTTAAAAAAAAATTATAAATATTATAAATATTTTATTTTTTTAGACATTAGTCAAACAAGTCAAAGGGTGTTTGTGTGATATTATTATATTTTCCTAGTTTTAATGAATTATACATATAATCAGGGTGTGTAAGTATAATTTGCCTTTGACGTCCGTCCCAATTCTGTCAGTTTTGCAAATTTATGGAAGTTTGAGGGGTTTAATGCCAGGAAAAAAAGTATAAGGGTCACTATACAACTGCGCTATAAGTTCAGGGGGTACTGGTGCTATTAACCCTATATATATATATAAGTAATGCTACATATCCCACCTAAAATCCCACATTTTTCATCTCAACACATATGGCATGTGAGGTGTCAAATGGTTAGTGGATACATGTGGTAGGTGAGATAAAACATCATTGATGTGTATCCACTAACAATTTGACATCTCACATGCCACATGTGTTGGGATGAAAAAGGTGGGATGTTTAGCATTATTCATATATATATATATATACATAAATTCTATTATCAGTTCGAACTGACAAAAGTTATATCAGTTCCTTGCATGTGGGCCACTGGATTTAAATACTTTGACTTGGCTGTATGCACTTGTCAGTCAAAGTATTTAAATCCAGTGACCCACATACAAGGAACTGATATAACTTTTGTCAGTTTTGTCAGTTCGAACTGATAATAGAAAGACTGTATATATATATATATATGTGAGTGGTGCTATTGAAACACCCATTACTGAACTGTTTATACCCCACTTTTTAAATTATTTAGTATTTTTTTTCCTTTATTAAATTACTTAAAGAGACATACAATTTTTATTAAAAAAATCTTATACAAAATAAAATTAATAAAACCCCACTTTCCTTATTTCAAAACTCTAATGACAAAAACTTTAATGACATAGATTATTTCAAATCACTGAATGTTTACTATTTTTTTTTTTTTTTTTTTTTTCCGATCTCGATCCCATGTTTCTCATGTTTAATAATTATTGATTTTATTGTTTCACATGTTTGTTTTATTTTTCTTCTCAAATTCCAAATCCATGTTTGTTATTTTTTTTTCTCTCGATTTATTTTCTTTCAGGTATACTATAATTTGTATTAATGCGTTTGTAGATTTTATTTCGGATCTTCCAAAGTTAGTTTAATGTTATTTACAAAAAAAAAAAAAAAACAACGGAATCGCAACCAAGAAAACCTAATCTCCGACGAAACAAAATCACACCAAAACTCTAACTCAATCGCTCAAAAAAAAATCATCAAACGATTAATATCACACTCACAATCTACCACCAACAATCCAATCGACTACAGAAAAAAATCGCATCTAATAAAGATGGTTTTACCATGAAATAAGAAGAAAAAACAAGTCCTATGAATGAATATGAGAAAACTATATATATGTTCAAGTCAGTGCGCACTAATATAACTTCATCAATGTGTTAGATGTGGACCAATAGATTTATATACTTTGACTCAAAGTGTATGCACTTGTCAAAACTTCTCCATAATCAATGGTCCACATACATCTGTACTGATATAGTTATATCAGTGCGTATTGATGTGAACGAAACCGTATATATATATATAGGACCGGCCCTGACATCTCAGGGGCCCAAGGCAAAAATATATGTTTTATTGTTATTGGGCTTAGTTTAAAAAAAAAATAACTAACTTTTGGACCCCTCTAAACTAAAATCTAATTACACTTTTGTGTGATTTTTAATATTTTTAATGGACCCTGGGCGGGTGCCGGCTCTGTATATATGCACACACTGTATATTTGCTTGTTTGTTTGCAAGTTGAATAATTATTTATCAAATTTATTTTACAAATTGAAGATTGATTTAGACTAAAGAAAGAGAATTAAATATCTGCTTTAATTCTCTTTCTTTAGTCTAAATCAATCTTCAATATGTAAAATAAATTTGATAAATAATTATTCAACTTACAAACAAACAAATATATATCATCCGGTATATGCTTTAATTCTCTTTCTTTAGTCTAAATCAATTTTTATAAATTGAGTGGCGATATTGGCACCCCTCAAAAACTGTTTATACACTCATTTCGTATGTATGCCCCTATAATATTTTTAAAATCTTTGGTTCGTAAATAAACCTCATTTAATACCAAAAATACCCTTGCTTTAATTTTATTGTATTATATTTTTGTAAGTGCACCCTAACTATTTTGTTATCTAATCACTTTTATTATTATTTAATCTAATTTTTTTTGAAAGTTTATTTTATTTTTTTATTCAAATAAATAATTATGTTAATCACTCTTGTCTGTCCTGTGAACTCTCGTTGGAGACGGCCGGAGCCGAACTCTTATAAGATTAACTGTGATGCTATGGTTGATAAAACCAAGGGGTGTATCGGTATTGGTATTATCATCCGGAATTCAACCGGTCTTGTCATGGCCTCTTGCTCCCAGAGTTTAGAGGCCCTCTTCACAGTTCAATTGGCGAAAATTTTGGTTATCTTAAGGGGTTTGCAGTTTGCTAGAGATTGTGGTTTAAGCCCCTGTGTCCTGGAGTCTGAAGAGGCTATTGTTGTGAATTGGATCAAGGACGAGAGTCACCTTAATTCCAGTAGTGGTGCTTTTCTCTCAGATATCTCCAGTCTAATTTCTGTTGTGAATGGCCTCCCCATTTCTCATGTTCCAAGATATGCGAATCGAGTGGCTAATGGCCTCGCCAAGAATGCCTTGATGTGTTCTAAAGACGAGTTCTGGATTGAGGACTTCTCTCCCTGTGTTAAAAATCTTGTTGAAGCAGAGTTACTGGTGTACTTTGTTTCCTTCTTTGTGCCTTGTCTTCTGCTGTTTTATCACCCAAAAAAAAAAAAAAAAAGTAATGTTGTTGCATTGTTCTCGTATAGTTTCACAATCTGCTAACTTTAAGCTATATCATGCTATCAAATTTCACAGGCCAATATTGATAACAAATTAAAAAAAATCTATAGCATGTTTCAATTTTTCTACGAAATACAGATATTATAAAGAAGACAATGCAATATCATTTTATTCTTGTAATAAAAATAGTAAAAATTAATTTAAAACTTATTTTTTCACAACCAATTTTGTCTGATGATTTTGATTCATTCTCCATACTTCCCAATCAATTTGTATTCCTCAAAAGAAATAGAAATTAGTATTTAAATAGAAGTTAGGGTTTGAGAAAATAGAATGGTTTTTATTATATATTTGAATATCAAATAGGAAACTTCCTTTTTCTTTTTCTTTTTTTAAAAAGGATTAATATAAAACCAATTAATAATTATTAATGGGTGTACTTACAAACTATTTAGTCCTTTAAGTAATTTTGCTCAAGGGTAATATTGAATTTTCTATAAAATACTACTTTGGGGTGTACATACAGTTTTTAAAGGGTGCAAATATCGACACTCTTATAAATTTCATCTGGTATCTGCTTTAAGAGAGGTGTATTGAATTAGGATTCTCAAGGTCATTTAGGGGGTGTTTGTTAACGTTTTCAAAAACTGTTTTTTATTTTTTTGAGTCACAAAAACTGGAAAAACCCGTTTGGTGGGATGATTTCAAAAAACAAAATTATAAAACATTGAGAACAGTTCTCAGTTTTAATGAACAAAAAATGGAGAACTTTGAGAACAACAATTTGTTGTTCTTAGTATTCTTGAAAACTTTTTTTTAGCAATAAAATTTACTCAAACCAAATCCATCTCTTGGATCTTCATGGATCTATATCAAAAAAATATTAAGAACAAAAAGTATAAATCTAAAAACAAAAAAAATTAAAATAAAACAAAAAATCTTGTTAAGATGAAATCTTGATCCATACCAGATCCATCTCTTAGATCTTAATGAAGAACCCAGCACTGCCACCATCCCCTGCCGCTGTCGAACCCAGCACCGTCACCGCCTACACCATCACCAAGACCCAGATCGAAACCATCATCTTCAAACATCATTCAACAAACAGACCCACATCGAAACCAAACCTAGGTCTCGAAGACCATCTCTATCGGCTGCCAAATGAAATAAAGATAGATGAGGAGAGAGAGAGAGAGATCGACGGTAGGAGGAGCTGCTTTGGTTGGGTTCAATCTCCTCGACTGGAGAAGATCGGCGCATCGTAGGGTGGTGGCTAGTGATTTCAATGGGTTAAGGTTGTGGTGGTGGTGATTTCGATGGGTTATGGTGGTGGTGGCTAGGTTTGATGAAGATGATGATGATGAGATGTGGGACTGTGGGTGGTGGTGGCTATGTTTCGACTGGAGAAGATGATGATGATGAGATTTATAATATTATCTTTTATTAAAACATTTTAATTTATACTTATACCATTATACATAAATCTATTAACAATTATTAAGGGTATAATTATCATGTTACTGATTTTCAGATATACATCATAAATAAAAAACAAACACATCATCCAGATTTCAGAAATTATTATGATATAATACGATATTTAAAATGATTTTAAAAATATTATACCAAACATTTTTTTTATGTTTTGATTCTCCGAATATCGTTTTCAACCATTGTTACCAAACGCGTTTTCGAATCCAAAAAATCCAAAAATTAGTTTTTCGAAAACATCAGATTACAAGAAAACAAAAACTGAAAAACGAAAACGTTACCAAATGGCCCCTTAAAGACTTTATAAATCTGTGTGTATTCAATTCGGACATTTAAAGATTTTAAAAGAGTCTATATTAATACAGTGGTATTCAATTCAGATTTTTATAGACTTTTAAAGAGTCCTTCCAAATCCAGGTGTATTGAACTGAGACTTTAAAAATGTCTGCAAAAATCAATGTGTATTCAATTAGGACTAGATTTTAAAGGATTTTCTTAAGTCATGGATTTTGGTGGACTTGATGGTGAGAAATGTAAATATCAAAGGTCATAACAAGTCCAGCCTTCTCCTCAAAGGATTTGGGTGGACTTTATGTGTTTTCGAAATATATAAAGACCTGATGGAACCCATCTATTTTGACAAATGGCCAGAATTCGTAAATTTATTTGGGTGGGTTCTTCTATTTAGAAAATTATGAAAAATTATATATAGATAAAACGTTATGTCTACTATTATTCTGTGAAATTTCGTGATTTATAAATGAGTATAAAAGTTGTTATAATTTTTGGAGTGGACAAATGTCAATATTGATTTCTGTTGGAACCCCTCTATTTTGACAAATGGCCAGAATTCATAAATTTATTTGGGTGGGTTATTCTTTCTATAAAATTATGAAAAACTATATGTAGATATAATGTTATTTCTACTATTATTCTGAAAAAATTCATGATTTCTAAATGAGTATAAAAATTGTTATAATTTTTGGAGTGGAAAAAGGTCAATATTGATTTTTACTGGATAGGTTCAGGAAACAAGAAAAGAATGAATGTTTTCATATACAAATGATAATGGATTAAATTGATAATTTTACTGTAGCATATCATATATGTCTAGATTATTCATGTCAAATTTTGTAAGATTTGAAGCTGTAGAGAATTAATTAAAAATCGTGGATCAAAGAGTGGTCAGTTGTGACAAGGTTTGGGTTAGGGTTTTGCTTTTTTTCAATATTTTATGTATAGCTTTGCTTGGTTATTCGATTAGTTGATTATTTTTTGTTGATATGATTAGTTGAATATGCATATGTTTTATTATTGTTTTCTTGGTTATTCGATTAGTTCGTTATTATTTATTTATAATCGTTCATCGTTTATATTATTTATGGTTCTTTATACTGTAGTGTGAATGAAAGATTTGCTTCATTAATTTTGAGTTCATATATTTGTTTATAGAATGAGATGTTTGCTTCATTTTAATTCATGTTTTTTAGTTCATATTTCAGTTTGTTTTAAGTAGTTCAATGATGATATCTATTAGATTGTTGGCTAATTTTCTTACGCACTTATTATAAATTGTATTTGAATGTCTCAATCAAGCAGGTATGGAGAGAATGAACTAGAGAAAGACGAAATAGAGGGAGAGGAAATTGAGGGGGAAGGAATGGAGGTAGATGAAATTGTCGAAGAAGAAACTGATGGGGAAGATATGGATGTTAAAGAATTTGAGGAAGATAATGAAGTGGATCCCGAACCAGTTAATGAAGTTGATCCTGAACCAGTTTTCCAAATGCAAGAACAACAACCAACTGAGGCTAATGAATGGAGATATGCTATAGCTTTGAATATTTTCCTTTTAATTTTGCTCTCAAAATTATTATAAACTATATCACTTTCTTTCATTTGTGATTGACTTTAGTAATTAAGTGGAAATTATTATTATTATTGTTATTAATTTTTATTTTTTTTGTGCAACATTTATTCATACATAAAGTTTTATGTATTCATATGTTATTTTTTTGGGTTTATCATGAGAGTTAAGGATCTTTGTGAAAATTGAGCTTTTCTTCGGCCGACTGATTAGGCCATATATTGGTATAATTCATTCATCTATAATAGATGTCTGAGATAACAAATCCATGAAAGTCTGAGATAGATGTTTAAACAAATCCATAAAAGTCTGAAATAGATGTCTAAACAAATCCATAAAAGTCTGATATAAATGTCTAAACAAATCAATGAAAGTCTATGTGGATTTATAAAAGTCTGTAGAAATCTATGAAAATCTATCATTTAAAAAATGTCTTTAAATATCCTTAAGAATCCTAATTGAATACACCCCCTTAAAATTCTCTCTCTCTCTCTCTCCATTAATTCCAACAAAATGTTTTCTCTTCATTTTTTCCCTCTTACTCCTCAGTCCTCACGCACGTAATCTTCTTTCTTATTTTATTTATTTATTACTTTCTCCATCAAAACAAAAAATTCTACCGAATCATGAATCATTTTGCATTTCAATAATAAATATGTACAATATTTATTTTGCATACAACTAATATAACAAGTTAAAAAAAATATGTAACCACAACTTTGAGGATTTTTTTCTGGGAAAATCTTTGAATATTTTTCAATAATATTAAAATCAATAAGAGGATTTATCAAAAAAAATAAAAGTAAGCGGGAAATTTTTTGGTGTGACATATTAAAATGCTGTGAAATTATTGGAACTCCAAAAACAGAAAGAAATTATTTCAAATAAAATAATGTTAAAAAATTATGTAATTTTCATGATTCATTACAATAAGGTATGTTAAAGTTCTTTTTGTGAATGGGGTTCCTTTACTTAAAAAAATAAAATAAAATAAAATAAAATAAAAAACATGGACATAAAACAACTATTTGAAATAATAAAAAATCTAGCTGGAATTTTAATCAAGCTTTCAAGTCTTCGTATTCTTCAAGATTTTTTTTTTTTTGCTAAGAGAAGAAAAGAAAAGGAGGATGGAGCCTGGAGGGTTATGGAGAGAGAAAATGATGAAATAGATATTAGAAATAAATAAATGAAGAGAGAGGAGAGAGAAGAAAATAAAAGATATTAATAGATTAAAAAAAACCATTAATTAAAAAAGTGTCCCTTGTTATAATCTAAACCATCAAATTCATTTAGATCTTAGGGTTATAAAAGTGTGTCAAAAAATGTGTTAACCATGGCCCCATTTTTTTACACAATTTTTAACACAACTTCTTGACCATTGGATCTTGCTTCTTTTAATGGATATGATTTAATCTCTTTTATCTTTCCTTATTTAATATAGACATTGTCTCTCACCTATTTAATACTTTTATCTCTCCAAAATATTATTATTTTATTAAATTCTCTCATTTTATTTAATTGTCGTTTATTTATTTTTCTTTTCTTTTCATTTTTCCTTTACTCGTTTTTTTTTTTTTTTTTTACTTCACCTAAAACTAGAAAATCATAGTGTGACTTTCACTCTCACTTTTTAATCTTTAAAATCATTTTATTCTTTTTTTTTTCTTTATTTCTCTTGTTTTTTACTATTCTTATTTCTCAATTTACTTCATCTAAAACCAGACATTTTATATATGTAATCAATTGTCCTTTTCCACTCTCCTCTTTTTGTTCTATTGATGTTTTATTAATTTTATAGATCAAGTCATGTATTCATTGGTAGTTTTTCATTAAATTACTTATTGCACCTAGTTTTTGTTTTACAAATATCAGTATAAATGAAGTCATGTACAATATTGTTGTTCAACTTTATAAATATATTAACAAGACCAATACAAGTGAAAATAATTTTGTTGGACAACTTAACAAAATTACACCGCATACGCTAATGAAATAAGAAATGATAGAAGAGGAAAATAATAAAACAAAAATTAAAAAGAAATTAAGAAAATAAAATAGGAAAGTGGAAAGGAGCTGTGATTATATGTATAAAATTTTTGGTTTTAGATGATGTAAATTGAGAAATAAGAATAGTAAAAAAAAAAAAAAAAAAACTAGAATAAAATGATTTTAAAGACTTAAAAGTGAGAGTGAAAGTCACACCAATGATGTTCTGGATTCAGGTAAAGTAAAAAACAAAACGTGTAAAAGAAAAAGAAAAGAAAAAAAAAGACAAAATTAAATAAAGTGAGAGAATTTAATAAAATAATAATATTTTGAAGAGATAAAGTATTAAATAGGTGAGAGACAATGTTTGAATTAAATAAGAAAAAATAAAAGAGATTAAATCCTATCCATTAAAAGAAGTAAGATCCAATGGCTAAGAAGTTGTGTCAAAAATAAACTTCTCCATAATCTATTGTCCATAGTTTTTGTCCTGATATATTTATTGTTAGGACGAACTGACAATAGAAAGACTATATATATATTTCTTTGATACAACTTCTTGGCCATTGGATCTTGTTTCTTTTAATGGATATGATTTATTCTCTTTTTCTTTCCTTATTTATTACAGACACTGTCTCTCACCTAATTAATTATTTATCTTCCTAGAATATTATTATTTTATTAAATTCTCTCACCTTAATTAATTTATTTTTCCTTTCCTTTCTTTTTACTTTACACATTTTTTTTTTCTTTTTTTACTTAACCTAAAACCAGAACATATCACTCTCACTTTTTAGTCTTTAAAAATTCCTTTATTTTATTTTTTTCTTTCTCTTTTTTTTTTTTTTTTTCACTATTCTTATTTCTCAATTTACTTCCTCTAAAATCAAAAAATTTATACATATAATCACTCTTTTTTTTTTCTTTCTTTTTCTTTTTAATCATTTATTATTTCATTAGCTTATGAGCTGTACTTTGTCAAAGTTGTACAATTGTATATATTTGCAAAGTTGAATAGAAACATCATATATGACTTCATTTATACTGATATTTGTAAAATAAAATTCATGTATAATAAGTAAATCTATGTGCATAATTCTAGGTAACTTTAAAATTTTAAAATTACCATGAATTTTTAACATAGTAGTAATTTCTAGCTTCATCCATTGTCTCAAAAAACATCCCTACATATGGTGCTTTTAAGTCTCCTGTATTCTTTTTGGCAGTGTTCGAAAATTCGGTAAAATCGACCGCCTAGGCGCTGCCTATACGCTAGGCGGACGCCGACCGTCCCGTTTTGGCCAGATTGGCCATGTTAGGCAGTCAGAAGAAATTTGATCGATTTTGACCATAAAAATCGGCCGATTAGGCTAAAAAAATCGGGCTAATCGGAGTCAAAGTCGTTGACTCCTCCTAGTTGTTCCAAAACTCGCTATTGACAAAAGCCGTTTGACCGGTCAAACCATCTCCGAAATGCCGTCGCTGCCAGCGAGTGGGTCGTCACCACCCCAACCAAAAGCTTTAGAAGGCACTAGAAGAAAACATAGAAGAAGATGAAGAAAAGTTCTAGAGAAAAGAAAATAAAAACATGAGTCTACTTTGTGAAGAGAGGGATGAAGAGACTCAGAGAGAGATAGAGATAGTGTATTGTTAGGTTTATCGAGAAGAAGATGATAAAATTAAGGAATATGTTTTTTTGAAATCTGGAAATTAAAAGAAGTTGAACAATGAAGAGAGAGATAGCGGATAGTGTATTGTCAAATTTGTTTGCGTTGAAAATTGGATCTGACTTGAAAATTGGAATATAATTATGAGGTTTGTTGGGAAAAGAAAGAAAAATAATATAAAATATATTTTATGGGAAAAGTTTTTGAAAAGAGGATCCAACCATCATTAATGATGGTGGTGATGGACCAATAGGTGGTACCTGATGCAATTTAAAAAAGAAATTTAAAAAAGTAAAATAAAAAACAAAAAACCAAAAAAACAAAAAAATAAAATTTCGGCCGCTTGGAAATCCGCTTAGGCGCTAGGCATTGGTCTACCGCCCGCCTAGCACCTAGCGTTTACTAGAACACTGCTTTTTTATACTATTCATTTCACCAATATTTTCTTGAGTTGTGTCAACGGCCTAAATAAAATTCAACATATAAAATAAATCATGGTTATACAATAATACAACAATTTAAATTTAAAAAACGACGTTTTTTTTTACTACTTAGATGAAATTTGGATTTTTTTTAAATATTAATAATTTATCCAAACAGATGAAAAACAATTCTTAAAAATTACTTTGGTATGATTACTATATATATATATATAGAGGAAATTGCAAGAAATGATCAAAATATTTATAGACTTATTGTTTTTAGCCAAAAGTTTATTTTTTATTATTTTTATCATCTTTGTGCTTGAATTGCCAAAACTGCCCTGACTTTTATTTTACTTGGACCAAAAATTCCCTCCCAATTTCCCTCCCAAAATTTGCCTCTCTTTGACTTTTATCTTTCACCACATCTTTGAAAATCAGATTTCCCACTCTCTCTCTCTCATTTCGTCTCTCTCTCTCTCTCTCTCTCTCTCTCTCTCTCTCTCTCTCTCTCTCTCTCTCTAAAAACGTGATCTGTGAGTGTTATCTTTCAGAACCCAGCAACGGCGACCTCCACTTCGTCTCTTCCATTTCGTCGACCTCCATTTCGTCTCTTCCACACCATTTCGGTTCTTCTCTCTCTTGAAGTAGATTTGGAGCCGAACGACCTTCTAGAATGTATGTATCCCCTTCCTAATTGTTTTTTTTTTTTACAATTATATGTTGTTTGATATGAAGATTAAGATAGTGGATTTGATTTTTTTTTAAACCCAGATTTTTTAATTTTCTGGACCGAAGTTACATGCCAGTTTGTTTTAAAGTTACATGCTAGTTTATTTCTAATTTACATGTGATTTTGTAATTTTGATTTATAGTGAAATCAATCTCATGTTGTTTTTTTTTTACAATTATATGTTGATTAAGATAGTGGATTCGATTTTTAGTGTAACCCAGTTTTTTTTTTATTTTCTGGACCGAAGTTACATGCTAGTTTGTTTTAAAGTTACATGCCAGTTTGGTTTAAAGTTACATGCCAGTTTATTTCTAACTTACATGTGATTTTGTAATTTTGATTCATAGTGAAATCAATCTCCTGTTGTTGTTTTTTTTTTTTTACAATTATATGTTGTTTGATATGAAGATTAAGATAGTGGATTCGATTTTTAGTGAAACCTAGATTTTTTAATTTTCTGTACCGAAGTTACATGCCAGTTAAATGTTACATGCCAGTTTGTTTTAATGTTACATGCCGGTTTGTTTTAAAGTTACATGCCAGTTTATTTCTAACTTACATGTGATTTTGTAATTTTGATTCATAGTGAAATACTTGACATGCAGGAATATGGGTACGAAGAGATTGGTCATCTATCATGGTGGAAGTTGGGTGGGCAATTCTTACGAGGGTGGTTTGACAAAGTGGGTCCATGTTCCTAGAGGTTTGACTTATGCTTTGGTTAAGTTGGTACAAGATGTTGCCAAAATTGATGCTGCTAGGTACACCATAGAATTATGCTCATTGGTCTCTACGAATATTGGTGTTGCTCGACCGATAATTGAGAATGACAATGAGTTGTCATGTATGATGGATGAAGATAAGTTCATACCGGCGGTTTATGTCACCATTTGTCAGAAGGGGTCAACAGATTGTGTGCCAATAGACCCAATTGTAGGTATTGATGAAACCATTCATGATCAAGAGAACACTCAGGCGTTGGACACTGATGACTCGGATGATGTGTTGATACCTAACATTGACACTGATAACTCGGATGATGTGTTCATACCTAACATTGACATCGATAACTCGGATGATGGTGTGGATGATGGTGTAGGTGCTGGTTCTACTAGTTCTAGTGCTAGTCCATTGGGTTTTGCTACCTTTGGTGAAGGTTCTTTTGGAGAGAATGGATTGGGTGAGGATGGATCGGGTGAACATCCAACCCCACGAGATTGGATTATTCCTGGATCCGAAAGGTATTCCTTAGAACCCAATCGCATGGATGATGCAATTTCAAATGATGGCTGCTTATATAAGGGTAAACTGTTTCGATGCAAGAAAGATCTTAAGGGAACGGTGCAGAAGTATGCTTTGAATGAGAATTTTGAACTCCGGATTAGAAGGTCTAGCAAGACACGTTATGAGGCCGGATGTAAGGATAGTGAATATGAATTCCAATTACGTGTATATAAGATGCAAAAAGAAGAATATTGGGTGGTTCGAATGTTCGTGAAGGATCATACTTGCAATATTGATGGTTTCCACGCATGTTTTCGACAAGCAAATTCTTGGACTGTCAGTGAACTATTAGTGCCGAAGTTGAAAGTACATGGCCACTCTCTAAAACCCAAAGACATCATGGTAGAAATGCAAGTGGAACATGGACTACATTTGTTGTATACCAAGGCTTGGAGGGCAAAGGATCATGCAGAGGCATCTGTTTTCGGTGCTCCCGAAGAATCATTCAAACTATTGCCTGCTTACTGTCACCAATTGAAGGAAGTAAATCCAGGGACCATTATTGCAATGAAAACAAATTATGCAAATCAATTTGAATATATGTTCATCACGCGTGCCGCTTCACTTCATGGATTTCGTACTGTGATTCGGCTGGTTATTGCCATTGATGGTACTCATTTAAAGGGTAAATTTTCTGGTATTTTGTTTGTAGCTATATGTCTGGATGCAAACAACTAGGTTTTTCCTTTGGCATATGGCTTTAGGGACGTTGAAGATGAACTCTCATGGATTTGGTTTTTAAATGAGCTTAAAAATGCTATTGGTAGTCCTGAGAATTGCATGATCATATCCGACCGCCACCTTGGGATCAATGCTGCAATGTAAAAAGTATACCCTAATGCACCGCATGGATATTGTGTGTTTCACATGGCTCAAAACATTAAAAACGATTACAAAAGGAATGATGTGAGTCTTATTTTCAAACAAGCATGGAAGGCATACCGGAAATCTGAATTCAAGGAAGTGATGTTAGAGATCATGAAGGTTAATAAGGTAGCATTCGAAGATTTAATGAATGTTGGGCCCGAAAGGTGGTCTCGTGTTTACTCTCCTGTTCCGCGTTATCGTTTGATGACCTCTAGCATTGCTGAGTCGATGAACTCATGTTTGGTAAATGCTCAGCAAATGCCAATAACAACCATGGTTGAGTATATTAGAGAGATGATCCAGAAATGGTTTTATAAGTGTCGTGGCAATGCTGAAAAAACTCGGACACAATTGAGTCCATGAGCCACCGAATTAATAAAAGAAAGGAATTATGATTCAGAAAAGTACACGGTTTGTCCAATTGATTTGGTTAACTTCAATGTGAAGGATGGAAATAAAGATGGTTTGGTGAACCTTTCTGAAAAGACTTGTAGTTGTATGAAGTTTCAAGTTGATAAACTGTCATGTCGCCACGCATTGGCCGCAATAAGGTTATTATCATCTTGTTCCATTGTATCTTATCTTCTTACCAAATGTGATTCATTTAATTACTCATACACTTTAATTTCGTAGGTTCACGAAGAAGCCTTTTGCAGATTTTTGTGGGGATTGCTACAAAACTACTAGTTGGGTTGAAGTATATTCCCGGAACATCTTCCCTGTTGGCCATCCTAGTGAATGGAATATTCCTGAAGATGTTAGATCAAGGGTTGTTTATCCGCCTCCTTTTCGTGCGCAAGCTGGAAGGCCAAAAAAGAAGAGATATAAATTTGCCGGGGAATATAGAAATGGAAAGATAAGAAATTGCACGATTTGTGGTAAATCCAGTCACAACCGACAAAACTGTCGGAATGCACAACCATGTCAAATTCCTGTACCATCTGCAACATCTGCAACAGCTGCAACATCTGTAACATCGAAGCGACCACGTAGACCGTACAGGTGCAGGAAATGTGGAGAAGAAGAACACAATTCACAAAAATATCCATTGGCACCGGAAGTTAGTGGTACAACTTAGTTATTAGCAATGATGTTTTAATTCTTAAATGTATTGGTGAAATACTAAATACTATATTTCGTATTGCAGACTTTTTGAAGTTACATAACAGTTTAATTATTCATGTATTTTTGAGATCACATTCCAGTAGTTTTACATGCCAGCACCTCAACAAGTTACATGCAAGTGTATTTTTAAGTTACATGCCAGTGTATTCTTAAGTTACATGCCAGTGTATTTTGAATTTACATGCCAGTGTATTTTGAAGTTACATGCCAGGATATTCTTATTTCCCTACTTGAAAGACAGTCACTTAAATGATCAAATTCTATTATTGTTACATGCTAGGGTATGTTAACAAGTTATTTATGATGTACCTATTTGAAAGACTTAGTTGGAAACTAAACATTCCAGTATTTTTACATGCCAGCACTTGAATAAGTTACATGCCAATTGGTTTTGAAGTTATATGCCCGTGTAATTAGAAGTTACATACCTGGATATTCTTGTTTCCCTACTTGGAAAACACTTACTTAAATAATCAAATTCTATTATTGTTACATGCCAGGGTATGTTAACAAGTTATTTATGATGTACCTATTTGAAAGACTTAGTTGGAAACTAAACATTCCAGTATTTTTACATGCCAGCACTTGAACAAGTTACATGCTAGTTGGTTTTGAAGTTATATGCCCGTGTAATTAGAAGTTACATGCCTGGATATTCTTGTTTCCCTACTTGGAAGACACTCACTTAAATAATCAAATTCTATTATTGTTACATGCCAGGGTATGTTAACAAGTTATTTATGATGTACCTATTTGAAAGATTTCGTTGGAAACTAAACATTCCAGTATTTTTACATGCCAGCACTTGAATAAGTTACATGCCAGTTGGTTTTGAAGTTATATGCCTATGTAATTAGAAGTTACATGCCTGGATATTCTTGTTTCCCTACTTGGAAGACACTCACTTAAATGATCAAATTCTATTATTGTTACATGCCAGGGTATGTTAACAAGTTATTTATGATGTATCTATTTGAAAGACTTAGTTGAAAACTAAACATAACAGTATTTTTACATGCCAGCACCTGAAAAAGTTACATGCCAACGCAATTCTGAATTTACATGCCAGTTGACTAAGCTTCAAAAAGTATAGAATATCTGAAACAAATTATAGCACGGTGTGTATAAAACTATCTAGAGGGGGGTGAATAGATTTTACGCTTTTTACCCAATTTTTCGTGTTAGTCAAAATTACGAAATAACCCCTAAATAGATAAAGCAATAAATCAAGTAAAATATGCGGAAATTAAATAACACTTGATTTTTACGTGGAAACCCTCACGGGAAAAACCACGGGCTATGTAAGTAAGCCACACTCGAACCTCGAATCCACTAAATGTGTAAACGATTACAACCTAATCCCGGAAGTAATCACACACCTACCTAATCCCGGTATGAGTGAACCTAGTCCAATTTGCTTGCGTTCTAAGCAACCTAATCCCGGATGCTACACACAAGACTTACTTTCTCTATGAAGAGAATACAACCCTAAGTGAATATATGTAAATATCCAAAATGCAACATAGAGCAAGGGAAACCCTATATGCTTATCTAAGATGATTAATATGCAATTAGAACAATCCTAGATATCAAAACTAAATGACATATCAATTAGTTTAGCTAATCAAGATTAAGCACAAAACCTAATTAGCTATCACAATACAACTTCTCAAACATACATCATACTAATCTCAAACTTGTATTCAAAGTATATAAAATAACAAACAAGTAATTAATTGAGATTGCTAGATAAGAGAAACACAAAACATATAAGATATTAGTGAAAAGCTTACCAAGCAAAGTATGATGAAGATTCCATGCAAGATGACATCTAGATGATCTAAGATGATGCTAGATGATGATTGATGATCATGAAAAAGTGTTTGAGTGATTAAAAATGAGTTCTTTGTGTATTTTTCTTCTCTTGAAAAATATCCTAAGTATGAAGCATGAATAAGAACTCTTGTTAATGACCTAAAATCAAGATAGCATATATATAGAGGCCATAAGTGAAGTGAGGTCGTTTTGAAAACGCACCAGAAAATTGCTCTGTGCGCTGGTGGACCTGCGCTGGACGACAGGCGCAGGACCAGCACACACGCACATTTTTGCTTTGGCGCTGGACGACATGCGCTCACACAGGCGCCAGACCAGCGGAGCCATACTGGGCGATCAGCGCTGGTGGCCTTGCGCTGGTGTGGACCAGCGCACGACCGGTGACAGAGAACTGCACGATCTGCGCTGGTGGCCTACGCTGGTGTGGACCAGCGCACGACCAGCGGCACGCCACTGGGCGTTTTGCGCCGGTGAGCGGCGCTGGACGACAGGCGCAGGTGGACCAGCGCACAGCCCACAACTTTGAACCCCACAAGCAATCATGCAAGGGGAACAAAGGTAAACTAAGATGCATCCTAAAAGCCTAAATGCTATGATGTTATAAACACAAGATGCAATCATAATAACAAGCAAGAAGAGATGTAAATAGGCATTGATGCACAACAAAAAGAAACATAACATACAAAGACTAAACATATGCATGAGTTGTGAGTGTGTGCAACTATCTCTTCAAGACAAGTAAGCACTTAGAGTATTACCTTTGGTGCTTGTCAATAATGAGGTCTTCAAAGGGCCTAAGCAATAACAATAACAATAACATCTAAACTACCCTTACAAAGAATCCCCACATATGGTTTGATCACGAAATAAGCCAATTAAAAACAACGGGAATCCTTACAATCTCCCCCTTTGGCTATTTCGTGACAAAACCATCACTCACATTGATTACTCACATTGATTCCTCACAAAAAAAATAGAAACTACGGGACTACAATGATATTCTACATTACAAAGAGATAAGAGAATGCAACTTGAAGTCTTCAATCCTCTTGTAGAATAATCAATCCCTGAAAAGAGTTTCTAACATTTCCAATACAAGAAAAGTGTGAGATTAATCATGTGAGAACAATACCAAGCATTTGCATTTTTAGAATTTAGGCACAACATTACAAAATATATGCAATGTATGATAAATGCAATGCTCCCCCTCAAAGGGTTACTCCCCCTCAATGTGTTATCTCCCCAATGTGCACAATTGCAACACCAATTTGCATCTCCCCTTACCATATACTACTCCCCCTTTTTGTCATGATATAGGCAAAGGAGTAGTCCCCAACCGGGTCACTCATAGTAACGAGAGATAGTAGCATGGAAGATTTGCATAATTAATATAAGTCACTTTATGCATCTCAATTTAATCGGAGAGAAACAAGGAGATTTATTTGAGAGAAAATGTGTGAATCAAACATGCTTTGCATACAAGACATGTAGCATTCAAGTCCAAAATACAATGGTATTTGGCAAAGCAAATGACAAAGGTTTCTAATAGGAATTCAAACCAATTTCACCAATGTCATGAGTAAAGCAAGGATATAGAATACATTGATTTCAATATAAGAGCAACTATATCCAACTTTATAAGCGAAACATGGCATGAGCAACTTTGCACCCTTTTTGATTTTTCCGGATAAGATATCCGTATGATAGTAGCCATGTTCAACCAATAAAGAAAGAGAGACATTTGGAATATAAATTCCTTTGAACGGATACAAGATCCTTTATTCATTTTGAGTCTCATAAGCTTTCACAGAAGTTTTGCATTTTTAAGAATATGCAATCATCAATTCATGCTTTTCATGTGAGCATGTTATATGAATTATATGCTTTTTCATTTGACAATAGCATGTTATTAAAGAAACATCATGTCATGGAGATAATCATAGGTCATTCAAATCATACTTCCTATATACATCTCCTTGTCCAAAAGAGCATGTTTGAACATAAATATGACATGGATTGTAAACAAGCAAGGTTCACACTTATTGAATTGAAAACATATATACATATGTGCAACCAAGCTTACTCAAGCAATTAAAAGAAGAGGCATAAGATATTTCAAATTTTTTGCAAGATACAAGAATGCAAAATAGCTCTCTTTGCTTGAGTTCCCCATATGGGGTCAAAATCAACCTTCAACAATGAAGGTCATGAGGTCCTATAGACCTCCCAAGTCCATTTGACTTGGATGAACCTGTTTGAGACTTGATAGTCTCGTAGCTAGCGGGTTCATTTTTCCTTATCCACATAGGTGTGACATTTTTCTTCCTAGTGGTCAATGGTTCTAGAGATCTAGATGTCATAGGATCATGTAAATGAATTTCTTCCTTCCTATGAGCATGCATTCTAGCTCTAGCTTTCTTTTTCTCAATCATGCTTTTAACTCTACACATTTTAATGTAACGAAAGCACTTTGGTCTAATATGACCATCAACACCACAAAAATGACATGTAGGGACAAAGTTAGGAATCATACCATGTCCTTGTGCATGCATAGGAGCCTTCCCATGTCTTTGTGGTTGTCTTGGTTGTTGGATAGGATTTCTCCTTCTTTGTTGTTGACCAAGACTTGGTTGCTTCCACGGTTGAGTTTGCATGATTGGTCTCTTCCCTTGATGGATTTGAGTTTGAGGGAAGTTAGCATGAGGAACTCTTGTAGGTTGAGCTTGAGGTTGTCTTCTTGGAGCTACCTTCACTTGTGCACTATGAGAGCATTGTCCTAGCTCAATCTTCTTCCTAGGAGTTTGCATCGGTGAATCTTCTTTGTAGCTCAAGCTTTTGACAAACATGGTCTTGTTAGGAGTGGAGGACTCCTTACTATCTTCAAACCCAAGACCTCTCTTATCACACGGACTCTTTCCAACACTTAACATGTGGTCAAGTTTTTCGGTGCTAGAAACTATCCTAGTCCTTGATCCTTTAGCCTCTTCAAGCTCTCTTTTTAATTCTTCTTCATTCCTCTTAGATAAGTCTAACTCCTTTCTTAGCTTATCTTCAATATTCTTGGATCTATCCACTTGTTCACTTAAGTGGTCAACATGAGCCTCAAGGTCTAGATTCTCTTCTCTCAATCTTCGTATCTTTTCCTTGGTCTTCATTGCTAAGCTTTTAAACTCAGTGAGGTATTCATCTAGAACCTTTTTCTTCACATATCCATGTGAGGAGTTAGATGAAGAGTCATCTTTATTAGAGTCACTTTCTTCTTGACTCTCATTCTCTTCTTCATTGTAGGAGATCGGAAAGGCAAAATAGTTGTTCTCACAATCATTCAAGCTTGAGGGACTTCCTTCAACAACTTTCACTTTGTTGTCCCGCTTGTGAGAGCAACCTAATGCCAAGAATTTTGCCACAATCTCTTCATCACTATTATTTGAAGTGGCGGCCTCCTCTCTTTCATCTTCCAAGTTAGCACATTCCTTGGAGATATGCCCGAATCCTCCACATTCGTAGCATTGAATCTTCTCTCTTGAAGACATCTCATGATATGGCTTGACATTCTTAATAGTGGACTTCTTCTTCTTGAAGTCATTCCCCTTTGAGCCATAATCACTCTTTTGAAGATTCAAGAACTTCTTGAATCCCTTGGCAATGAGTGCCATGTCTTCATATGAGTCATCCTCATCCTCTTCCATCTTGGATGTCTTCAAGGCAATATTCTTTTTCTTCTTAGGAGGAGATGTGGTAGCCTTTCTTGATTCATAGGCTAGAAGTCTTCCAATGACTTCACTCAGCTTCATATCCTTGTAAGTGTCATTTTCTTCTAAAGCCGTCACTTTGGGTTCGAACCTCTCGGGAAGTGATCGCATGATCTTTTGCTTGATTCTTCTATCCGAGTAAGGATCACCAAGTTGGTGACTTTGGTTCACAATGTCCATTAGTCTCACTTGGAAGTCATTGAAGTGCTCGTGCTCTTCCATCATAATGGTCTCAAACCGAGTTTGAAGGACTTGAAGCTTTGAGTCCTTGACAACCTCGGTGCCTTCATGTGCAACTTCTAGGATGTCCCATGCCTCTTTAGCAATCCTAGTAATTTGAATCAGTTTGTACTGATTTTCACTCACTGCACATCGGATGGCATGAATAGCCTTGTTGTTCCACATGGAGTCAATAAATTCTTGAGGACTCCACTGTGCCTTAGGCTTGAGAACTTCTTCTCCTCCATCCGTAGAAGTCATCATAGGTGGAGCATATCCATCTTCAACTGCCATCCATGCCCTATCATGGATTTGGCATATGTATGCTTCCATCTTCCCCTTCCATGAGGAGTAATTATCGCCGGTGAGCAACGGTGGCCTCATGCTCGACGCTCCCTCTTTGCTCATCCCGAAACCACTCATAGTGTTTGGATGAATGCAAATGAGATGAATGCAAAATGTATGAAAAAATCAAAAAATCACACAAGATGCAAAACACACCAAAATGAGCAAGGATCACCTATGTATGTCTAGGAACCCGCTCTGATACCAAATGAAACAAATTATAGCACGGTGTGTATAAAACTATCTAGAGGGGGGGTGAATAGATTTTACGCTTTTTACCCAATTTTTCGTGTTAGTCAAAATTATGAAATAACCCCTAAATAGATAAAGCAATAAATCAAGTAAAATATGCGGAAATTAAATAACACTTGATTTTTACGTGGAAACCATCACGGGAAAAACCACGGGCTATGTAAGTAAGCCACACTCGAACCTCGAATCCACTAAATGTGTAAACGATTACAACCTAATCCCGGAAGTAATCACACACCTACCTAATCCCGGTATGAGTGAACCTAGTCCAATTTGCTTGCGTTCTAAGCAACCTAATCCCGGATGCTACACACAAGACTTACTTTCTCTATGAAGAGAATACAACCTTAAGTGAATATATGTAAATATCCAAAATGCAACATAGAGCAAGGGAAACCCTATATGCTTATCTAAGATGATTAATATGCAATTAGAACAATCCTAGATATCAAAACTAAATGACATGTCAATTAGTTTAGCTAATCAAGATTAAGCACAAAACCTAATTAGCTATCACAATACAACTTCTCAAACATACATCATACTAATCTCAAACTTGTATTCAAAGTATATAAAATAACAAACAAGTAATTAATTGAGATTGCTAGATAAGAGAAACACAAAACATGTAAGATATTAGTGAAAAGTTTACCAAGCAAAGTATGATGAAGATTCCATGCAAGATGACATCTAGATGATCTAAGATGATGCTAGATGATGATTGATGATCATGAAAAAGTGTTTGAGTGATTAAAAATGAGTTCTTTGTGTATTTTTCTTCTCTTGAAAAATATCCTAAGTATGAAGCATGAATAAGAACTCTTGTTAATGACCTAAAATCAAGATAGCATATATATAGAGGCCATAAGTGAAGTGAGGTCGTTTTGAAAATGCGCCAGAAAATTGCTCTGTGCGCTGGTGGACCTGTGCTGGACGACAGGCGCAGGACCAGCGCATACGCACATTTTTGCTTTGGCGCTGGATGACATGCGCTCACACAGGCGCCAGACCAATGGAGCCATACTGGGCGATCAGCGCTGGTGGCCTTGCGCTGGTGTGGACCAGCGCACGACCGGCGATAGAGAACTGGATGATCTACGCTGGTGTGGACCAGCGCACGACCAGCGGCACGCCACTGGGCGTTTTACGCCGGTGAGCGGCGCTGGACGACAGGCGCAGGTGGACCAGCGCACAGCCCACAACTTTGAACCCCATAAGCAATCATGCAAGGGGAACAAAGGTAAACTAAGATGCATCCTAAAAGCCTAAATGCTATGATGTTATAAACACAAGATGCAATCATAATAACAAGCAAGAAGAGATGTAAATAGGCATTGATGCACAACAAAAAGAAACACAACATACAAAGACTAAACACATGCATGAGTTGTGAGTGTGTGCAACTATCTCTTCAAGACAAGTAAGCACTTAGAGTATTACCTTTGGTGCTTGTCAATAATGAGGTCTTCAAAGGGCCTAAGTAATAACAACAACATCTAAACTACCCTTACAAAGAATCCCCACATATGGTTTGATCACGAAATAAGCCAATTAAAAACAACGGGAATCCTTACAATATCATAAATTCCAGTTGTTTGTTATAATCATTCCATGGAAAGCCGTACAAGTTATAATGCGCGATTTGCTTCATTGGTGCATTTGTGGCCCGAAATGCTTGTCGGAGTTAGTGGCATGTCATCATGTATACATAACTTCCCCATGCAAAAGAGTTGAACAATTATAGATCCTCCACCAATTCAAATAGCCACAATGTGACTCTCTTTCTTGGGTCTCGACCAAACAAAATCATGTTAGCAATCAATAAAAGGGCCATCTTCAAACCATCAGTTGGTTTGTCAAACTGTCCGGTCAGAAACTTTTCTCATACGTTTACAAGGTGTATATTCTCATCCTTTTCAAAATACCTAGCATGAATCCCGTCTTCAATAGGAGCATACTGTTTCAAGAAGATGTTTGACATCACCCCAAATTGTAGCCTCGTTACCAAACAAAATTCCCTCTGTGTGAATTTCAATAGTTTTCCACCTACGGAGAAGTGCAACTCATTCTCTCCGATCACACCGGGTACATGTATTTGCTGCAACAAAAGGTTGTGAAGTACGCCGACTGAAAAAGTTAAGTCTTCAGGGATATGAACTAGGTGCCCAAAACAGGTGCTACGAAACTCTTTGAATTACCCAACTTTTTTGAGAACCTTCATAATGTCTGGAAGGGCATTCAAATTATAGTACACGTTTGTGGTGGATTTTTTAATCCACTTATCCTTCGGTGTTATGAGGAAATCCTCATAATTAATATTTTCCATCTACAAAATCACATACAAATAACATTAGTTACATGCCATAAAAGCGCTAGAAAAGTTACATGTCAGTGTCTATGAAAGTTACATGCCAGTAGAGTAAGTTACATGCCAGTGAAGTAAAAATACAAAACATATCTAATAAGAAAGAAAAAGAGAAAAAGAGAAACTTAATGCAATAAAAATACATCAACAAGCATCCCATAAAGCTGCCCGTTCACTCATTAAATAACTAACCAACTCAATTTACCATCAAAATATGAAACTAAACCTCTCACGAGTTTTATTCAAAATTTGTAATCAAATGGTTTAAAACATTTCCTGTGTAGACACTCAAAATGTCTTTTGCTTGATCAAATCATTTACAAGGTCCCATCAGGATGCAAGATCAATGGATCAATGAATGGGAGCCAGTAATGTCACCAAAGTTTCAATAAATATCAATTTTCACAAATCTTGCATCAAGTTCCTTTTGTGAAAGTCTCTATTATTATTGCTACCCTATATCTATATACGGTCTCATACTATGTACACATTGTAGTAATAGAATTGATTTGTTGACTACTACCAATCCAATTCTATTCAATTAAAATTATCACAACCAATCCCCATGAAAGTATACTATACAATCACATGAAGCATAGTAATAATTTGTCAAAAATTGAAGGTGACAATTCATGAATATATATATGAAGAGACAAAAGAAAATGAAAAGGACAACAGAGATGGGAAGAAAATTCTTCTACATGGAAGGCAGGCAACTATCAATTTATAGGGCAATGACTTTTCTTCACCAAATTTAATTTAACAAATCAAAAGCCTTTTGTATTTTAATATTCAATTCAAATTAAAGACTCGTAAAGATTGTGAAAAAATCTCAATCTTCTTCACCGAAAGATTGTGAAAAAATCTCAATATTCAATAGAGTTCGAATACAGACAGATTTGGTGGGTGAATGTAGTTGGGAAAAGTTAAGTAATTTCTACAAAATTATTATCAAAAAAATAAATAATAATAAGTTAATAACCGAAATCGAAAAAATAAAATGGAGGACTCACTGCCATATCTTCTTCACCAGACTAGGAATGCCAAAAACCCAGATCGGTCGACTGGTCGATCGACGGAGGTGTGAGGCGACGGCGAACGACGTCGAACGGTGCCTCTCTTCTCTTCCTTTCTCTGTCTGCAGCGAATGCGAACGCAGCGACGGCGAGCAAGTGCGACACGACGGCGAGCAAGACTGACGACAATCACTCTCTCTCGGCGACGGACGGCGAACAGCAAGGAGGACTGTCGGCGGCGATCTCTCTCTCTCTCTTCACTATTCTCTTTTTTTTTTTTTTTTACTTTTGGTATTTTGATTTTACTGATGGGTGGGTTCCACCTTAACAGTTGTGTTACTGATGGATGGGTCCCACCTGTCAGCTTGTTTTTTTTCATTTTTTTCAAATTTCAAATTTAAGGGTATTTTTGTCCAAAACTGGTAAAAAGTGACGAAAACAATAAAAAATAAACTTGTGGCTAAAAACAATAAATCCATAAATTTTTTGACTCTTTTTGATTTCACCCCATATATATATATATATTTAACTATCATAAAATCTATTT
This sequence comes from Acer yangbiense, assembly GCA_008009225.1. Classification (NCBI taxonomy): domain Eukaryota; kingdom Viridiplantae; phylum Streptophyta; class Magnoliopsida; order Sapindales; family Sapindaceae; genus Acer; species Acer yangbiense. The sequence continues at coordinate 16,065,999 of CM017764.1, forward strand.
ATAAAAATAGATATCATCACATCTATTCGAAAAGAAGAAAAATAAACTAAATCAATTTTTTTCCAAAGCAAGAAATTAAAAAGAAATCTAACATGTCAAATCTTACAACGAAAATTTTAACAAGATTGTAACAGCCTTATATAAACAATTCCTAAAAAACCAAATTTTTTGTTCTTTCAATTTTTTTTTTTTTTTTTTCTTCATTATTAACCAGAAAACAAGAAGATACAAGATAACAAAAATAATTAAATAAATATAAAAATTCGAAGAATAGAAAAAGTATCTTAGATAAACCATGAGCATTTGTTAAAAAGTCTTCTAATTCCAAATTTGTTGACATTTTTGGATATGATAAAAATCAGTGGAAGCTAATCCAATGAAAGAAAATAAAGATAGGAAAATGACAGATTTTTTGACAGTTTTGAATATGATAAAAATCAGTTGAAGTTAATCCAATGAAAGAAAATAAAGATACGAAAATGACAGATGTTAAAGATTGAAGAGTGAAAGTTTATGATGATATTCTGATGATATTCTGATTTTAGGTAAAGTTAAAAAAAAAACGTGTAAATGAAAAAAGAAAAGAAAAGAAAAATAAATTAAAGATATAAAATTAAATAAGGTGAGAGAATTTAATAAAATAATAATATTCTGGAGAAATAAAGAATTAATTAGGTGAGAGACAATGTGTGTAATAAATAAGAAAAGAAAAAGAGAATAAATCTTATCCATTAAAAGAAACAAGATCCAATGGCTAAGAACTTGTGTCAAAAATTGTGTAAAAAAATGGGGGTATGGATCCTGCCATATATATATATATCAGTATTTATATTGTCAGTTCGTCATGACAATAAATATATTATGACGAAGAATGTGAACCATAGATTATGGAGAAGTTTTGACAAGTACATACCCTTTGAGTCAAAGTATGTAAATCTAGTGGTCCACATTCTTCTTCATGATATATTTATTGTCAGGACGAACTGATAATAGAAAATCTGATATATATATATATATATATATATTCTCTTTTGAGAAGATTATGACTACAAAATCTAAAAATTCTAAAAAATATATTTAAGATAAGTTGAAAAGAAATATATATATATATATTTCTTTTTTGAGAAGATTAAGGCTACAAAATCTAAAAATTCTAAAAAATATATTTGAGATAAGTTGAAAAAATATATATATATATGTTTGAGATATGATATACGTATATATACACACTAAATATAATTATTCGCTTCAAAAAACAAAAAAAATCATTTCCAAAAAACATCTAAAATAAATTAATATTATCCCCTTATTTACCAAAATGTCACTCATTGGATGAAATGTCTATTAATGTAACAGTGTTCGCTTAAAATGACCATTTTGAAATCAACTTCTCATCTAATGTCCACTTAAGTAATTATCCCTTTATACAACTAATACAAATGAGAAAATGAACTAATACAAATGAGAAAAAGAGAAACTAACTTAATTAAAATTAATTACAACTGATTCTAATCCGCTATCCTAATCAATATTACTTGATATTACGTAATAAACACCGATGAATTCCGGTGATACTTGCAAATAATGAACAAGATAATTTTAAATCAAAAGCAGCTAAAATAGAAAAGATATTATCATCTCAAGAGAATTATGTATAGTAGGCTAGTATCCCTACAAATGCAGTTAGAAGAAACTAGAAAGCTCTTTTAATTTAACATTTACAGCTGGTACTCACCTCGGGTCGATCAATCAAATCAATTAGGGTCATCTATCATATTATTCTTCACTAGGAGAAAATCTTGGCTGGGAAGGTCCCATATATATAGCCATGGGACCGTCCAATAAGAGTGCACCACATATACATTAGGAAGTATGTGTAGAGTATTGACACATTTGTTGCACACTCTCATTGGACGGTCCCATGACCACGTGTATGGGACCGTCCCAGCCAAGATTTTCTCCTTCTCTAGACCCGTCACTAACTCTGACAAACCGAGAAAACTAGAAATTGCTGGAAAAAATTGGTTTTGAAAATGATAAATATGTTGGAAGCCCATCCCCTCTCAAGTCTCAAGTCTCAACAGTCTCAAGTCTCAACACATAGGGTATGCAAATCTCCAACTACACCAGATATATCTAAATTTTATTTTTTATTTTTTATTTTTTTTGGTCTATCGAAATTGTCGTGGAGTTAAAGAAGAGATAGATATAAAGAAGTCTTCAACACAATTGGGGAAGTCTTCCATCCAAGAAATGTCCTAGGAAATATCCATGGCATAAACGACAACTTAAACAAAACTTGTTGCTTCAGAATTTATATCCCGAAGAAAAAGTTTAAAATGCAACAATCAAAGAAAATGTGACATGAAATACACTGTCCTTTAAGATCAGGCCATTAGTGGAAATTGAATTAACCTAAATTAGATAAAACCCCATTCTTTGACATCTGATCAATGCTTTTTGGCAGCTGGAAGGTTGAAAATCAACTTTAAACAATTAACTATAACATTATTAATTTCCACCTGCTAAACATGTGCATTTAAGTATGTGACTAATTAATCAAACTAAAATTGAAGCTATCCTAAAGTTTCAAAGGTATGAGTTGGACTTAAAACTTGAAACACAGCAACTTTCCTTGTAAAAATAAATTAATACTATTTGGACTTTGGAGTCTCGTGATGCACATGCATTAAAATAATAATTTAACTTTATATAAAAATTAAAAAGATTTAACTGTTAACATAACGTTTGGACCATCAATATTTAGACCATACCTCCTCCCTCTTTCACCCACCACTTCACAGCAAGCCTTGACCAGATTTGCAATGGCTGCCTTTTCTCCATCCAACACACTGCTACTTTCTCTCAAACAATCTCAAACAAGCTTCGATTCTCCATTTAATCACTCAAAAGCCATCAACTTTGCAGCCAAAAAACCCACCACCATAACTAGGGTTTCGTCCAAAGCAAACGAGTCTTTGTCCACCATCATCACCGAACTCGAGAAGGGGAGAGAGACACAAGAAGAGCATCTTTCAACCAGTAGATTACACCAATCAGAGAGAAATCTAGCAGATGTATGGCGTGAAATCCACGGCCAAGACGACTGGGTCGGGATGCTCGACCCGATGGACCCACTTTTAAGATCCGAACTGATCCGCTACGGTGAGATGGCACAGGCTTGCTATGATGCTTTTGACTTTGACCCATTTTCCAAATACTGTGGAAGCTGCAGATTCATGCATCGCAAATTCTTCAGCTCTCTTGGGATGTCAGATCACGGTTACGATGTTTCACGTTATCTGTACGCCACCTCCAACATCAATCTCCCGAATTTCTTCAAAAAATCTCGCTGGCCCAAAATCTGGAGCAAGAATGCTAACTGGATCGGATACGTCGCTGTTTCAAACGACGAAACAACCAAACGGTTGGGCCGCCGTGACATCACCATTTCATGGAGAGGCACCGTGACCCGACTCGAATGGATCGCTGACCTCATGGATTTTCTCAAACCTATCTCTGTTAACAAAATCCCATGCCCGGATCCGACTGTCAAAGTCGAATACGGGTTCTTGGATCTTTACACCGACAAGGACGTCACTTGCCGGTTCTGTAAATTCTCAGCCAGAGAACAAATCATGTCGGAGGTCAAACGGTTACTGGAAATGTACTCCGATGAAGAACTGAGCATAACCATCACAGGTCACAGCCTCGGCGCTGCTTTGGCGATATTGAGCGCGTATGACATAGCCGAGACCGGCGTGAATGTGATGAAAGACAGTCGGGCCGTACCCGTGAGTGTTGTGTCGTTCTCGGGTCCTCGGGTGGGTAATGTGAGGTTCAAGGAGAGAATCGAAATGCTGGGTGTGAAGGTGCTGAGGGTGGTGAATATGCACGACATGGTGCCCAAGTCGCCGGGATTGTTTTTCAATGAGAATGTGTCGCCGTTTCTGATGAAGTTGGCGGAGGGATTGCCGTGGAGTTACTCGCATGTTGGGGTGGAGTTGGCGTTGGATCATACGAATTCACCCTTTTTGAAAGAAACGGGTGACCCGGTTTGTGCTCATAATTTGGAGGCTCTCATGCATTTAATTGACGGGTTAGTATTTATTTTCTTACTCATCTACAACATGTTTCTTCAAGTTTATGAGATTGAAAACCAGTTAGAAGTCATATATATATATATATAAATAAAAGGAATAAATTGTGAACAAGTTAATTAACTTATGAGTTAACATAAAACTGTTTAATACTTGTCGTAGCATCAAGAAATTTGTTGTTTTGTAATGGTTATTCACACGTCTGAGAAATATTTTTGTTCTTATTGTGTTAACTGATATGATAATGGATCCGATGCATTGACAGAACAAAAAAAAAATGAAATGAAAATTAAGTGAGAATATGTATTTAAATAATTGTTGATTTAGTCTTTCTCCCCTTTTTTTTTTTACATAAAAAATGACCTTGTAGTTTCATTTGACTATAAAAAAAGTCCATGTTATTTTAAATTGGATCAAAATAGTTCCTTTAGATATTTCTTCATTAAGTTTTGTGTTAGTAAATAAGGATATTTCTGTACTTTTATTTATAATTTTCAGGAGCGTTTTTTTAAATTTATGAATTTTTTGTATTTTTATAAGAACCTTTTTTTTTTTAATATTTCAAGGTAACTTTTATAATTTTCAACAAATAATTTGATCAATTTAGTTTTTAAGTATTATATATTTATATATAAGGATATAACAGTACAGTGTTTCTATTATCAGTTCGTCCTGACAATAAATATATCAGGACGAAGAATATGGACCACAGATTATGGAGAAGTTTTGACAAGTGATACATTTTGAATCAAAGTATGTAAATATAGTGGTCCATATTCTTCGTCCTGATATATTTATTGTTAGGACGAACTATAATAGAAAATCTGTATAGATAAGTGCATACATTTTGAGTTAAAGTATGTAAATCTAGTGGTCCATATTCTTCGTTCTGATATATTTATTGTTAGGACGAACTGATAATAGAAAATCTGTATAACAGTAATATAGTATAGTGTATTTATCAACAAAAGTTAGTAACATTCTAGAGGGAATAGTTTGATATAAATTGAACAAGAGATACTATTTTGATAATAAAATATTAAGGACTAAGGGCTCATTCGGTAACGTTTTCGTTTTTTGTTTTTTGTTTTCTATTTTGAGTTTGAAAACGCTTTTGGTAGCAATTATTGAAAATGATATTACGAGAATGAAGACATTAAAAACGTGTTTAATATTAAAACAGTAAGTACACAACAACAATAATAAAAGATAATATTAATAGAGCAAATAACACATAACCTCCCTGAGGTTTGCCTTTTGACATTCAAAATCAACTTTTTCAAAAACTGACATTCAACCCCCCTAACGTTAGTCAAACTTGGTCAAATTAAACCGTTGACCAAGTTTGTCTGTTATAAATATGAAAATGCCTCCAAAAAATCTTAATTAAAGATTTTAAAAACAAAAAAGAAAAAAACTGATTTTTTTTTTATTGATGGTGGAGATCCATTTTCTTAAAAGAAAAAAAAAGAAAAAAAAAATGATTTGTTTTTAAGTGGATCTCCTCTCCACTGATCCATTTTTCTTTTTAAAAAGTAATTTAAAAAAAAAAATTACATCCATACTTTAAAAAAAAAAAAATTTATTTTAACAAATGCTCTGTTTCTTTCAATTTCTAAATCTAGAAATCTCAAATTTTAAAGCTCAAACTTCTTTCATTTCCAGAAACCTCAAACTCAAACCTCCTCATTTTGCAAAAAACAATGGCTCAACCCAAAAACACGCGTCAAGGTGTTTGAAAAAATTCCGCTACTGTAACTCAAATTACATGGATTGCATGAGTCGACTATTATTGTCTATTATTGTCTCCATTGCCAAAAGCCGTATCCTTGCTGCCCATCTCCTCCACCAACCAACTTTTTTGGGTTTTACTTTGAAATCGAAATTCTTGCTGCCCATCTCCTACACCAACCAAATTTTTTGGGGTTTTACTTTGAAATCGAAAGTCAGATGTGAGGTTGAAAAATAAAATTTATTGTTGAAGAAATGGAGGTCTCTTTGATATTTTAATTTGTTGAAAAGATAATAAAATATTGTTAACTGCTGGAATTTCATTCTTGAAGGGAGATTGCAATTAAGGATGTCAATGGTACGGGTTCGGGTTGGGGTTGGGGATGGGGATGGGTTTTCTTTCCCAATACCAATTTGTATGAGAAATACCATCCCCGATGAATACTCACCTTAAAATAATCGGTGCGGGTATGGGGATTCCCAATTAAGGGATCTGTTTTTTACCCCATACCATCCCTATCCCATTAATGTATTTTTAATTTATTTATGATTTATTGATAAAGATCATATAAATATTATTGAATAATATGAAAATAATAGTGTGAAGGGTATATTATATATAATGATCTGGAATGGAGTAGTGTTTCAATGGAGGGGAAAAAATGGAAAAAAAGGAAAAAAAATAGAGGGAAAATTATGTTAGTGGGAGGGGAAAATATGAGGGAAAATTATGTTTATACTTTATGTGTATATATATATAGAAAAATTTTCAAGTCAGTGTATCCTGATATAACTTCGTGAGGATATTGAATGTGAGCCATTCGTTTTACATACTTTGACTCAAGTGTGTATGCACTTGTCAAAACTAGTGGTTCACATTCAATATCCTGATAAAGTTAAATCAGGATGCACTGACTAGATCGGGACTGTATATATATATATATATATATATATATATATATAAGGGTAAGGGGACAGGGCAAGGCGAGGACTTAAAATCTCGTAACCGTATCGAAATTAAACAGGGGATCGAAAAAAAAATACCGACCCCATACCACAAAGGGGACAGGGCAAGGCGAGGACTTAAAATCTCGTAACCGTATCGAAATTAAACAGGGGATCGAAAAAAAATACCGACCCCATACCACAACTTAAATGGTACGGTTAAAACAGTCCCTAACGGGACGGATCCCTGGACCAATGGGTAATTTGACATCCCTAATTACGATCTATGATTTAGAGAGGAAGAAGGGTTGTAAAACATGGTCGTTGTGGAGATCCCATCTAGATCTCCACAACTTGAACTTTTTTTTTCATTCATTTTTTTTTTTTTAATTCAATTAATCTCCACCATACATCTTGAGATGGACGATAGAGATCCATTTTAAAAAAAATATATTTTTTCTTTTTTGGTTTTATGATTTTTTTAAATAGATTTTTTTTTTTATATAAAAATCTTGAAAGGACTAAAATGCCCTTATTGTTGACCGTCAAACTTGGTCAACAGTTAAATTTGATCAAGTTTGACTAACACTAGGAGAGTTGAATGTCAATTTTCAATAAAATTAATTTTAAGTGTAAAAGGGCAAACCTCAGGGAGGTTGGGTGTTATTTGCTCATATTAATATTATAGAAAAAATAGTAATAACACCTAATAAATTATATTGATAATAACCATAAAAACAAAGTTTAATTAATCATAATGTTTATCTATTATTATAATCATTCCATAATTGTAATGTGATCTCATTCCTAACTGGGTTCATTTGTGTCCTGTTATCTTGAGCATTAATTCTAGGTAACTCAAAAATTTAGCTTAAATTTCAACCTAAATGATGTGGTAAATAGTTTGTTTGTTTGTTTGTTTGTTTGTTTTTTTTCCATAACCACATCATCCTATGGTGTGGTGGTGATGATAACTCATTTGCCACATTATTTGGGTTAATTATTTGGGTTATATAACATTATAGAAATTTTCAAGTCAGGGCATCCTAATATAACTTTATGAGGATTAAATGTGAGTCATTAGTTTTGTATGTTTTGACTCAAGTGTGTATGCACTTAGTCAAAACTTCTCCATAATGAGTGGTTCACATTCAATATCCTGATAAAGTTATATCAGGACATCATGACCAGATCGGAACTGTATAACATTACTCTATTTTGAGTTATGTTCAAATTGAAAATATTTGTCAATGCTTCTTCCTCTGTACTCATATCTTCTAGTTCAAATTTGTAAAAATTGTCATATATAAAATTATTAATTATTAAACTATTCAATTTGTTGTAAAAAAAAAAAAAAAAAAAAAAGCAGCCATTCAATTTCTCGTAAATAGCAAAATCATTAAATATAAAAACTTGAGAACTTCAGATTGTTGTTTTTCATTGGACCACTTTTAATGCTTTAAATGCATCTTCATATTCTCTGTGTTTTTGTTTTATTTTTTTTTAAAAGAGTAATACTATATTGTCTAAATTTGGTGTCTAATTGATGTAGTAACACTGTAGACCATTCATTTAAATCATGTAAATATAATATAATTTAAATGAATGGTCTATAGTGTTGTCACATCATTTGGGCACCAGATTTAGACACTAAATTTGGACAATGTAGCATAATGGTTACCGAACAGATATTCAAAGTTTTGCATCTCGAAAAATGAAAAACACCTTTAACAAAACAACACCGAACAACCCCTAGTTTTCCTAATTGTTTAAACCTTTGGATTAAATTAATAATTATGTTAAACAATAAGGATGATTTTGAAATTTTCTCTTCAAAGTTAAAACAATCAAAATTGGGCTGAAAATGAATTATATATGGAATTAAATTCAAAATATCAAACATTTCTGGAAACAACATTTCTTTTTTGTCATTTGAATTATTATTTTCATTTTACATGAATTTGTTTTATATTGTAAAGCATATCGTATCCATTGGTCGTACTGGCAATCAATTAAAATGTCATTTTAATAGGGCCACTCTTGCATGTATATATTAATTGTTATACTTTTATAATTTTATGTATGACTCAGCATGTGACATCATGGCTGCCACGTAAGCGTGTCGATAATATATTTATATATATATATTTATATGTTAAGTTGTACTGATGAGCTGGAAAGCTATTTTAATATGAAAAAAAAAAAAAACAATGATGAATTGATGTCCCCCAAGTCTAGTTCTAATTACCAAACTTCAATTATTAAACACCAGAAAGGTTTCTATCAATGGTGGCATTTTAATATGCAAGATCAAGTGACAATTCTTGATTGGAAAAGAACTACTATAGTATTCTTTTTTATATATATTTTTTTCTTGAATTAATTAAAGAATATAGTAGTTTAGAGTGTATAATGGTGACAATAGTTGTTTAATTTATTGTGGGATTTATTATATGATGCAGATACCATGGAAAAGGGCATAGATTTGTGCTAGCAAGTGGAAGGGACCCAGCATTGGTGAACAAGGCCTCTGATTTTCTGAAAGATCATTACTTGGTTCCACCATTCTGGAGGCAAGATGAGAACAAGGGAATGGTGAGAGGCAAGGATGGCCGTTGGATTCAGCCGGAAAGGCCTAAACTGTTTGATCACGATCATCACCCGGATACTCATCATCACCTCAAGCAATTAGGCCTTTCTTCTGACCATGCATAAATATATATTGAATGCCGATGTCAAAATTATCGGCATCTTGTTCAGACTCATTTTTGCTGTTTGAAAGTTTACCCTAGAACACTTCGGTTTTGAGTTCGGAGTCAATACCAAGATCGATCTGAACGTATGCTTTATACTGTTCTGGACTATTAATTTCGTATCCATAACTGTATTTATCGATATTTAGTTTTTCTACAACATTTTGCAATAGACTTTTATAACATATATCGATACATAAAGGTTCCATATTGATAAATCTGCACATGCACAGAGAAAATATAATCATATCACAATCAAACTGAACTGGGATAAATAACACTAAAAAATATCAAACTGAACTGGGAAATTACTAAGATAATAATTTGACTTCATGGAAGCATATTTAAATTTGATTTTCTCCCATACCAAGTATAAATCACACATTTAAGCTAATAAAGCAGATAAAATCATTGATCCTCAATCAAAGCTTTGAAGCCTCAAATTTAACCATAATTAATTAATAAATAAATACAAAGCTCTAAGTATATATTAAAAAAAGTTTAATAATTAATCAGTAATTACTATCTAAAAGTGTAAGCTATAAAATTATAGCTCAAACTTAGTACTCATTAAAAATTGTTAAACTATACTAATGTTAGGCTATCCAAAAAATTTATCCATATTAGATGTTATATAAGTTCATGAATTAACATGCTATGTTATATGAGTTCTTAAATTAACATGTCGTAAAAAAAAAAAAAAAAAAAAAAATTCATATAGAAGAAAACGATATATTATGAATTTAGTTAAAAATAAAAATAAAAGTTTAGTGGCATAAATAACTTATTTCGTATAGTGTCTACAATTTTTTGTCAAAGCCAAGTAGCTAATGACACTTGTTTAACCTGTAAACAAAAAATACATTATATAGTATTAAAAAGGTATTACGTAGCATTGTAATAAAGCCTTAAAGAATCTCAAAATAATTTACTTTAGGATATTGACCATCTAGCTATCTTGATTTAAAGTTTTAATTTTTTTTTCTACAACATCAGATTCTATTTTTTTTTCCTATCAACAACTCGGAAATTGTAAGATGCGTATATAGGGGCGGACCCAGAAAATATTTGTTACCCGGGCTAAACTTATATATGTGTAGGGACATAAATAGATTCTTCTTTTGACGTAAATGATTCTATACATATGAAAATTTACTTTTAAAGACTAGTTTGAATTGTTTAATATAACAATTATAAAAGAAATAGAGTGAATACGAAATGCTTAATCTAACAATTAGAAAGAAATCAAGTGAATATGGAATGTATAATCAAACAATTGAAACAAAATCAAGGAAATATTTTATATAAAACATGCATAAAATTACATATTTATAAAGACTACTTAACACGTGCAATGTTTTTATATTGAGTTAGAGTAGGTAATTGATTGAATTTGGTTTTTTTTATTGGTAAATTATTAAGCATTCAGCACAATAAAACCTATAAATTAGAAGTAATCTAAGGCTAAAGTTCTATAAATCACAACCCAAACAAATGAACAAATATCACATGCCGAATACAAAAAATTAAAAATAAAGTATTAAAATAACATTGATTAAAAGTGGAGTATGAAAATAACATTGGATGAAAATAAAATAAAATGTAATGAATAATGCTATATTGGTTGAAATTAAATGTAATTTACTAATAATAAAAAGGTTAAGGGCAAATTGTGCAATTATAGGTTTTTTTTTTTTTTTTTCTAGAAGGCTGCCTGGGCTGTAGCCCGGGTCAACCCTCTCAAGGGTACGCCCTTGTGCGTATAGTAGGATTCGAATCTCTCACCACTTATGTGGAAGACAAATTTATATGTCACTCATTTCTCCATTAGTAAATTAAAATTTAATTATTACTTTAAGCACCCATTTAATTATTACTATAGATCTAGCTAGGCACAAAAGAAACACCCAGCAAATAGGTAAGAGAAAATAAATAAATAAATAAAAGGCAATGTCCTCCAAGATGAACCCAATCCGCATCTGGTCTCAAGTACACTAACCTAAATATTATGCTTAAGATTACATTAGTGTTTAACGTATCATAGTCTAGGTTATAGAGTATTTTGATTTATTTTCAATGATATTATTTTTTTCCTCAAAATCATTTTTATAATACTTTTTTTTTTTTTACACCATCCGTTTTCCGGGTGGGGCGGATCCACCATACGGTGCAATCAGCCCAGACCACACCCCGACTAATCCGGACTCGTACCGGGTCAGCCCACTAAGGGGTAAAGTGCTCCCAATATGTGTAGCTCCGTTCACAAGGGGAGTTGAACCCACGACCTTGCTTAAGGGATGAGAGCGCCGAACCACTCACACCAACACATGATTGGTATTTTTATCATACTTCTTTTCTCAATAAAAGTCCAAACCGTTACCTTTTGAGTGGAAATGTCTTCTGTGCATGCACCCACCAACAACCCAAAACGACTGCGTTGAATTTGTCAGATTGGCCATGACAGGAGATTCGAACCATAGGCCTAACGCCTAATAATCATCACTTGGCATTGAAAAAAAAAAAAAAATTGTTTTATATTTTTGCACCCCACCAATTTCTTAACACAGCCCTTTTATAGTTGATGAATGATATCAACTTTATTAAAACTGCATGGCCCACTTTTCTTTGTCAATATCAATCCAAAACCCAAAATTGCCCCTTAACTACTAAATGTTAACAACTGGTCCTATAAGGTTAAAACTGTCTCACCAGCCTAAATTACAAAACCACTTGCGCCCACCAGAAAGCTGAAAACCATCAGCTAGAGATAATATTTTATTTTTATTTTTTTCTCTACATTTTCAACAATCCCTTAAACTACACCGTTTAATTGAATGTACAAATCCTAAGTACATAAATCCTCTTCTTTTCACCCACAATCCCTAACGCAGCTCTCTTGTCTTTCTTCAACCATCCACTTCAAACCCTCATATCTTTATACCTTCTTAGCAAAACAACACCTAAATCCATGGCGAAATCCTTCTTAAATCGTAAACTAACAAAGTCTTAACCAAACAAATCTCCAAACTCTCCCTCCTAAACCAATCCCTTCTTTTCTTCAGATTCCATCTCTAGTTTGATTTTTTAGATTTCTCATTCATAGATTTTTATTTCAATTTTCTTCTCTTGTTCGGTTTTTAATTGTATGTTCTATTTGTTATTTTTAGGCTATTCTGTGGTGCTTGCATGTGAGTTGTTTTCTTTTATTTTACTTCATCAACATCTATTAACTGTTTTTTTTTTCTTCCAGATTTTATGGATTTCGAGATTCAATTTTTTATTATTTTCGTTTGTTCTTTTCAATTTAGATCTATCTAGTAGCATCAACCTATTAGTTTATTTACCTTTTCTTTTGTAGATCTCACTTTTTATGTTGTATCCTTGACCTAATTGACTTATATTTTGATATAATTTGGTTTGTTGTGTCACAGATTGGTTATTTTGGAACTGTATTAGGTTCTATATTGATTTATTTTTGTTTCTCAGGATTTCTGTCATCATCCAATTGTGATTTTAAATTCAAAATTCAACAAACCCAGTAAAAAAAAAAAATCAATCATGGTTTATTTTTGTTTCTCAGGATTTCTCTCATCATCCTTTTATGATTTTAAATTCAAAAATCAAAATTCAACAAACTCAGTAAAAAAATTCAGTCATATTCAATCATCATCATCACAACTACAACCTTTATACAGCAATATCAATAATCTTTAAAGCAATAAAATCAGAAATCCACAAACCTAGATTTGATGCATTTAGATCCAGCAGTAAGACGTTTTTATTTTCTCTGTTTTTTTTTTTGTTTTACAGACTTACTCTTCTCTTATCTCAATTTCTTTTCTTTTCATTTATTCCCTTTTTTTTTTTCCACTGCTTCCCCACCTAGCATAGCCTAGCATAGGATTGCCACCTTTGATCCCAATTAATATCAAACAGACACGTTGAAAGTACAAAAAAGAATTCATCAGTCATCCACAGAAGAGGAAAAAAAAAGGATATAAAGGGAAATAAGACTAAAGTGCAAATGAAAATGTACCCTTTTGGAAAGTTTCAAAGGACACAAAATGGCAGTTTATCACAATCTTTCACATCTGAAAGAAGGGAATTCATCAGACTCATTCACAAAAGGGGAAAAACAGGACACAAAGGGAAATAAGGTTAAAGGTGCAACGAAAATCTAACCTTTTAAAAGTTATGAAAGAAGGGAATTCATCAGACTCATTCACAAAAGGGGAAAAACAGGACACAAACGGAAATAAGGTTAAAGGTGCAACGAAAATCTAACCTTTTAAAAGTTATAGGCTCTTTTATATATATAGGATATAGTAGTTTTCTAGTAAGGACGTCATGAAATTATAAGTTAATGACGTTCAACACAGCCTCATATTAATATTGGGTGTGGGTATTTGTTAATGTGAGATTGTGGGCCCCTTGTGAATGTATAGCGGTTGGACGTCCTCAAATCATAAACTCAAGACGGTCTTCATTAGAGAAGTATTATATATATACAGTCTTTCTATTATCAGTTCGAACTGATAAAAGTTATATTAGTTTCTTGTATGTGGGCCACTGGATTTAAATAATTTGACTGACAAGTGCATACAGCCAAGTCAAAGTATTTAAATCCAGTGGCCTTCATGCAAGGAACTGATATAACTTTTGTCAGTTCGAACTGATAATAGAATTTCTGTATATATATATATATATAGGTATAGGGAGAACTTTAAAACTAGCCAAAAAATTAGTGGGTTTATTGTTTTTGTCCAAGATTATCTTTTTTATTGTTTTTGTCAAAATATCCACTTTTTGGACAAGATTGCCCTTTTTTATAAAAATAAAATTACTTTTTTTTTCTTTTTCTTCTTCTTCCCGAAAAAAAAACAAACTTTTATTTTTGTATTTCTTTTTTCCTTTTTCTTCTTCTTCCCAGACCTTCATCTTTTTCTTCTTCTTCCCAGATGTGTTTAATTGTGTTTCTTGGTGTGTTTAATTTGGTCTTGCCCTGGTGTGTTTAATTGATTTTCCATGGTATGTTTAATTGAGTTGCCCTGGTGTGTTTAATTGATTTACACCTGGTATGTTTAATTAGTCTGGTGTGTTTAATTGATTTATAACTGATGTGTTTAATTGGTTTACGTCTGGTTTGTTTAATTGGTCAGCCTTGGTGTGTTTAATTGGGTCTCCCAGTGTGTTTAATTGAGTTGCACTGATGTGTTTAATTCATTTGTCTTGGTGTGTTTAATTGGGTTGTTCTGGTGTGTTTAATTGGGTTACACCTGGTGTGTTTAATGGGGTTGCCATGGTGTGTTTAATTAGTCTGGTGTGTTTAATTGATTTATAACTGATGTGTTTAATTGGTTTACACATGGTGTGTTTAATTGGTCAACCTTAGTGTGTTTAATTGGGTTCTCCGGTGTGTTTAATTGAGTTGCATTGATGTGTTTAATTGATTTACCCTGGTGTGTTTAATTGGGTTGCCCTTGTGTGTTTAATTGATTTACACCTGATTTACACACATCAGTTCAAACCATTTAAACACACCAGTATTAACCAATTAAACACACCATTAGCACCGGTAATAAACAATTACACACACCAGTCATAACCAATTAAACGCACACATTTTTCCAACCCAATTAAACACATCAGTCTGGAAAAAATAAATTAAAATCTGAAAAATCTGGACTCTTCAACTTCAACATGAAAATCTGGAAAAAATTTAAATAAAAAAAAACATAATCTGGAATTTAATTGTGTTTAAAATCTGGAATTTTTTCAAAATAAAATAATAAAAAACCTGAATTTTTTTTTAAAAAAAATCTGGAAAAAAATTTAAACAAAACAAAATCTGAATTTTTTTTAAACAAACAACACTCAAACTTAAGCACAACAACAACCACAACCTGGAAAAAAACGAGATTTGAAAAAAAAAAATTGAAAAAAAAATCTGAAAATTAAACACAACCACAACCATAACCCAAACTTAAACAAAAAAATTTAAACAAAATGAATCTAGAAAAAAACGAGATCTGAAAAAAAAATATATTAAAAAATCAAATCTGATTTTTTTTTTATCAAAACCCAAACCCAAACACAACTCCCACAGTTCATAAACACAACAACCACCCTCAAATCTGGAAATTTTCTTTGAAAAAAACGAAATCCAAAAAATTTTGTTTAAAAAAGAATCTGAATTTTTTTAAAAAACCTTGGAAAAAAACTTGAAAGAGAAAGAGAAGAGAGGAGAGAAAGAGAAGAAGAAGAAGGAGAGAAGAAATGACGGAGAATAGAGGAGGGAAAGAGGAGAAAACGGAGGAGAGAGGAGGAGAGAAGGAGAGACGGTGAGAGAGAATAGGAGAGAGAGAAAGAAAAAAAAAGTGTCTGCTGTGAAAATGAGAGAGAAAAGGAGAGAGAAGAGGTAAAGAAAAAAAAATAGGGGCAATTTTGTCTTCACAAACATTATGTTGTCAAAAATAATAAAAATGATAATTGTTGACAAAAACAATAAAGCCCCATAATTTTTGATTAAAAACCCCTATTTCCTATATATATATATATATATATATACAGTCCCGATCTGGTTAGTGCATCCTGATATAACTTTATCAGGATATTGAATGTGAGCCACTAGTTTTGACAAGTGCATACACACTTGAGTCAAAGTATGTAAAATGAGTGGCTCACATTCAATATCTTCACGAAGTTATATCAGAATGCACTGACTTGAAATTTTTTCTATATATATATATATATATTCTTTATTGCTATTGTGGGTATACTGTATATCGTATGCCATTAATTCCATATTTGCTAACTTCTATAAGGAAAATGACAAGATGAGGTTGGTCAAATGGTATACTCTTCTCACCCACACCACAAGACTATGGGTTCGAGTCTCACCCTCTCTTTAAATCCTGAATTATTGTTATATTTGTTTTTGTAAAAAAAAAAAAAAAGAATTGGCAAAGTAACCTAAAAATTATGGGTACTTTTAATTATACCGAACAATTAGTATGATTCTTTTACCTATACCTAACCTATATGTAACGAGTGACAAAATATATATTGTGTCACTATACAAAAAACTTAATAACAATTAATCGTTTGGAGATTTTGTCACTATAAGCAAATTTAGTGACAATTTAACTATTGGAAAATTTTATCACTATATGCAAACTTATTGATAGATAACCATTTGAAAATTGTGTCACTATATATATTTTTATTGATCGTTGACCTTATGAAAATTGCCACTATACCCATACTTAGTGACAATTAATGTGACTACGATTTAGTTTCTAAATAGTTCTAATCATAATAATTATGATTATATTTATGAGTGATATTAATATTCCATTAAATTTTCACTAAATTAAAATATTACAATTAAATAATTTTAGTATTCACTAACTTTTTTTTTTTTTTTTTTTTAAGTTGGGAAAACACCCAAAAATTATAGTTAGATATCAGCAGAAACAATATTGCGGACAAAGGATGGGCACTCAATGAGCCAAACCCTATCGTCGTAAATTGAAATAGCCATCCTAGCTAAAGAGTGAGCAACCATGTTAATTTCCCTTGGAACAAAACTACAAGAGGTACACCCCAAGAAAGTAAACATGTTACAAATCTCCTCAACAGGGAGTCCACTAAACAGCAAAAGGCTATCGCGAATTGATACTGTTAACAGCACTCGAAGAATTATTTTCATAGTGATCTACCGAAAAGCCAAGTTGAAGAATCTGGATAAGTGCTACTCGAGCAGCAAACAACTCGCTAATATTAGAAGAAAAGCATCCAATACGAGGTAGAGCTAACGCGACTAGGATCTCACCTAGGTGATTACGAACTACAGCTCCAACGCCTGTCCGAGAGCTACCATCCATACTACAAGCAAAATCCACATTCACTTTTTCTGAAATGAAAGGGGGACAGCGCCACCTAGGCGGAGAAAAGGTGGTTTGATGCTCATCGTTTCGACCTTGCAGGCTCGCAAACTCAGCCAACAAATTCTTTGCACCAAATATGAGCAAACCGGGGTCCAAATAATCTCTTCAAGAAATGAGGTTACCGACAACGGGCAATGCCCGTGGTAGATGTGTATCTACCACGGGCACCACACCCGCTATAACAGGGGCAATGGTGGAAAGTATGGTTTTCGACCACAGGCGGCGCCCGTTGTAGGTAAATTATCTATTACGGGCTATGCCTGTGATCGTTATGTTATGCACGACGGGTATTGCCCGTTGTCAATAAGTCACGTACAACAAGCTATGCCCATTTTCAGTAGTGTATTTACTGCTGACAATGCCCGTTGTAGATATGTAATACAACCGACATTGCCCGTGTTAGATAGTACATTTACAACGAAAGCTGCCCATGGTCGTTGTTGTTTTACAAAATGGGCATTGCCTGTGGTATACAGGTATTTTGAAGAAAAAAAAAAAAACAAAATTTATTTATTTATTTTAAACATATCCTATATAGTGCAAATAGTTGGAAGATTTTTCAATATCAAAATCCACAAGCATTAATTATATATATATATATATATATTTAATAATATGTTTAAATTTAAAAATCCTCAAACATTCAATTAAAAATCATCATCAAAGACTAACATTCACCGATAAATATTCACCTAACTAAAAGTCACACACTAGTCATAACATTAAGTTATACAAATATTCACCCAAATCCTAATATTTAATGATGTATTTTGATGGCTAAGCAATATAAGTGTCTCTAGCATCTTCAAGAATTTGTAGGTCACTAGTAGGGTGCATCAAAGGTACCTTGTTCACTAATATCTTCTTCACACAAACTCTCCAGCAATATGGTTCAAGAATCATATGATGAACTGATGTTGTTGAATCGGTGCAATCAATTTCAGCTTTTGCTACAACTTCTCTTCTCCCAATCCAATGCAATAACTTGCATTTGTTACTATTTCGTTGTGAATCACCAATTTGACTTGTAAAAGCTCCGGTTTGTGACTAACATATTCATACAAATCAAAAGTATTTAGACAAAATATATAACTTAATGTATTTTTAAAATGTTTAACTTATTTGTTTTTTAATAAAATTTACCTTCGAAGAAGATTCAACAATTTTCACTCATTTTCTATTTCCTTCTCGATTTGAAGCACTTGAAAATTGTAGCTAAAAAAAAAAAAAAGGCTTTTAGAATACTTAAAAATTCAAAATAAAAATATGAATATGGAAATTTGGTTTAATTTTATGTTATTTACTTGGTGATGCATACTAGATGAATGTGTTCTCCCTTCTACTGTAGCTCCTCCAACATTAGAATAGGATGGACCAAAATATCGTTAAGAAAAAATAAAATAAAAATATCGTTTGCATATTTCAAAATTGAGATATACTAAAAAAAATTATTTGTTGTTACCTGCATATTTACGAATGCAGTTGCAATTCTATGAATTGTTGCTTAAGATTATTCATCTCTTCTTAAAGTTGCATCATAGTTTTTTTTACCAATCACGACTACCTATACTTTTGTTAGTGTTACACCAAAACCAAGCCATCGAACTCGACATCGATGCTCCTTTACTACAACTTGAGCTACAGTATCATCTCTAATTGTTTTCTACCCATTTGTAGCAATCCCCTCCATTTTTTCCTATATAACAAGCAAGATAATAATTACATAATAATAATAAATAAATACAATATTACACAAGGTAAAAAATAACAATTTATCCATCATACAATCATTTTTCCAACATTTTCGTTTACTGGTGTTCCATCTTTGCATTTATGTGCAGCGATCCAAGTTTTCACTCTATCTACTTCATAGGGATCCTCATTTCTGGCAAATTTTGCTTCCTTCTATAAAAAAATTCATAACATTCTTTCTATTATTAAAAGTCAAATTTAGCTTAAACAACTACGAATATAAAAACTTTCATCTTAAACAATTTTACCAATTCTTCACGTAATCGAGAGACAATCCTTTGCTACCTGTTGTTTGTTGGGGTTTCATTCTTCTTTGCCAATTCAATATAACGTTGACTTATTTCCTACAAAAAAAATAAAAAATAAATCAAATGCTTATATGATACTATACGTGCTTAAGGTTAAGTTTAATCAAGGAACTTAATATCGGTATCGGTATCAATATCGGGCTTCTAAATTTACGGATATTTCAGGGATATTATTGATATCGGTGGATATTCTGTCAAAAATTAAAAAAAATGATGGATGTTTACATCTAAAATTAGATTTTTTTTTTTTTTTTTGTGAAATTTTAGGACAAGTTTAAACAAGTAATTATACATCAAATGAATCATATTTCAACGTTAAATTAGCATAGTTATGAGTTTATTATAAATTATAACATAGATAGAGTCTGTATATAATTTTTAAGATTGAGTATTTAATAGAATAATATTTTGTTTCACTTTTACAATATTATATACAATATAAAGAGATTAAATATTTAATAAACAAAATCATCATTAACAAATATATATATAGTTCCACACTTCCAAGATTATATCATAAATCATAATTCATACATAATAATACACTGCGTGTCTGAAATTTAAAACCAAAATGAATTCCTTGCGGGTTCAAATACATAAGATACATTTCTATCTTGATTTGAATAATAATTTTCCTAAGAAAACGTGCTTGCATAGTTTTCAATGTAGTTATTAATATGTCACACGTATGTTGCCTGATCTCTTCCAACTGATCCATGAATTGGGTAGTTTGGATTTACTCAATTTGGTGGATATTGTTGATCTGCATGCATATGTATTGCATATAGCATTTGTGGAGAAGGATAATCAAATATATTGTAGCCACCATAACTACCATAATATGATATATGAGAACCTGATATTGTCTGTGAATCACCCAAAGAACTATTTTCTGTGTCTATACTCATTGAGGAGAGAGTCATATTCAAAGAATCTTCATCAATTTGACTTGTTCCTCCATGTTGTCTACCACGATTTTGATCAAAATTACCTGTATGAGCATTCCAACCCGCCGCACTAGCATTCCAACCTATTACACTAGCATCCCAACCTCCAACACGAACATCCCAACTTGTTGCACCAACATTCCAACCCCCTGCACCAGAATTCTAACCTCTTGCCTTATCCCCACCATCCTCATCATCTCTGTTGTATATATAATTTCGCCAAACAGCCACATCATCAAAGGAATCAATAAATGTCGAAGAACAGGTTGCCCCGTCACTCATCGACCAGGTCAAAGGAGAAAACATGGACCAGTCAGTATGTAACATGTCAAAGTCAATAAAGTCAAAGGTGTGGTTGCCAAAGCTAAATATGTACTCGCCAAAGATAGAAACATGGTCGCCGAAGGGTAATACCCAGGAGGAGAGATGTTCGCCGCATCAGCATACTAGGTACAAACCGACTCGGCAGAAACACGAAAATAAACCCTAAACTCCCAGAAGACTCACGATAACCAGGAGTCATAGGAAAGGGCAGAGAGAACAAATCCTAATCCAATACAACATGGGACTCCCAATGCAAATCCAAGAGGAAGTCTTACTACCAACACGACAAGGATCGAGGGGAAAACCCTAATTAACATGTATGAATAGAACCATCTATCACATGAGGAAGGGGTTCGAAAACGAAAAGAGAGAAAAGCAATAATTCGAGAGATTTGAGTGTGTAACCGAAATAAAGGAACCATAGTGATATTTTCTTGTCTTCCGGGACGCCGTGGTTTTTTCCCATTCAAGGGTTTTCCACGTAAATTAGTCTCTTGCATGCATTGATTTTCTTTCTTAATTGACGATTGTTTTGATTTAATTGTTGGTCGCGTGGTAATCCAAATTTCACCGTCAACAATTGGCGCTAGAAGGAGGGGGTGATTGAATAGAAACTTCGAAGAACCATTGCGACTTGAAAACATGAACATCGACAAGAATGGAAACTCCAGCGGAGATCAGATTGTTGAGGCAACTGCACCAACAGGCGATGGGGCGACGACAATAGGGGAACAATCGGCGGCAACACCAAGAGCTAGGGCAACCGGCCCAGGAACTCTGCAGCACTTCCAAATTGCGTTGATGAATTTGATCAACGAGGCTAACAAAATAGGACTCTCACTTCCCATAGGCTCGAGAATCTCTTCTCCCTACGAATTAGCCACACCTGGAATCCAGCCGCTCGGGAGATTACGGTCAGAAATCCACATTGCAACCCTTGATGCTCAAGTGAGGCAGACCCTCGAAGAAACTCCGCAGGATCACCCAGAAGGTTTCGAGGAAAGAAGATATGGAAAGAGAAAAGGTGTGGTGAATGACGAAACCCCAGAGATGCAAGATCACGGACAGATACATGGGACAAATTCCAATGACACACACCAAAGGAGACGGCGGAGACACCGCTCAATCTCATCTAAAGACAGAAGTCCCCGACAAAGAAGAGAATTACCATCCAAAAGGGTACGGCGAAGAAGGTCTGAGAGCGCGGAAGATCAGATTGGTAGGAATTCGAATGATAAGGATAACTATGGGAGAATGACAATCAAGAGCAGACTCGATCCAGCCGGAGAATCAACTGGCCATCGAGATATCGTTTTGCAAGAGCTGTCGAGAAAGGTTTCAGCAATGGCACGGAGATATGGTCGCAACGTGTCTTCAGATGATGAGTCGGAGAGTCCATTCATCGATCACATTGCTCGCACCTAGTTCCCAGATAGATTCAGAATGCCAACCATTGAATAGTATAAGGAAAGCAGAGATCCGAAGGAGCATGTTCGTCGATTCTGTAATATTATGGCCCAGTATTCATCCAATGACGGACTGCTATGCCTTACCTTCCCGTAAACATTCGGTGACCTCGCCTCCAGGTGGTTTGGAAGACTTCCACCCGGAAGTGTAAGCAATTTCTCAAACCTCAGCAAAACATTCATAAGACAATTCATGGGGAGCGTGCAGAGAAGGAAGTCACTCGCCTATCTATCAAATCTAAAGCAGGAGCGCAATGAGTCGATCAAGAAGTATCTAGCAAGATTCGGGAAGGAGGTTGCCCAAATTGAGGACGCTAGTGATGTAGCTGTTATCGCCGCTTTCACCAATGGGTTGCAAAGTGGGCGACTATCCTTTGATCTGCGAAGGGATAGGCCAAAAACTTATGAGGAGATGATGGAAATAGCTGGCGATTATGCATTGGCAGAAGAGGAAGAAGTAGCGCAAGGGGGTAGCTACGTACATGGCCACAAGCCTGACTCAAAATCAAAGCATAAGGATAACAAGAAAACGCAGTCGCGTGATCGCCAGAGAGACGAAAAGGGCCAAAAGGGACCTCCAAAGGAAAACAAGGGAAATAACCGAGCCAGTAGGTTTCAAGGAAGGTACAACCATTACACCCCCTTAGCTGGCGATCAAGAGGAAATACTTTCTGTGGTAGAAGACAAAGGACTTGCCAAATACCCTCGACAACAATTAGCTAATGCCAGGAGAGATACAACCAAATACTACCGATTTTATAAAGATCATGGGCATGAAACTTCAAAGTGTTTCCAGTTGTGTGACCATATTGAGAGCTTGATCAGAGATGGACATCTAAAAGATTTTACTTTGAAAGGTGACAAGCAAGGTGGTCGTTAAGACAACCGACAAGGGAACGGGCAGGAAAGGAGGAGTCCGAGGAGAAACAGCCCTAACGCCACTATAAACACCATATTTGGCGGGCCCCATATTGGGAAAAGCAATCGAGAAAGGATGTCAGAAGTCCGGGAGGTAATGCAAGACAGCAGAAACATGGAGATTAATTCTGTGCAAAGGAATCCCAAGAAAGGAAGAGAAGGACATGACCCCATAACATTCATAGCGGAAGACTCCGACGGAATTGATGCAAAACCTAATGATGCAATCGTAGTGGGAGTTCAAATTGCACATAGGGATGTCCTTCGGGTAATGATTGACAACGGAAGTTCAGTAGATATTTTAAGTGCTAGAGTGTACGACGAGCTGCGACTAGATAGGAAAGATCTAGAACCCTTTCATGTACCGCTAAAAGGTTTCGGGGGCGTAGAAGTGAGATCTTTGGGAACTGTGAAACTGCCGGTGAGGTTTGGTACAGCACCATGCCGACGAACAATCTTGTTGGATTTTGTTGTAGTCGACATCCACAATTGGCCGTATAATGCTTTGCTTGGCCGACCGTTTCTTAACAAAGCCCGAGCTGTCACTTCAACACACGCGTTGAAGGTAAAGTTCCCCACAGAATTTGGAGTCTGAGAACTGAAAGGGTCACAGGAGATGGCTCGTCGCGCCAACCTTTCAATCTTTAAAGATAAGGCAAGGATGGAGACCTTAAATATATTCGAGGTAAATAAAGAAGTACAGGAAGAAAATCCAGAAGCATTCGAATTGGACCCAAGGGACAAAGCAAGCAGAGAGAAAGAAGAGCCAACTGAGTCAATTGTTCTAAATGAAACAGAATCGGATAAAACAGTCAGGATCGGAGCAAGGTTGGCTGAACGAGTCAAGAGAGATGTGATAAGCTTGCTAAAAGAGTACAAGGGGATTTTCGCTTGGAGCCATGAGGACATGCCGGGGATTGATAGAGGCGTTATTTCACACAACCTGGCTGTGAACGAAAAATGCAAACCGGTGGTGCAAAAAAGGAGAAGCTTCAACCCAGAAAGAAGTGCGGCGATAAAAGAGGAGGTGTCCAAGCTGCTCGCCGCAGGGTCAATCAGAGAAGTTAAGTACCCGGAATGGGTGGCGAATGTAGTTCTAGTGAAGAAGAAGAATGGCCAATGGAGGATGTGCATCGACTTTACCGACCTAAACAAGGCCTGCCCCAAGGATAGCTTCCCGCTACCAAGAATTGACCAATTGGTCGATGCAACAGCCAGACATGAGACATTGAGCTTCATGGATGCTTACTTAGGTTATAACCAGATAAAAATGCATAAGCCAGATGAGGAGAAGACAACATTCACCATGGACCAAGGGTTATACTGTTACACAGTCATGCCGTTCGGCCTGAAAAATACTGGAACGACTTACCAGCGCTTAGTCAACAAGATGTTCGCTAGACAGATAGGAAGAAATATGGAGGTTTAAGTTGACGACATGCTGACAAAAAACATCACAGCAGATAAATATATAGATGACTTGAGGGAGACATTTGATGTGTTGGTGAAATTTGGAATGAAGTTGAATCCAGCAAAATACGTGTTCGGCGTACCATCAGGAAGATTTCTCGGATATCAAGTACATCAAAGAGGAATTGAGGTGAACCCCGAAAAAAATCCAAGCATTGGCAAAAATGGTCTCGCCAAAAACTTTGAAGGATGTCCAAAGACTCACGGGGTGTCTGGCATCGCTGAGCAGGTTCATAGCTAAATCGACGGATCGATGCCTACCATTCTTCAAAGCTCTAAAGAAGGGTAAGGGAGTCGAGTTGAGCGAAGACTGTGAAAGGGCTTTTCAGGCCTTAAAAGATTACCTCGGGCAAGCACCACTGCTATCAAAACCAGAAACAGGAGAAACAATGTACATGTACTTATCCGTTTCTGAAGCGGCCACAAGTTCCATGCTGGTAAGACAGGAGGATGGGGTCCAGAAACCAATATACTACACCAGCAAAGCACTGTTACTAGCTGAGACCAGATACTCGCCAACCGAAAAAATGGCACTCGCTCTAATAATAGCAGCAAGGAAGCTAAGACCATATTTCCAGGCTCATAAAATCGGAGTATACACCAACTGCCCATTAAAATTAATTCTGTAGAAACCAGAAGTATCCGGCCGATTAACAAAGTGGGCGATTGAGTTAAGTGAATTCGATGTAGAGTATCTTCCAAGGACAGCAATTAAAGCCCAGGCAGTGGCAGACTTTGTAGTAGAGTTCACCGAGCCAAGTGTAGAAGTGGAGAATTGAAACAAATTATAGCACGGTGTGTATAAAACTATCTAGAGAGGGGGGGGGGGGGGGGGGGGGAATAGATTTTAAGCTTTTTACCCAATTTTTCGTGTTAGTCCAAATTACGAAATTACCCCTAAATAGATAAAGCAATAAATCAAGTATAAAATACGGAAATTAAATAACACTTGATTTTTACGTGGAAACCCTCACGGGAAAAACCACAGGCTAGTAAGTAAGCCACACTCGAACCTCGAATCCACCAAATGTGTAAACGATTACAACCTAATCCCGGAAGTAATCACACACCTACCTAATCCCGGTATGAGTGAACCTAGTCCGATTGCTTGCGAATTAAGCAACCTAATCCCGGTCACAACACAAGACTTAATTCTCTAAAAAGAGATTAACACCCTAAGTGAATATATGAATATTCAAATGCAACATAGAGCAAGGGAAACCCTATATGCTTATCTAAGATGATGAATATGCAATTAAAAACAATCCTAAATATTAAAGCTAAATGACATGTCAATTAGCATAGATAATCTTAGATTAGAGAAACCTAGATATCTATCATAAAAACAACACTCAATCAAATCAACACAACAATCTCTATCTTGAATATTAGATTATAATATAAGAATAATCAAGTAATAAAAGAGATGCCAAAATAAATTAAACACTAATTATGTATGATAATAGTGAAAAACTTACCAAAGCAAGTGTGATGATGAAAGACCCATGTAAGCAAGCATCATAGATATGCTAGAGAATGCTAGATGAACTTTGATGCAAATGGATTTTGGTTTGAGTGTTTAATGAGCAAACTTGATTGCTCTCTCTCTTAAAAATCTCTCTTTTGAAAGTAGGGTTCTTGATGATCAAAGAGTCACATTCAGAACAAGAGAAAGTGATGTATTTATAGGCATGAAAAACAGAGCATGTGAAAAGACAAGTTTGCCCCTGAAACGCACCGATCGACGGTTTCAATCGGCGGCCAGGCCGCCGATAATAACCGCCGAATTGGCCCGATAGGAACAGGGGACCAACGGCGGTTTCATTCGGCGGTTTCGTGACCGCCGATCCAACCGCCGAATCAAACCTGAGATTAAAAATCAATCAGGTATGAAAACGGCGGTTTCGAACGTGACCGCCGTTTCAACCGCCGAATTAGGCCGAGAGATAAAATCAATCAGGTCTTGAACGGCGGTCGAGACCGCCGATCATAACCGCAGAATTGCTTCATACACTACTGGAAGCAAACGGCGATTTCAGTCGGCGGCCAGGCCACCGATCATAATCGCCGATCACCAATAAAGGTGAAAACCAAGGAGAAGCCAAGGGCATTCTCCGTAGGCGGTCCTCGCGCTAAACCAAGCATATTCTAGTGCATGCGTGGACGTTTCTGAAAATTATAGGGAAACGAATTACAAGACAACAAGACACAATTACACACAACAAAGTATAACAAATAAGTGCAAGTGTGAAATGTGACAAGTGAAGAGAATGCACACATATGCAATATATGTTAAGTGTGTGTGTGCAACTAATCTCTTTAAAGAAAAGTAAGCACATAGAAATTTACCTTCGGTGCTTATCAAGACGAGGTCTTCAAAGAGCTTGAGCAATAACATCGATACCTAGGCTACCCTTACAAAGAACCCCCAACATGTGGTTTGTCCACGAAATGAGCCAATCAACACATGGGAACCTTACAATCTCCCCCTTTGGTTATTTCATGACAAAACCACCACTCACATTGATTCCTCACATTAAAAAAGAAACAACGGGATAACTATGATATTCTATAGTACAAAGAGATAAGAAAATAAAACTTCAAGTCTTCAATCTCTTGTAGAATAATCAAGCCCTGAAAAGAAAGTTTCTAACATTTCCAATACAAGTAAAAAGTGAGATGAATCAAGTGAGAACAAAAACAAGCATTTGCATTTTAAAAGTTTAGGCACAACATTATGAAATGTATGTGTATGCAATGCTCCCCCTCAATGGGTTACTCCCCCTCAATGAATGTTCTCCCCAATATGCAAAATTGCCTTTATTTTGCAACTCCCCTTACCATATCCTACTCCCCCTTTTTGTCATAATATAGGCAAAAGAGTAGTCCCCAACCGGGTCACTCATAGCAACGAGAGATAGAAGCATGCAAGATATTTGCATATAAATATAAGTCACGTTATGCACCTCAATTAATTGAAGAGAAACAAGGAGATTTATTTGAAAGAAAATGTGTGAATCAAACATGCTTTGTATACAAGACATGTAGCATTCAAGTCCAAAATACAATGGTATTTGGCAAAGCAAATGACAAAGGTTTCTAATAAGAATTCAAACCAATTTCACCAATGTCATGAGTAAAGCAAGGATATAGAATATATTGATTTCAATTTAAGAACAACTATATCCAACTTTATAAGCGAAACATGGCATGAGCGACTTTGCACCCTTTTTGATTTTTCCGGATAAGATATCCGTATGATAGTAGCCATGTTCAACCAATAAAGAAGGAGAGACATTTGGAATGTAAATTCCTTTGAACGGATACAAGATCCTTTATTCATTTTGAGTCTCATAAGCTTTCACACAAGGTTTTGCATTTTAAGAGTATGCAATCATCAATTCATGCTTTTCATGTGAGTATGTTATATGAATTTCATGCTTTTTCATTTGACATTAACATGTTATTTAAGAAACATCATGTCATGGAGATAATCATAGGTCATTCAAATCATACTTCCTACATACATCTCCTAGTCCAAAAATGCATGTTTGAACATAAATATGACATGGATTGTAAACAAGCAAGGTTCACACTTATTGAATAGAAAACATATATACATATGTGCAACCAAGCTTACTCAAACAATTAAAAGAGGAGGCATAAGTTATTTAGAATTTTTGCAAGATACAAGAATGCAAAATAGCTCTCTTTGCTTGAGTTCCCCATATGGGGTCAATCATAGAACATCACTCCACAAGACATATCCCAATAGATCTACTAAGAGTTTTTAATCGAGTAGCATCTAAAGGTTTAGTAAATAAGTCCGCAAGTTGATCATTAGTACCTACATGTTCAAGTACTATGCATTTATTTTCAACAAGCTCTCTAATGAAGTAATGGCGGATGTCAATATGCTTAGTTCTAGAGTGTTGTACCGGATTCTTGGAAATATTAATAGCACTCATGTTATCACAAAAGAGAGTGAGTGTACCTTGGTTGAATCCGTAGTCTACTAGCATTTGCTTCATCCATATAAGTTGAGTGCATCCACTCCCCGCGGCTATGTACTCGGCTTCCGCCGTGGACAAGGAAATCGAGTTTTGCTTCTTGCAAAACCAAGACACCAAGTTGTTGCCTAGAAAGAAGCAACCGCCCGATGTGCTCTTCCTATCATCACAATTTCCTGCCCAATCCGCATCACTATATCCTACAAGACTAGGATTAGTGTCAAATGAGTACCAAATTCCATAATTAGAAGTCCCATTCACAAAGCGAATGACTCTCTTAACCGAAGAGAGATGGGACTCCTTGGGATCGGATTGGTACCTAGCACAAACTCCTACACTAAATGATATATCGGGCCTACTTGCGATCAAATAGAGCAAGCTCCCTATCATGCTACGATATAAGGTTTGGTCCACACTTTTACCGCTAGCATCCTTGCTTAGCTTCAAAGTGGTGCTCATAGGAGTGTCACAATGTTTGGCTTTTTCAAGACCAAACTTCTTCACTAGGTTTTTGGCATATTTGGCTTGGGTTATGAAAATCCCATCATCTAGTTGCCTAATTTGCAAACCTAGGAAGTAACTAAGCTCACCAACAAGACTCATCTCAAATTCATGAGACATAACATCAACAAATTGTTGGACCTTGGTGTTGTTGGTGGATCCAAACACTATATCATCAACATATATTTGAGCTATGAAAAGCTCATCATTGTTTCTTTTGATGAATAGTGTCTTGTCAACACTACCACGTGTGTAGTCATTATCAACAAGAAATTGAGTGAGGCGCTCATACCAAGCCCTCGGTGCTTGTTTCAACCCATATAAAGCCTTCTTAAGGCGATAGGCATGGTTGGGTTGGTGAGCATCCACAAACCCCTTGGGTTGTTCAACAAACACTTCCTCTTGCAAGAAGCCATTGAGGAAGGCACTCTTGACATCCATTTGGTGCAATTTGAACTTGTGCACACAAGAAATAGACAAGAGAAGCCTAATAGACTCTAAACGGGCAACGGGAGCAAATGTCTCCTCAAAGTCGATACCCTCAATTTGAGAGTACCCTTGTGCTACAAGTCTAGCCTTGTTCCGCACTATGTTGCCATCCTCATCGGATTTGTTCCTAAATATCCATTTAGTGCCTATGACATTAGTGGTCTTAGGCCTAGGAACTAGAGTCCAAACATCATTCCTTTCGAATTGGTTTAGCTCTTCTTGCATGTCAAGAACCCAAAATTCATCATTTAAGGCTTCTTCAACCTTTTTGGGTTCAATTTGAGAGGTGTAGCATGTGTAGCTAATAAGATTAGCAAGTTGACGTCTAGTCCTAACACCCTCATTAACCTCTCCAATGATATCTTCTTTATCATGGAGTTTCCTAACCCATGGAGCGGGTTCTTTAGAGTCCAAGAGATGAACTCTATCAATAGGTTGTGTATCATCATTGTTGACATTAGATGTCCCAACATTAGGAGACACCACAACCTTCTCCAAAGGAGAAACATCACTAAAAATAACCTCCTCCTCATGATCATTTGACTTGAGCCTAGTATAATCAAATACGACATTGGATGATTCCGTAACACTTAGAGTCTTTAAATTGAAAACTCTATAGGCTCTACTATTCAAGGCATAGCCAATAAAAATACCCTCATCACTCTTAGCATCGAATTTGCCAAGTTGATCACGGTCATTCAAAATGTAGCATTTGCTTCCAAAAGTGTGGAAGTAGCTAACATTTGGCCTCTTGCCTTTCCATAACTCATAGGAGGTGTTTCTAGTACCGGGCCTTAGGAAAACTCTATTTCCTATATAGCAAGCCGTATTGATGGCTTCGGCCCATAGGTTCCTAGGGACATTGTTGCTAAGCAACATCACACGAGCCATCTCTTGAAGGACCCTATTTTTCCTCTCAACAACTCCATTTTGTTGAGGTGTCCTAGGAGCCGAAAACTCATGGGAGATGCCTAAACCATTACAAAAGGTTTCAAAAGTAGCATTCTCAAATTCCCTCCCATGGTCACTTCTAATTCGTTTTATGCTTTTAATATTAGAGTTCATTTCATTTTGTATTTTATTACAAAGCATTTTAAGCTTATCAAAAGTTTCGGATTTTTCTCTAAGAAAATATGTCTATGTGAACCTAGAGAAATCATCAACACAAACAAAAATGTATCTCTTTCCACCCAAACTTTCGGTTTGCATAGGACCCATGAGGTCCATGTAGAGAAGCTCAAGAGGCTCCTTGGTGGTGAGATACTTACCCTTTTTGTGCATGCTTTTAGTTTGCTTTCCTTGTTGGCAAGGTCCACAAACACCATTAGCTTTCTTCCCAAGCTTAGGGAGGCCACGCACACAATTGAACTTTCCAAGGGTCCGTAGATCCCTAAAGTTCATGTGGCCAAGTCTTTCATACCACAACTCAATTTGCTCATCCATGGACACATGATTAGATACAATACTAGCTTCAAGACAATAACAATTGTCGCTAGATCTCATGCCCTTCAACAAGGTTTGTCCATCGGGTTTTAGGATAGAGCAATAATCTTTATAAAACAAGACGGAATATCCTTCATCACTAAGATGTGAAATGCTTATTAAATTGGCTTTCAAGCCATCAACAAATAAAGCATTGGATAAGGAGGGTAATCCGGGAACGAAAATGGTTCCTTTCCCTACAACATTTCTTTTGGATCCATCACCATAAGTGACATTTCCACCTTCCTCCATAACAAGAGTCTCGAAGAAACTCTTGTTTCCCGTCATATGCCTAGAGCACCCACTATCCAAATACCAAAAATTAGAAGAATTTGCCTTCAAGGCTATTTGTGCAACATGGCAAACATTTTCATTCTTTCTAATCCACTTAGCAACAATTTTAGCTTTCTTAGTGGTCTTTGGTACATGTGCTCTACTATTCCTAGGATCATGCAAATCAATATTATCATTCCTAGGAACATGCATCTTGGCTCTATTCTTTCTCTTTTCAATCATGCTTCGTGTTCTACACATTTTTATATATCGAAAGCAATGTGGTCTAATATGACCATTAAATCCACAAAAGTGACATATAGGAGAAAAATAAGGAATCATACCTTGTCCTTGTCTTTGTGGATGAATGGGTTCAATCCATCTTCGTTGTTGAACCGGTCTAGGTTGCTTCCTAGCTTGAGGTTGCATGATAGGTCTCTTTCCTTTGTGAGCCATTTGAGGAGGAATGTTGGCTTGAGGGACCCTAGGGGGTTGAGCTTGAGGTTGCCTTCTTGGCCCCATCTTCACTTGTGCATTTGAACATTGTCCTACTTCTAATTTCTTCCTAGGAATTTGCACAAATGAAGTTTCTTCGTTCCTCAAGGACTTGACAAACACGGTCTTGTTAGAGGTTGAGATCTTCTTGCCATCTTCATACCCAAGACCCTTCTTGTCACATGGACTCTTTCCAACACCAAGCATATGGTCAAGCTTCTTGGTGCTAGAATCCACCCTAGCCAATGACCCTTTAACTTCTACAAGTTCCCTCTTCAAGCCTTCTTCGCTTCTCTTGGATAAGTCTAACTCCTCAATTAACTTATCCTCTCTCCTCTTCAATCTTTCCACTTGTTCACTTAAGTGGTCATTGTGAGCCGAAAGTTCAAGGTTCTCTTCTCTCAACCTCTCAATCTTTCTTGTGCTTTTAATTGCTAAATCATTGAACTCGGCATGGTATTTAGCAAGCACCTTTTGCTCCACAAATTTCTTTATGGAATTAGAAGAGGAGTCACTTTCTACTTCACTAGAGTCAATTTCCTCTTGACTCATTTCCTCTTTCTCACTAGCACTTTTGCTCTTGTGAGATGAGGCAAAAGCTAGGAAGTTAGCCATGAGCTCTTCTTCACTTGAAGACTCATCTTCCTTATTGGAGCCATCACTACTCCCACTCCAAGTGGCGGCCATCACTTTGTCCTTCTTCTTTTCATTGTGATTAGCACATTCGGGGGCAAAGTGACCAATCCCACCACATTCAAAGCATCGGACCCCTTTCCTTTCGGTCCTCTCTTGTCTAGGCTCAAACTTCTTGAATGAACCTTTTTTCTTCAAGTCTTGTCCTCTTGACCCAAATCCCTTCTTCTTCTTGAACCTTATAACCTTATTAAACCTTTTCACGAATAAGGCAAGGTCTTCATTCGATTCATGCTTTGCCTCCTTTGCATCCTTAGATGCTTTCAAAGCTATTCCTTTAGACTTCTTAGGAGGAGCAGTGGTGCTAGGAGCCTTCCTAGACTCATATGCAAGGAGACGTCCAATCACCTCACTTGGCTTCATATCCATGTAGCCACTATTTTCTTCTATGGCCGTCACCTTTGATTCAAACCTATCGGGGAGAGATCTCATAATTTTTTGCTTGACTCTCCTATCCGAATACGGGTCTCCGAGTTGATGGCTTTGATTTACAATGTCCATCAATTTGATTTCGAAGTCATTGAAGCATTCATCCTCTCCCATCATAAGTAGCTCAAATTGAGTTTGGAGGACTTGAAGCTTGGACTCCTTCACCATCTCGGTTCCCTCATGTGCAACTTGTAGGATGTCCCATGCCACTTTTGCAATCTGAGTGTTCTGAATAAGCTTGTACTGATTCTCATCCATTGCACACATGATGGCATGCATAGCCTTCCTATTCCACTTTGAAGCCTCAAACTCTTGCGCGTTCCATTGCGCCTTAGGCTTCAAAACTTCTTCTCCTCCACCACCAGGAGTCATCTTGGGTAGATCATATCCGTCTTCCACCGCCATCCATGCACGGTCATGAATTTGGCATATGTAGGATTTCATCTTCCCTTTCCATTGGGAATAGTTTAAACCGGTAAGAAGTGGATGCCTTGTGCTAGAGGCACCTTCGTGGCCACCACCATTTCCACCGTTTCCACTAATAGTGTTTATGAATGAATGAAATGAATGCAAATGTATGAATGATCAAAAATCACACAAAATGCAAAACACACCAAAATAAGCAAGGATCACCTATGTATGTCTAGAAACCCGCTCTGATACCAATTGAAACAAATTATAGCACGGTGTGTATAAAACTATCTAGAGAGGGGGGGGGGGGGGTGAATAGATTTTAAGCTTTTTACC
Source organism: Acer yangbiense (assembly GCA_008009225.1). Lineage (NCBI taxonomy): Eukaryota > Viridiplantae > Streptophyta > Magnoliopsida > Sapindales > Sapindaceae > Acer > Acer yangbiense. The sequence continues at coordinate 16,099,781 of CM017764.1, forward strand.
CAATTTTTCGTGTTAGTCCAAATTACGAAATTACCCCTAAATAGATAAAGCAATAAATCAAGTATAAAATGCGGAAATTAAATAACACTTGATTTTTACGTGGAAACCCTCACGGGAAAAACCACGGGCTAGTAAGTAAGCCACACTCGAACCTGGAATCCACTAAATGTGTAAACGATACAACCTAATCCCGGAAGTAATCACACACCTACCTATTCCCGGTATGAGTGAACCTAGTCCGATTGCTTGCGAATTAAGCAACCTAATCCCGGTCACAACACAAGACTTAATTCTCTAAAAAGAGATTAACACCCTAAGTGAATATATGAATATTCAAATGCAACATAGAGCAAGGGAAACCCTATATGCTTATCTAAGATGATGAATATGCAATTAAAAACAATCCTAGATATTAAAGCTAAATGACATGTCAATTAGCATAGATAATCATAGATTAGAGAAACCTAGATATCTATCATAAAAACAACACTCAATCAAATCAACACAACAATCTCTATCTTGAATATTAGATTATAATCTAAGAATAATCAAGTAATAAAAGAGATGCCAAAATAAATTAAACACTAATTATGTATGATAATAGTGAAAAACTTACCAAAGTAAGTGTGATGATGAAAGACCCATGCAAGCAAGCATCCTAGATATGCTAGAGAATGCTAGATGAACTTTGATGCAAATGGATTTTGGTTTGAGTGTTTAATGAGCAAACTTGATTGCTCTCTCTCTTAAAAATCTCTCTTTTGAAAGTAGGGTTCTTGATGATCAAAGAGTCACATTCAGAACAAGAGAAAGTGATGTATTTATAGGCATGAAAAACAGAGCATGTGAAAAGACAAGTTTGCCCCTGAAACGCACCGATTGGTGGTTTCAATCGACGGCCAGGCCGCCGATAATAATCGCCGAATTGGCCCGAGAGGAACAGGGGACCAACGGCGGTTTCATTCGGCGGTTTCGTGACCGCCGATCCAACCGCCGAATCAAACCTGAGATTAAAAATCAATCAGGTATGAAAACGGCGGTTTCGAACGTGACCGCCGTTTCAACCGCCGAATTAGGCCGAGAGATAAAATCAATCAGGTCTTGAACGGCGGTTTCGAACGGCAGTCGAGACCGCTGATTATAACCGCAGAATTCCTCCATACACTACTGGAAGCAAACGGCGGTTTCAGTCGGCGGCCAGGCCGCCGATCATAACCGCCGATCACTAATAAAGGTGAAAACCAAGGAGAAGCCAAGGGCATTCTCCGTAGGCGGTCCTCGCGCTAAACCAAGCACATTCTAGTGCATGCGTGGACGTTTCCAAAAATTATAGGGAAACGAATTACAAGACAACAAGACACAATTACACACAACAAAGTATAACAAATAAGTGCAAGTGTGAAATGTGACAAGTGAAGAGAATGCACACATATGCAATATATGTTAAGTGTGTGTGTGCAACTAATCTCTTTAAAGAAAAGTAAGCACATAGAAATTTACCTTCGGTGCTTATCAAGACGAGGTCTTCAAAATGCTTGAGCAATAACATTGATACCTAGGTTACCTTTACAAAGAACCCCCAACATGTGGTTTGTCCATGAAATGAGCCAATCAACACATGGGAACCTTACAGGAGAGAATGATGGTGGAGCAAAATAAGAAAGTATTCAAATGGCAACTCCGTGTTGACGGATCGTCAAATACGCATGGCAGCGGGGCAGGGATAATGGTGTCAACCCCAGAAGGAGATTCAGTCGAATGTGCCTTGCGTTTTGACTTCAAAGCTACTAACAACCAAGCTGAATACGAGGCACTCATAGCATGAGTAAAGGTTTGCACAATTCTAGGAGCAGATGAGGTGGAAATCTTCAGTGACTCTCAAGTTGTTGTCAATCAGGTGTTAGATGAGTACCAGACGAGAGATGAAAACATGATCGCTTACCTAGAATTAGCAAAAGAGCTGCTGGGAAGATTTAAAGAATACAGAATTGTCCAGGTCCCCAGAGAAGAAAACGAGCAGGCCGATGCCTTGGCCAAATTGGCATCCGCCACAATCAACATCTGGCCCAGAACTATTTCTATGATCCACCTACTACAACCGAGTATAGTCAGATTAAAGGAAGTCGGGGCAATCTTTGGCGAGAAATGTTGCTGGATTACACCAATCAAAGAATACATCGTCAATGATGTACTCCCAAGTGATCCGTTAGAGGCAAAACAATTAAAGTACAGAGCTACGAGATATTCAGTACTTAATGGAGAACTGTACAAAATGGGGTACTCAAGGGCATTGCAGAGATGTGTCGGACCAGAAGAAGCCGAAGGTATAGAAGGAGTATACATAGTGGAAATTGCGGGAATCACGCTGGGGATGCCAGCCTAGCCCACAAAACATTAAGGCAGGGTTTCTACTGGCCAACACTGTTCGCCGATGCTAAAAGGGTGGCAGCAAGGTGTGAGGCGTGTCAAAAAATTGCAAACAACATCCGCCAACCACCTGAATTCTTGCAAAACATTACCTCGCCTTGGCCATTCATCATGTGGGGAATTGACTTGATCGGCCCAATGCCAACAACATCCGGAGGAGCAAAACACGCTATTGTAGCAGTGGATTATTTTACCAAGTGGGTAGAAGCCGAACCATTGGTGCACATAGCGGAAGCAAACACTATAAGCTTTGTGAAGAAAAATATCCTGTACAGATTCGGGATACCAAATACCATCATCACCGACAATGGGACCCAATTCGATGGTAAAAAATTCAGGGAGTTATGTGACAAGTATGGTATCAACAACTACTACGCCTTCCCAGCACATCCGCAGACAAATGGCCAAACTGAAGCGATGAACAAGATCATAAAACACAACCTGAAAGCCAAATTGGCAGTGAAGAAGGGTAGTTGGGCAGAAAAATTACCACAGGTACTTTGGGCATATCGAACCACAGAAAGAGGTTCGACAGGTGAGACCTCATATTCCACGGCTTACGGAGCTGAAGCTGTCATTCCCGTGGAAACATCTTTCTCTTCACCAAGAGTATAACTCTTTCAACCGGAACTCAATGTTGATATGTTAAAATACGATCTGGATGAGTTAGAAGAAAGAAGAGAACGCGCACAGATAAGAAACACTGCTTACCAACAGAGGGTAGCCAGGTATTACAATTCGTATGTGCGTGAAAGGAGGTTCGCACTCGGCGACTTGGTGCTGAAAAGGGTGAACCCAGGAACCAGAGACAAAGCTGCAGGATCACTCACAGACAAATGGGAAGGGCCTTATCAAATCACAGGCATAGCTGGTCACGGGGCATATCGCATCACTCGAGAGGGTTTTGGCGAACTACCTCGGCCATGCAATGCGCAGTACCTGAAAATATATTACCCTTGACATTTTTTCATTGCTTCTAGGATTTAGTTCAATGTTTTTATTCTTAGGTAGTTTCCGGTTTAGCATTTTTTCTGTGTTACTGTTTTGATAAAAGTTGCAGGAAGTATCCAATAAAGAGTAATTTATTACTAAGAATTCGTAATTTGACTCGCCAGTTACAAAGGGCATTCGCCGTCGTATATCACAAAATACCATTGCGTAAAGACGAGTTTCATACTCACAGCAATAAGAATGAGCATCGACCCTCGAAATCAAAGTAGGCCAAAGGCGACTTCGTCGCCATAGCCCAAGCTATAAAAATTGGTGATCGCCACTACAAGGAGAATAAGATCCCTAGAGAAAAACTTGGTGTGGGCGAGTACGCCCTGAAAAGCACCGAGTACGCCAAAACTCAGCAATGGCAGCTGAATAAATAAAAACATGTTAAGAACTTGGTGTATGGTCGGATACGTCCTGACAAACACTGAGTACGCCAAAACCCAGCAACGGCAGCTGAATACAATGAAATATGCTAAAAACTTAGTAAAACACTAAGCAAAAATTCAGCAAATAGCAACTGAATACACAAAAATATGCTAGACTTGGTGAAACACAGAGCAAGCCGAAAACTCAGCACAGGTAGCTGAACCAAAGTAAAAACTAAAGGAGTTATAAATTAACTTATAAACAAAATCATTTACAATCGGAGCTGCAAAAAATATATAAATATTTATAATTGAAGACCTAATCTCAACTAGCTGTAGGAGGTCCCTCGCTGTCTTCCTCATCTTCGATCTTCGATCTTCTCTTCAGAAGGCCAGGTAATTTCTTCGTCCCCATCCGGCATAAAAGGTCCATAATCCCTACTGGCAACTGGACCCAAATCAGGTTCAGCACCAGAACCAGAAAAGCTGCCCTTCTGACCGGAGTAGTAAGTGTTGAAGACACGCTTACTGGGAATTTCTAAATGCATAGGATGAGGCTCAGTCATGTTATAACGGCAGTGGGCTTTCCATCGTTTTATCTGATCTTTAATCGAACCCACTCCGCTGGCCATATGCTGTTTAAGAGACCTGTCAAAGCGCTTTAAAGCCTTTTCATTCGAATGGTCCTTCATGGCGAAGAACTTCTTCGACTGCCTCATGCCTCGTTCAAACTCAGGCAGCAAAAGCGCATCATAGGCAGGGGATCTCTTGAAACGATCAACTGCTTCAACCTCCAGCACGGCCTTGAGATCATTTAAGATAACTTCATGCGAGGACAACTGGTTGCGCAGGTCCAAAGCCTCACGCTCAGCTCTCTCTTTTGCCTCCTCAACTAGTCGCTCAGCCTCGAAACGTACTGTGAGCGATTCTTGATTAGCGGAGAGTTGCTCTCGCAGCGAACGAATCTCATCCTCAGCATCAGCCAATTTCTCTTCAGCAACCAGTTGAGCTGAAAGATAACCATCTGCGGATTCCCTCAACTGAGCAAGTTGCTGAGTATGGACTTCCTCAGTAGAGAGTTTCTTAGCTGCCAAAGTAAAGGCATGTTCTCGCAGGCGTTTCACATCCCTAGAAAGGAAATTCCCACACCTGTAGTTGTCAGCCATCTCAGACATCATCTGAAATGAAAAACAAGCAAGTCAGGAAACACACAAATCAGAGTACAAAACGAATACTGCAAAAGACTCACCAAAGAGTGGCAGTTGAAGAAAAATTCCATTTTTCTGTTACAAGACCTACTCTTCACATGCTCCCAACCCTCACCGACATAAACATCGTTGTTCATCAGGTATGAGCAAATCTCAGCAGCCGTAAAGTCTGAAAGGGAAACAGACTCAACTCCCTCACCAACTTCAGTTGGATCCATGGGAGGAACTTCATGAGCAGCGCCTAAACCCGATGTAGAAGCCCCAGGTTGTTTCGATGGCTCCGGCTTATCAGCTGGCCCCGGTTGACCAGATGGCCCAGGTTGACTAGCATAAGACACACTCGGCCCACCCATAGCCACCGAAGGAGAAGCTGCACCGGTCGGGGAGGAGGCAGGAGCATTCAACTTGTTAACTCCCTCAGAAGATGGAGACACCACCGCCCTCATCCCACCAGCAGGAGCCTCAGGAACAGTTGTTTGAGTAGAGGGAGTTTCGGAGAATACAGGTCCATCAGCACCCTCCTCGTCTGAAGAAATAACATACTGCACAACTCTTGATGCCCGCTTCAAAGGTCGAGCAGTATGATCAGGGGTGCCTTCAGCCGGGCGTTTTCCTCTACCGGTCCTAGGGGTTAGGTCATTCGTAGGATCAAGGGGAGTTTTAGGGACATCCGCGTCAAAAATAGGAGTGTCACTGACTGACCCTGAAACTCCAACTTTCTATTTTCCCTTACAGCTGGGGGTAGCTGCAGGAGTGGTCGCAGCAGCAGTAGTCGCAGCAGGAGTGTTCACAGCAGCCTCTGTATACATCGGGGGTTATCCTGATTCGACCCCTCCCTCAGGAATATCACCAGCTTCCTCACCATCTGAGGGATCGCTACCATCCGGGCTAGCAATTCCTTCCTTGGCCAAACCAGCAGTATGTCTTTTACTGGCAGCCTCAGAATTTTTCACCGCCCGGGCTTGTAAGTCACAGACAGTATCAAAGTCATACACTACAAGAAAAATCACCAAGTATTAGCAATGGGAAAAGCAAAGCTATAAAACCAAAAGAAAGCAGGTAAAACTTACGGCGAGGAAGTCTGGCGGGTAAGCACGAAAAAAGTCGCTGAGCGATCATTTTATCCTCGTCCAAACACGGCCCCTTTCATCTAGAGGAAGGATGGCCACAGCAGCGAGATGAGATATCTCTCCGTCCAACAATACTGGGATGGCCTTCAACCAAGTGTCGGGAGAAGTAAAGTACCGGGGAACCTTCTTCGCCGTAAGATTCAGGCGACCACGGGCGGACACATTTCTACCCCACTCGCCGCCAACAAAGAACCAGCTGTTCTTCCATCTCTTATTTGAGGTAGGGAAACCCTAAATAAATCCTTTCTTCTTCTCATCACCAGAAATCTCTATTTGCCCAGGATTTGCCACTCCCTCTGGGATCCAATTCTCCACGGGTGAAGAAAGAAGAAAGTAAGTTCCACTGTTGCCCGCCTGCCTTAAAGTGTAGAAATGGCGAATCTCACGAGGCTTAGGGGGTTCATAACCTTTCAACTTCCACATTAATCCCAAACACATAAGAATCCTATAGCTATTTGGGGCAAGTTGAGCGGGTGCAATTCGAGCCTCCGCGAGAAACCTGGCAATGAAAGACTGAAGAGGAAGGGTTACTCCACAGCTGAGCATGGCACCATAAATGGCGACTGTATTTTCGGGAGGATTCCATGCTGCTCGACTACCAGATAGCATCAAAGTTGCTGAGTCGGGAATTTCAAAGCGACTCCTATACTTGCGGAGTTCATCCTCGCCTACCACATTAACTTTAGTGTCGAAGGAACACGGATGATCAAACGAGAAGTGCAGCCTATCTCGTCGATGGTCTTCCACGTCAGAATCAATAGTTGTCTGTGCATCCAGTAGGGACCCGCGAGGAACCCTAGAGGTGTGTCGTTTGCTGCCACCTGGTTTAGAAGATCTCGGCATCACTGGAGAATCACTATCGGAAGACGAAGGAGAAATGTTAGGGATAGAATCATCTTCAGAAGATGGAACATAAACAGAAAGTGGGACCGGAGAATCCAGGTGAAAATTACGAATCAAAGATTCGATTTTGTCCGCAGTACGTTTGTCACCAAGTTCTACAGCTTGCATCATTTGATTAAAAAGAGAAGAACGTAAGGAGGGATCCATGAAAACTCACCAGAAAAACCCTAGGTTCGGAGAATGAGCAGGAGATTTGGGGACGCCAAGAAATAAGCACGATCGAGTTCAAGATGAGCTGTTCGACAATGAAATAAAATAGAAGAAATTTATGGCAGAAGTTTCTAAGGGAGAAGAATAAGAGACAATGAAGGAACTCTATTTTGAGAGAAAGAAGAGATTAATGGAAATGTGAGAAGATAGAGAAGAAGGAGAAACGATCAGGCATTAAAAGGGGGAGTTTTTGAAATTCAAAAAGAAAAAATCAAATAAAAGACATTTGGTTAAAGTGAGCGACGGTCACAATAACTGGCCGCAACAGTCACCACCAAGTAACAGACATGTGGCACCTCGGGGATCACCAATCAGTCAAATGTATCTTCACCTGTCAAATGAGTAGAAGGGCCAGAAATTGTGTGGCCAAGAATGAAGGCTTGCACCGGAAGAATCAACTAACAAATTCAACACGTGGTGAAAATGAAAAGGAGGGGAGTTATTTGCGAAACACGCCAAAATTTTATAAACATAAATATAAATACTGCTCGCGGAAACAAACGAATTAGAAACCCAAATCATTCGCTCAGCTCAAAGTAGTTATGGGGGTATTGTTGTATATATAATTTCGCCAAACAGCCACATCATCAAAGGAATCAATAAATGTCGAAGAACAAGTTGCCCCGTCACTCATCGACCAGGTCAAAGGAGAAAACGTGGACCAGCCAGTATGTAAAACGTCAAAGTCAATAAAGTCAAAGGTGTGGTCGCTAGAGCTAAATATGTACTCGCCAAAGATAGAAACATGGTCGCCGAAGGGTAATACCCAGGAGGAGAGATGTTCACCGCATCAGCGTACTAGGTACAAACCGACTTGGCAGAAACACGAAAATAAACCCTAAACTCCCAGAAGACTCACGATAACCATGAGTCATAGGAAAGGGCAGAGAGAACAAATCCTAATCCAATACAACATGGGACTCCCAATGCAAATCCAAGAGGAAGTCCTACTACCAACACAACAAGGATAGAGGGAAAAACCCTAATTAACATGTATAAATAGAACCATCTATCCCATGAGGAAGGGGTTCGAAAACGAAAAGAGAGAAAAGCAATAATTCGAGAGATTTGAGTGTATAACCGAAATAAAGGAACCATAGTGATATTTTCTTGTCCTCCGGGACGTCGTGGTTTTTTCCCATTCAAGGGTTTTCCACGTAAATTGGTCTCTTGAATGCATTGATTTTCTTTCTTAATTGACGATTGTTTTGATTTAATTGTTGGTCGCGTTGTAATCCAAATTTCACCGTCAACAATCTCCATCATCTTTTCCTCCACTATTTACATCAGAGGTGTGTTGGCTATCGAAAGAGTTGGTAACAATAACTCCACGATCTACACCAACTTCTTCTCTAATCACTTGTTCAACATTTATTCCCATGTCTCGAGCATGAGAAGCAATATGTGAATTAGGATTTCCCTTGTCATCATCCAAGGAGGCAGATCTAACCCAATTAAAAATAGGATTCTCATTATCGTCTCCTGCTTCAGTAGCTACTTGAAGTAGATCCATAAAATCAGTTTCATTTACTTTATCTTTTTCAGCTGTCATATCTCTAAGTTTCAACTTCGTATTATAATAACAATAAACAAGTTGTTCAAGCTTAAAATAGGCAAGACGGTTCTTTTGTTTTGTGTGGATTAAAGCAAATGTGGTTACAATTTTACATTTGATTCAAGCTTACACATTTGAGTCATAAACAATTTTTTTTTTTTTTTTTCAGGTTGCTTTCACAAAATTTTACATATTTTACACGTCCACTCTTTGGTTATTTATCCAATTTTACTTCAAGTCCTCAATAATTTTACTATTGACTATTATGTTGGAAATTTTTATAAATTTGTTAATGCTTCTTCAAAAATAATTTTCAATCTAAATTATTTTAACAATAATTTAATTGTTTAGGATTAAAAAAAATATTTTAATAATATGCAAAATATCCATGGACTTTCGAGGTGAAATTCGTGAAATTTCGAGAATTTCGGGAATTTCGGGATATTTCGGGAATATAGGGAGATTTTTACAGATATTTCGAAATCGGCTGGATATTCTGCAGGATATTGGATATTTACTTGTTTCGATATCGGTCTCTCTAAAATACGGATATATCGGTGGATATTTCAGTATATCTATCGATTTTAAGTTCCTTGAGTTTAATATGCTTACATTAAATTCTAAAGACAATTGAAATTTGACAAATTTATTCCATTCTTCATCTACAACATTATTTGGCTTCAACTGTTGAAGTTGTCTAGTTGCCTCAGGACCACAAGGGACACTTCTAATTTGTTTAGATATCCTGCTTTTATATTGTCGCCAACCAGAACCCATTGAAGATAGCACATGACTCTTACTAATTTCATCCGAACCAAACCTAGTATGCATTCATTTTTAATGTTTACAAAAGAGAATTATGATTGATCCGCATTAGAAATATTATTTCAATGGAAGGAAAAAAAGCAGGAAGTTCATACCTTTGTAGTCCCCCACAGGCTATTTTTCAATACATTTGGAACATTTGGCCAACTTTCATAAGTCATTGGTACCAATTGAGTGACAATAGCTTCATAAGGTGTACTTAATGGTATTGAAGTTTTTCCAATTGGTTGTCCCAAATTATTAAAAAGAATCCCATCTTCTTTAGCCTTTGCAATTTTATTTAAATTCACTTTGTTTGGGCCTCTTCCCTTTCTTTTTTTAGATCCTTTCTCATTAAAACTTGAAGATGGAGCATTAGTAGTTTCTTCGGTCGACATATGAAAATATGCAAAAATATCTTGTATCAAATTAAATAGAAGAAAGAGAAGAGAGCGTGTAAAATGAAAATAAGTAAAAATGATACCTTTAAGAGTTATTCAAAATCTACAAGTGTAAGAAAGTTTACAGCCCCATAAATACTTTAATAATATCTAATGGTACCTAACGCCACTGCATGCACACACTTGCTTATGTAAGAAAGTTAGCTAAACTCTTACCAACCTAACTTGTTTATACACACACTTGCATGCACTAGGGGTAGCTCAACAGATTTTGAGGCCCCAAGAGAGAAAAAAAAAAAAAAAAAAAAGATCCCAATTTTATAAATATAATAAAATTAAAATATTAATGATAGAACCTAATTAGAAATATCTAACTAAAATTAGAAGATTGTAATTGAAAATTTTCTTCTTGTAAATATAATATCTTAAGTAATAAGACGGACAACAACAATTAGTAAGTAGTAATCATATTAAAATTAACTACTTGATTTATCATGCAATTAGAAAAAATTAAAACAAAATTAAATTCTTAAATTTGAATTTATATACCTTTTAAATGTTAGAATTTCTTTAGAGATAATATAAATAATAGATTTAAAGAATATTGCAAACCATGTAAATATCCGTTATAAAAAAAAAATACAAAATAAGAAAAAATTAATGGATTTTATTATTATTATTTATTTAAGATTATTTTTTGGTAATCTATTTATTTAAGATTTTATTATTGAGAATTTTATTTATTTTCATTTTAATTTAAAGCTAAGATAATCATTTAGCTAAATTAAATAGTAATAAGGGTAAAAGTGTACTTTCACAGGTTTTAAAATAGCTGACTTTCAAATATTTGGTCAAATGGACTAAAATGACGAGTTTTGGAAAAAATAAGGATTAAAGTGATGAATAAAGGTGACAAATCGCCCAAAAAGTGGGACTTATGTGAAATTCTACCAATAAATTATTATTAATATTATTAATATATTCCTATTTTCAGGTACATTTCCCTATAACTAAGCAATAATAAAAATAATAAACAAAAGGCCTTTCAATATATTTTTACCAGTAATTTTAATTTTTTTTTTAATAATATCTTTAAAATTTATAAATAGATGAGGTCCCTAATTTTTTACCTTTTTTTTTTTTGAGGCCCTAAGCACATGCCTTGTTTGCTTATGCCTATAGCCGGCACTGGCATACACATACTAATTATATTTATATATGAATTAAACATAGTAGAACTAAAAAAAAAAAAAAAAAAAAAGAATGGCAGAATTTAATCATATGGCAACATCATCATGAAAATATGACAGTATGTAAAAAATAACAAACATTGAAATATTAAAATGACTTAATAGAACTGGACCCCCCTGAATTGTATGCGAAATCGCAAACTGCCCCCTACATATTTTTTTTCGGCGGTAAACCCCTCAAACTATTGGAAATTGGAAATAATGGATGGAATAGGGATGGAACCCTTATTCCGTCCATCTTCTTGTCACGTGCCTTGCACGTTTAAGGGTAAAAGTGGAAAAAAAATTTAAAAAAATCTAAATTTAAAAAAAAAAAAAAAATTAAATGTGGATTCGATCTCCACCGTCATCTTATTCAAATGGACGGTGGAGATTGGATCTCCAACTAATCAAGATAATAATAAATAAAAAAATTAAACTTAAAGAAAAAAAAAAATTAAAACTTAAAGAAACATTTCTACTCTCCATATCAAACCCAGATCAAACCAGATAAAAAAACCCAGATAAAAAAAAAAATTAAAACTTAAAGAAGCATCTCCAGATCAAACCCAGATAAAAAAAAAAATTAAAACTTAAAGAAGCATCTCCAGATCAAACCCAGATAAAAAAAAAAAAAAAAACCACCCGTCCACCACCATCCACCACCACCATCTCCACCTTCACCGTCCACTACCACCATCTTCACCGTCCACCACCACCATCTCCACAATCAACCATCCGCTGAATTCAACCTCTACAAACACAAACCGAATTCAACCACCACAAACACAAACCATCATCATCACCAAACCATCACAAACAAACCATCATCATCACCAAACCATCACAAACCCAATCGAACTCCATCACCAAACCCAATCGAATCCAACCCGATCGTGTTCGCGAGTGAGGGTTTAGAGAGAGAGAGAGAGAGAGAGAGAGAGAGATGGAGATTCGCGAGAGAGAGTTCCAAATCAGATCATCGGTGGTGAGATGATGGGGTTCAATTGGTGGCGAGATGATGGGGTTCAATCGATCAATGGCGAGGTTGTTGGGTGGGTTTTGTCGGCGGTGAGTTTCTGGGTGGGTTCGTCACGCGATGATGGATGGACGGTGGTTTTGTTTGTGAATCTATTGTGTTTGTAGTTTGGTGATGATGAAGAAGAAGAGATTAGGGAGAGAGAAGAGTAGAGATTAGGGTTTGGGGAGAGAGAAGAGGAGAGATGGCTGTGGATGAGTGGTGTGGTTGATGATGTTGAAACCCAGGCATTGGATTAATTTGGTGGAGATGATGCTGATAATTTATTATTATTATTATTATTATTATTATTATTATTAGGTGGAGACATTTCAATTTAATTATTAAAAATTATTCCTAATTTTTTTAACAGCGAAAAGACAAAAATGCCCTTTGTACTTATGCATATGAGACGCACATGCAAGGAAAATCAGACGGAATAAGGGTTCCGTCCCTATTCCGTCCATTATTGCCAATTTCCAACAGTTCGAGGGGTTTACCGTCGAAAAAAAACATTTAGGGGGCAGTTTGCGATTTCGCATACAATTCAAGGGGATCCAGTGCTATTAAGTCTATTAAAATACATTGATACATTGAAACAAGAACATTGAAAAGAAACATTAAAAACTTACAATTTTATACCAAAAACATTGAAACAAGATTACAACCAATTACACTAAATGTGTACAACCATATCCTCACAATCAATTCGAGTATAATCCTCGTCATCATCCATACTAGAATCAAGTTGAGATACATCTAATGGTGTATGTCATATAAGCATGCTCTTAAAACTTTTCTAGATCATGAAATCCTCTTGGAGGTGCTTTTAAGACAACATATCAATTAGATGTATCATTTTCCCTAGAGTAAAACATGTATGTTGCTTGCGAAGCTAAAATAAAAAGATCTTTAACAAATTTATTTACATGTGGATGAAGATTAACTAGTGTGAACACATCTTCAACTTTAATATCACTTCCATTGCTCGCTCAATCACATTTAAATAATGGGACATGAAATTGATAAAAGTCTAAAAGAAGAATTTCTCTTAGAATCCGGTAATAAACCATCTTTTTGATAACTTGAGTGCCATCTCTTACATTGTTTGTGCAAATCGTTTATGCTTCAAGGGAAACACCGCTATCTTGTGTAGATTTCTCACTATCTATTGTGCGGTATCGTTTCCCATTGACAACATAGCTTGTATATGATATTACTTGCATCATTGGTTCAAATGCAAGCTAAGGTGCTTGATATATTCAAGCAACTTGATTCATCAATGACATGTGTACACGTATTAGGGATAAGTTTATCTAGGAAAACAAGTTTCTTAGTTAAACATATTATGGGTAAGTTTATCAAGGACAAAATGTTAAAATGTTGTCAACAAATCTTAGCTTCTAACCATGTTGAGAAATTTGATGTATGCTTCCTTTGTAAACTAGTAGGTCTACTTGCAAGACTTGAATCTAAATGTCGAAGCTCTTCAAGGTGCAAGCTAATAAAATATTAACAATAAAATATCCATAAATAAGCTAAAAATTATTAATCTTTGCTTGTGTTTAAACTATCAAAAACTAGAATGATACTCACTTTATATATGGTTCAACTTCTGCACTATTAAACAATATATATCGATGTGCAATGTGTAGCATATCGGAAGACATGATCATTGGTATCCCTGTAGAAGTAGGATTCTCATCTACTACATTGTCATAAAAAACATCCTCTTTTCTATCATGCTTACTACCAACATTTGTTACTTGTGGTAGATACCTACGAAAAAAATTGCATGCATTCATCGGCTAAATAGCATTCTGCAATGCATCCTTCTGGTCATGCCCGATTTCATACATATCATTTCAATACCTTTATAAACCTATAAACATAAATACATACATAAATTCAAAGCATATTTATTGCCTACCAACAATATATCTAATCTCTTTAAATAATATATATCTTAACAAATTATATTATGCCCATAAAGGGATTACCTTTCAAAAGGGTACATCCAACGATATTGAACCGGTCCACAATTTAGTTTCTCTCGTTAGGAGAATAACCATTATGTCAAAGAAAGAAGGAGGGAAATATTTCTCAAGCATGCATATAGTCACAACAACCTCATCCTCTAATTCTTCTAACTTACGCTGGTCAATAACTCTTTGGCAAATGTTATTAAAAAGGAACACAACCAAAACATGGCTACTCTTGGTCCTTTGGGCAAGAGACCCCGTAGTGCTACTGCTAGCAATTGTTGCATTAAAACATGACAGTTATGAGACTTGAGCTCAACTATCTTGCAGTCACTCAATGAAATACAATTGCTAATGTTTGAGCAGTAACCATCAGGCATTTTTAATTTAAACAACTGGCTGCAAAATAATTGCTTTTTTTTTTTTTTTTTGGCCTTTGATAGAGTGTGCGGTACGGCAAGCAACTAAACTTTATATCCGCACTTTTTGACATGAAGCTCATACCTATTAACACCATCTTTTGTTTTTCCATTCATGTTCAATAGTGAGCCATCGAGACTCTCACAAATATTTTTTTTCAATATGCATCACATTTAAATTATGACACAAACATAATTCCCGCATTTTAAATCATTCAAGTTATATTAGTTTATTGAAAAACATAACATCATAAAATATATAGGTTTCTTTTGAAATGAATGAATTACCTTCCAATATGGTAAATCAAAGAATATTGATTTTTTTTTCCCATATATGTATACTTCTTTCTTCTCTCCCCCCCACCAATCATTTTCAACTTCTGCACATGCAAGTAGAACTTCATTGCCAGAAGTGATCCAAGGCTTAAACAGGCTGGGCAATCATATTTACCTTTCACACAACACCCTACCAAGTTTCCGTATGCCGAAAAATCATTTATGGTCCACATCAAAACCGCCTTCTAGCTAAAGGTAGAATTTTTAGATGCATCATATACTTCTACTCCTGCATCCCATAACTCAATTAAATCTTCTATTAGTGGTTGCAAGTACATATCAATATCATTTCTCGGTTGCTTTGGCCCTGGAATCAAAAGTGTTAACATCAAATTTTCCTTGGACATGCATTTCCATGGGGGAAGATTGTATGTAACAAGCACAACTAGCCAAGTACTATATGCTGAGCTTAGGTTTCTAAAT
Organism: Acer yangbiense; assembly: GCA_008009225.1. Classification (NCBI taxonomy): domain Eukaryota; kingdom Viridiplantae; phylum Streptophyta; class Magnoliopsida; order Sapindales; family Sapindaceae; genus Acer; species Acer yangbiense. The sequence continues at coordinate 16,115,190 of CM017764.1, forward strand.
AGATGAAATCCATCTACAACAAAACCTAGCCTTAAATTGCGTGGATCTAATGCAAAACATGGCCAAGTATCATCTATAGTCTCCCATGCGGGTGAATCAACTGGGTGACACATCTTTCCCTCTTTACTTGTATGGGTAGAATGCCATGTCAAGTCTTTGGCCATTTCAGGTGATCTAAACATTCTCTTAAATCTTGGTATTATTGGAAAGTATCTAAGTACTTAGGCACGCACTCCATTGTAGATATGCTTAGTTTTTTCTTTTAATTTCCATCGGGATTCATGGCATGTTGGACATTCCTCATGAAGTTCCAATTCTTTTCTAAGAGACAACAATCATTAATGCATGCGTGAATTTTCTCATATCATAAATCAAAAACTTTAAGTAACTTTTTGGTGGAGTATAGTGACTTAGGAAGGACATTATTTTTTGGTAACATGTCTTGAAGGATCCTAAGAAGTTCATCAAAATCCTTATCTGAGAGACCGTGTGTAGCTTTATGTTTTTATAAAACTACAATATCCTACAATTTGGTGTATTTTGCACAACCATCATACAAAAGAGTTTCAACATCTTTCACATTCGTATTGAGGTCGGGGGGGGGGGGGGTGTGAATAGGTTGTTAATCCAATTAATTACTAATTTTTCGAATTAGTCAAGATTACAAAAATAACCCAACACAATCAAATACAACACACAAAATAATCAACAAAATTAAAAGGCAGGAAACATTAAAAACACGTTGATTGATTTACGTGAGAAAACCCTCCAATCGGGTAAAAACTCACGGACTAGACACCTAGCCACTCCTGTCCTCAAATCCACTATATGTAATGATGTTTACAACCTAGGTTGACCTTTAGTCACACCATTCTCGGAACATAACACACCACTACTACCCGCTGGTCTTTTATAGTGATTCTAGACCTTGCTTATGCACTACACTCCCGTAGTCACAAAGGGTTTATATAGGATTCCCTGTTGTAAGAAAAATCGCACACACAAATCTAAACACACAGATAATATGAAAGCAATAAGAAGAAAAAGATGACACCAAAGATTTTACGTGGTACAGCAATTTGCCTACGTCCACGGAGCGCACCGCACTCAATCCACTACTTTCAGAGTTGATTACAATCTCTCAGTCTCTCTACAATTTGCTCTCTATCTCTCAAGTAATTTTTCTCACACACATTAGGGTTTACATAATGGTGGTATTTATATGGGAGCACTAGGGTTGGCCAAATCCTAATTGGGATCTATTTCCCTTTCCTCTTTCTTCACTGTGCAAATCTTCATCGCACGCAGATTTGCTTCGGACCGCTGCCGGTGCCACATCGCTCTTCACAGCGGAACCTACTGGAGACAGTACGCTGTCTCAACCGCTGCCGATAAATTCACAGCGCTATGCGCAGCGCAAAAACTTGCCTGACCGCTGCCATTATCGCTTTAAAAGACACAGCGCAATGCGCAGCGCAACACACAATAGTGGACCGCTCTCACTCACCGCTGTGACATACACAGCGTGAGCCAAATTTCTTCTTGCCTTTGAATTGCATTAAATTTGCCTCAATTGTTGACTTTGCTCTGCACATTAATTACCAACCCAACAAACGCAATTATCTTTGCATATCATTTTCACAAGAGACAAAATAGAATTAATTTGCTTAAATTAATTCATCTTGTTTTACTTGAAGTCTTCATACTCCAACAATCTCCCACTTGAAGACTGAAACTCAATAGACGTTCTCCATCCTTCCTCGATGACTTAGTGGATAAATAACGGTGCGCTCATCCCCCACGTCTTCACTCTTGAAGACCTACTGAAACTGCGCACAGCTCCAGTTTCTCAGTAGTGACTGGCTTGGTTAACATGTTAGCCGGATTCTTGCTACCTGCAATCTTTACTAACTTTAACACACCTTCTTCGATTAACGATCGAATGAAATGGTAGCGAAGATCTATATGTTTGGTCCTAGAATGGAACGCTGAATTCTTGGCCAAGTGTATTGCACTCTGACTGTCACTGTGCAGCACATTCATCACTTGATCGAATCCCAACTCAGCTAACAAACCTTGTAACCATATCAGCTCCTTACTTGATTCTGTCACAGCCACATACTCTGCTTCAGTTGTAGAGATTGTCACTATCTTCTGCAACTGAAACATCCAACTAATCGCGGTACTAGCCATTATGAACACATATCCGGTGGTACTTCTTCTATGATCCACCTCCCCAGCAAAATCTGAATCCACATAACCTTCTAGCTTGAGTTCGTCTCTTCTGAAGGTTAGACATCTCTCTGTTGTATCCCGTAGGTATCTTAGGATCCACTTCATGGCCTCCTAGTGAGGCTTACCTGGATTTGACATATATCGGCTCATAACTCCCACTACTTGGGAAATATCTAGTCTTGTGCAAGTCATGGCATACATTAGACTTCCAATGGCTGAAGCATAAGGAACTTTAGCCATGAAGTCATTCTCCTCTTCCGTCTTTGAACTCTGGTCCTTGGACAACCTGAAATGACTAGCCAAAGGTGTTCTTACCGGTTTTGCATCACCCATGCTGAATCTCTGCAATACCTTCCGAATGTACTCTGCTTGTGAAAGCTTCAATGTACCTTTTTGTTTGTCTATGCTAATTCTCATTCCAAGAATCTGCTTTGCTGCACCTAAATCCTTCATCTCGAACTCACTCGAGAGTTGCTTCTTCAAATTGTTAATCTCTTCTAAATCTGCACCAGCTACTAACATGTCATCAACATAAAGTAGTAGAATAATAAAACTTGACTTAACCTTTTTGAAGTAGCAGCAGTGGTCAGCATTGCATCTAAAATATCTATTGCCTTGCATAAACCCATCAAACTTCTTGTACCACTGTCGGGGAGCTTGTTTTAAACCATACAAGCTCTTTGTTAACCTACACACCAACTCTTCCTTGCCCTATTCTGCAAACCCCTCTGGTTGCTTCATGTATATTTCTTCCTCCAAATCTCCATGAAGAAAGGCAGTCTTCACATCTAACTACTCCAAATATAACCTTTTTGCTGCGATAATGCTTAATACTAACCGGATCGTAGTTAGTTTAACAACAGAAGAAAAAATTTCAGAGTAGTCAATACCTTCTATTTGTTGGAAGCCTTTGACCACTAGTCGTGCCTTGTATCTCTTTGAACAATCATGTTCCTCTTTGATCCGAAACACCCACTTATTCTGTAGGGCTTTCTTTACTTCATGTAACTTGGCTAACTCCCAAGTTTGATTAGAAATCAATGACTTCATCTCATCCTTCATTGCAAGCTCCCACTTGCTCGCATCTTTTCCTTGATAAGCCTCATCATAACACTCAAGTTCCCCTGCATCTGTCAACAGCATGTATTGCAAGTACTTCCTATTTGGTATAGGAGTTCGAGTTGATCTTCTCACTACACTCTGAGCCTGTGTCGCTGGAACGTCTCTATGTGGGATAGGATCTATAACCTGAAGCGGCACACCTTGTTCTTCATCATTCTGATTAACTGGTTCCACGATCTTGTTATCTGACACATCATTCTGCCCAAAGTACTTTGGCTCTCCCGGCTCAGACACCTGTGTGTTTTTGTCTTTGTATATAACCCTTTCATTGAAGACAACAGCTCTACTTCTGATCATCTTGCGGTTTTGGTCATCCCACAGCTTGTAACCAAATTCATCTTCTCCATAGCCTATCAAAGTACACTTCACTGACTTGGCGTCTAGCTTATTCCTCGCATGATCACCTATATATACATAAGAAACACACCCAAACACTTTAAGATGAGAAAGTTTTACCTCTTTCCCAGTCCAGATCTCTTGTGGTAGAACGAGGTCCAAAGGCTTTGATGGTCCTATGTTGATCAAATACGTTGCTGTATTGACTGCTTCCGCCCAGAACTATTTTGGCAACCCAGAATGTAACCTCATGCTTCTGGCTCTCTCAGTCAATGATCTATTCATTCGTTCTGCTATCCCATTCTGTTGTGGGGTTCCAGGAACCGTTCTACTGAGCTTTATCCTGCTCAGATAGCAAAACCTTTTGAACTCACTGTTTTCATATTCTCCACCATTGTCTGAATGCAGCTTTTTGATCTTTAACCCTGTCTCGTTCTCAACCCTAGCTCTCCATCTCTTGAAAGCATCAAACACATCAGACTTGTGTTTCAGAAAATAAACCTATACCTTCCTAGAGTGGTCGTCAATGAATGTGATAAAATACTGTTTACCTCCGGTTGACGAGACTGAAGCTAGACCTCAAACATCGGTGTGCACTAGTTCCAGTTTCTCCTTTACCGGTACCCTTCCGGTCTTCTTGAAGCTCACTCGCTTCTGTTTTCCTAACACGCAGCTCTCACAGAAATCAACCTTAATACTCTTCAAATCTAGCAACTTACCTTTCCAATGTAGACACTTCAACCCCTAACTACTCATATGCCCAAACCTCTAGTGCCACAAGTTCGGATCATCTTTACCTTCCGCCATAGCGATTAAACCACAACCATCCGTAGTTGTGTAAAGTGACCCATTCTTATTTCCTCGGGCGATTGTCATAATACCCTTCGAAATCTTCCACTTGTCATCTGTGAAAGTCGTCATGTAACCCTCTGACGCTAGTTGCCCAATGGAAATCAAATTCTTCCTCAAATCTGGTATGTGCCTCACGTTGTTAAGCTTCCAAACTGACCATTTCAGCTGAATCTTCACATCTCCCTTCCCGATAATGTTGCATGCTTGATCGTCACAAAGATACACCTTACCCAAATTTCCGGAGACGTAATTCTTGAATAACTCCCTGTGAGGTGTGGCATGGAATGACGCTCTTGAATCTAGAACCCAAGACTCCGTCTTACTTTCCAACGAGCAGATAAGACAGTCATCTGACTCCTCCGACACAGTTCGCACTGCCATTGCCTTTATATTTCTTCTCAGATCTACACTCATACGAGAATTGGCCTTTCATACCACAGTTCCAGCACTCTACATCTTTCTTGTTTCGTTGCTGATTTCCTGAATAGTTGACCTGATACCTGGATTTAGACTTACCTCTTGACTTTGATCTTCCTCATTGACTTGTGTTTCGATTTTTGTTTCTGCTTTATCTTCCTTCCATATTCAGTATTGAAGATGTAGACGCTCCAAATCCCTCTTCACGCATCCTGATTTCTTCAGTCATGATCATGTTCACAACCTATGAGAAATCCAATTTTTCTTTCCCGAACGAGTTAGCAATTGACTGACATGTCATCTTCCAACTTTCTGGCAATTGGGTGAGCATAAACATCGCCAAGAATTCTTCATCGAAACCCATAGACACAGAAGTTAACCCATCCTTCACTTCGTTGAATTGGTTTAGATACTCTCTAAAACCCTGACCTTCCGTCATCTTTAGATTTGATAACTTTTTGACAAGACGGACCTTCCTTACTGTAGAAGGCTGTTCATCTAGGTTTGATAAAGTCTTTATAAGATCTCTGGCAGTCTATTGATCCTTTACGTTAAAAGTGATCTGCTTCGTCAAACTGAGACGAATTGCTCCCAATGCTTTCCTGTCTAGGAGTTCGAGATCCTCTTCATCCATGTTTTTCGGCTTCCACTTCTTTGACCAATCTTCATCGGTCATAGTTACCGGCTTCTCTTTTATCGGCCAATACAGGTCCTTCTGGTACAGATAATCCTCCATTTGCATCTTCTAGAAACTGAAATTCGTCCCATCAAATTTCTCAATCTTGTGAGAATCCTTCTTCGATCCCATCTCTGTGATAAAATTGTTGACCTCGAGAAAACCTAGATTTGTGTGAAAAATAATCTGCCCAACCAAGGGCTCTGATACCAATTGTTGTAAGAAAAATCGCACACACAAATCTAAACACACAAATAATATGAAAGCAATAAGAAGAAAAAGACGACACTAAAGATTTTATGTGGTTCAGCAATTTACTTACGTTCACGGAATGCACCGCACTCAATCCACTAGAGTTGATTACAATCTCTCTGTCTCTCTCTCTCTGTCTCTCTACAATTTGCTCTCTATCTCTCAAGTAATTTTTCTCACACACATTAGGGTTTACATAATGGTGGTATTTATATGGGAGCACTAGGGTTGGCCAAATCCTAATTGTGATATATTTCCTTTTCCTCTTTCTTCACTATGCAAATCTTTATCGCACGCGGATTTACGTCGGACCGCTGCTGGTGCCACAGCGCTCTTCACAGCGGAACCTATTGGAGACAGTACGCTGTCTCAACCACTGTCGATAAATTCGTAGCACTATGCGCAACGCAAAACACTTGCCTGACCGCTGCCATTATCGCTTTAAAAGACACAGCGCAATGTGCAGCGCAACACACAATAGTGGAACATTCTCACTCACCGCTGTGAAAGACACAGCGTGAGCCAAATTTCTTCTTGCCTTTGAATTGCATTAAATGTGCCACAATTGTTGACTTTGCTCTGCACATTAATTACCAACCCAACAAATGCAATTATCTTTGCATATCATTTTCACAAGAGACAAAATAGAATTAATTTGCTTAAATTAATTCATCTTGTTTTACTTGAAGTCTTCATACTCCAACATTCCCATCAAAACTACGCCGTTTTGAAAAGTAGTAAAACTTCTGGGTTCTATGTGCTATACGAACAACGCATGACCAGCGCTTGTACATCGCAGGTTCACTGGAAAGAAGAATGCATGCAATGCTATGCGCTGTTCGTACAACGCAATACCAGCATATGAACAACGCCAATCTATTGGAATGAAAACAAGCATACATATGCGCTGTTCAACCGGTGTATGAACAATGCTTGTACATTGCATAATCACTAGAAGATGTGCGCTATTCGAACCGTGCACGAATCGCACACGAATTGCGCTTTTCACTCCAAAAGGATTCCAACAGCTCAAAAGCAACATGGTAAAGGCCATGAGAGCTTGGACCAATCCAAGAGAAGAAAGAGACTTCTCTGAGGGCCAAACATCATGCTAAGATCAAACACAACATCGTGCAAGCGCGAACACACTCTAGGAAACGAATTACACAACACATAATCACACTTAAATCTAATAATAAGGTGCATGGGTGAGATGTGTAATAGATGCACATATATAAACAATTAGAACACAAATGCAAGATGAAAAAAACAAGCATGAATAGTGTGTTTGTGCAACTAGATCTCTTCAAAGAGTCAAGAACAAGTGTTATACATTTGAAGTGCTCTTGAGCTTGTGGTTTTCGGAATGCCATTGAAGCTTGATACGAACAATGAAGAACCTAATCTACCCTTACATACTAAAACCCAATGTGGTTTGTCAATGAAATAAGTTAATCAAAATATGAGGAACTTACAAATTACTATATTAAAATTGATGTACTGTATTTTATTTGATAAAGAAGTGACACAATTTGTCAATATATTTGTGATATTATATATTGGTATATCATCTTTCTTATCTGAGATTTTCTATACATTGTGAAGGAAAATGAGTTCCTTAAATAATGAAAACGAGAACATATTGACTGAAACTGTAGTGCCTGTTGTCCATGTAACATCTTCTCTGCCTATTGCAACTACTTCTTACCATAGAGAGAAGCATGAGAAGTTCAAAGGAACTGATTTTTAAAGGTGGCAACAGAAAATGTTGTTTTACTTGACAACATTAAACTTGGCTAAATTCTTGAAGGAAGATGCTCATAATCTAGGAACTTCCAAGGAAGAAGCAATTGATGTTGATGCTTGGCACCATGCAGATTACATCTATAAAAATCATATCCCCAATGGGTTGGATGATGCATTCTACAATGTGTATAGTCTAATAAAGATTGCTAAAACTTTATGGGAGTCATTGGACAAGAAATACAAGACTGAGGATGCCAGAATAAAGAAATTCATTGTCGACAGATTTTTTGACTATAAAATGGTAGACTCCAAAACTGTTATCAATCATGTCCAAGAGATGTAGCTTATTCTTCATGAAATTCATGCAGAAAATATGGTGTTGAGTGAATCATTCCAAATGGCTGCTGTAATTGAGAAATTACCGCTATCTTGGAAAGAATTCAAGAATTATCTCAAGCATAAATGCATAGAGATGGGACATGAATATATGATCTTGCAATTAAGAATTGAGGAGGATAACCGTAATTTTGAGAGGAAAGGATCTTTTATGGAGGCCAAGGCACACATCGTGGAAAATGGGCCAAACAAAAAGAGTTTCACGTTGATCTCAATGTTAAATGTGAAACATGTGTTGAAGCAAAACTAACTAGAACATCATTCCCTTCTATTAAGAGAAGTACAAAACCTCTAGATTTAATTCATAGTGATATATGTGACTTAAAATTTATAGAGACTAGAGGAGGGAAACAATATTTTATTACTTTCATGTGTACTTGCTAAGAAGTAAGGATGAGACAATTGAAATGTTTAAACTCTTAAAAAATGAGGTTAAGAATCAACTTATCAGGAAAATTAAAGTGTTAAGAAGTGATAGGGGTGGTGAATATGTATCACCTTTTGGTGAGTTTTGTGCTTAATATGAGATTATTCACCAGAAACCCTTATACACCTGAACAAAATGGTATTGTTGAACGTAAAAACGGTAATTTAAAGGAGATGATGAATTCTATGTTGATAAGTTCTAGGGCACCTCAAAATTTATGGGGGGAAGCATTGCTCTTTGCAAATTATATTCTTAACAAGTTGGCTCATAAGAAGTTAGACAAAACCCCGTTTGAGTTATGGAAATGTTATAACCTTCATATAAATATTTCAAAGTGTGGGGGTGTTTGGCAAAGGTGATGGTCCCTAACCCTAAAATAGTTAAGATAGGACCCAAGACCATTGACTGTATATTTATTAGTTAAGTATTTAACAGCAGTGCATATCAGTTTCTTATACACAAATATAATATTCTAGATGTACATGTCAACAAGTTGTCTCATAAGAAGTTAGACAAAACCCTGTTTGAGTTATGTAAATGTTATAAACCTTCATGTAAATATTTCAAAGTGTGGGGGTGTTTGGCAAAGGTGGCGGTCCCTAACCCTAAAACAGTTAAGATAGGACCCAAGACCATTGACTGTATATTTATTAGTTATGTATTTAACAGCAGTGCATATTAGTTCCTTATACATAAATCTAATATTCTAGATGTACATGTGAACATGATTATTGACTCAAGGAAAGCATATTTCTTTGAAAATGTATTTCCTTATAAGGAGGTACAAGAAAAATGTTCTCTTAAAAAAACTTAGGATGTTGTTAGTAATAATAACCATGAAAATCATCAAGAAAGTAGAAACCAAGAATCAAGTGGACAAAAACACAATGTTGAACCAAGACGAAGCAAAAGGTCTAAAACGTCTAAGTCTTTTGGTCCTGATTTTCTAACTTATCTATTAGAAAATAAACCTCTCACTTTCAAGGAAGCAATGCTTTCTCATAAAGCAATGCCTTCTCATAAAGTACTGTTTTGGAAGGAGGCTATTAATGCTGAAATTCATTCCATCTTGTAGAATCATACATGGGAACTGGTGGATCTTCCTTTTGAAAATAAGTCTTTGGGCTATAAATGGATTTTCAAAAGGATGATGAAGACTGATGGAATGATTGATAAGTATAAAGCAAGATTTGTTGTCAAAGGATATAAGAAAAAATAAGGCTTAGATTACTTTGACACATATTCACCAGTAACGAGAATAACATCCGTTGGAATGTTGATTGCAATAGCTTCATTGCATAATCTAGATATATATCAAATGGATGTTAAGATGACATTTCTAAATAGCAATTTAGATGAGGAAATCTATATAGAACAACCTAAAGTGTTTGTAGTTCCTGGTTAAAAATATAAAGTGTGTAAGCTAGTTAAGTTCTATATGGTTTAAAGCAAACACCAAAACAATGACATTTGAAATTTAATAGAGCTATGATGTCAAATGGGTTTAAGATAAATGAGTGTGATAAATGTGTATGCACTAAGAGCACTCAGGAAGGATTTGTCATTGTTTGCCTTTATATGGATGACATGTTGATTATGGGCAGCAATATAGGTATGATTAAATCAAACAAGAAGATGTTGAGTAGTAATTTTGACATGAAAGATATAGGTGTAGCTAATGTGATTTTGGGAATCAAAATTTCTAGAATAGCTGATGAGTTAGTCTTATCTCAGTCATATTACACTGAGAAAATATTGAATAAGTTCAGTGAATATGACACCGGCCTAGTAAAAACACCTTATGATCCAAATCTTCATCTTAGAAAAAATGATGGACAAAGCATTTCACAAGTAGAATATGCTCGAATCATTGGTAGTCTAATGTATTTCATGAATTGTACAAGACCTGATATAGCATACTCAGTTAGCAAATTGAGTAGATACACAATAATCCTAGAAATGATCATTGGAAGGCTATAATTAGAGTACTTAAGTATTTGAGATACACTAAGGATTTAGATCATAAGGATCATTGGTAGGATATAGTGATGCAAATTGAATATATGATACTAAAGACTCGAAATCCACCAATGGATAAAGATTGGCGATGCAGTAGTATCATGGAGATCTACTAAGCAAACATGTATTGCTAGATCCACTATGGAATCAGAATTTATAGCCTTAGATAATGCTGGAGAAGAAGCTAAGCGGCTTCAAAAAAATTTAGAAGATATTCCATGTTAGCCCAAGCTTGTGCTCGCTGTATGTATACATTGTGATAGCAAATATACAATTGGAAGGGCACACAATAATATGTATAACAGTACGTACACATATGTTGAAGACACAACACCGTGAAACAACAGGTCTTTATTGGTATTATTACCATTGACTATGTGAAGTCAAAAGATAATTTAGCAGATCCGTTTGCCAAAGGTTTGTGTAGAGAGCAAGTTTATCAATTAACAAAATGAATGGGATTGAAGCCCTTGTAAAAAAAAAGCCATAATGGAAACCTAACCTGGTTGACTGGAGATCCCAAGATCCAGGTTCAAAAGGAACAACAAAATTATGGTATACTCTGACCAAGCACTGCGGAGATAAAATCTCTTTCCCATTCTTATGACACGAAGCAGTGCTGCCTGCAATTGATTTAGGCTAAGTTTTGCTTTTAATGACCCCAAAACTTGAGTTATTCAAGTGGGTATTATGGGATACTCTTTATGGGCAGTCACCTACATGAGTGTGAAATGTGGCCATTTCTATGATAATTTTACATATGGTTGAATTCTTGAAAGCACTCATGAATACTAGGATATGTTCAGAGCCGAAATAAACACAACCATATGAATCAGAATATGTTTGGGAGGCTATTGTGTGAGTGTTATTGTCTTGGTTTACACCAACGGCGGAACAGTTCAAGACATAATGTTCACTAATTAGCCAAGTAAATCCGATATTACTTCATTAGGGAAGGTTCAAGGCCAAACGCTACTTATCTTGATGTGATAGCTTTTCTTTAAGAAACTCTCTAAAATGTGTACATTGTCATATGCATGGTGTGTTGCCAATTTTCATTCATGTGGGGGATTGTTGAAAATGTGGTATTAAAAGTAATGAATATTTAATTAATTTGAAAAATATTTATGTGCTTGAAATATCATATTTACTATTTAGTCTAAATGAAAAATTGTTCCCAATAATTAAAAGCACTTGAAAGTTAAATAGACTTGAAAATGTGTTAAATGAAATAAGCATTAAAAGGTTACTATTCAATTTGAACAGACACCAAGTTATAGGGAGAAATGTCTTTTGAAATGGAAAAGGCACAACCTTGAACATATTGATCGGTCAATTATTGTATATATTTTTTATCCCCATTCTTCATATCATTTGCTTGTTTCTCGAGTCTTTTTAGGGGTTTAATGTGTGTGTTTGAGCATTTTTAGGTTTTTGGATCCAACTGAGTTGTTTGAAGAATATCAGGCAAAAGGTGCTATTTTAGAGGATCTCAGGGGCTTTCTAGCAAAAGGCCAAAAAGAGCTTCCATGACCGCTCCTAATTTCGGGACAGTGGTTCAGTAGCGTTCCAACATCAGTAGTGTCCACTGCCCCGACCGCTGTCAAACCGCTCTCAGAGCCACAGCAGTTGTCTGTCAAACGAGAAGACCGCTGCCGATACCGCTGCGGCTTTCATAGCAGTAATGGTAGCGATTTGACACTCCGTTCAGCATAAGGCGTCTTTTCGCGTCTAGGATCTGGGTGCCTATATATATTGAGAAGATTAATAGGTTTTGCTCTCTCGCTCTCTATCAGACACTAGCTTACCCTCTAGAACACAGACAAACTCATCACACAGTTTTATCATTCATCTTTACGCATAGAAGATTCGAAGACAAAGAAGATTTCAACATCGAAGATTTGAAGAATTCATTGAAGTTTCTCAATGGGTTTTATCTCCTCTATCTCTTTTCTTGTTATTTTCATGATGTGTAACTAAATCCATACTAGGGAATCAATATGAACCTCTATGAATACTCTTTGTTAGAATTGGCTATATTTTCTTAATTCAAGTTTTGATTCATTCAATTCATCTTATGTCATAATTCTTTATTATTGCTCATGCCTGTTAATATGCTCGGCAGGAATCTAGGGTTGTGATAATTTAATGATTGAGTCTGAGTGTGTTACGTTGCCACTCTTAATCACTTTTCAATTGAATGGGTAAAACTTATCATGCCTGTTAATATGTTCGTAAGTTTTGGTTCATTGTTCTTTAACTTGATGTGTGGTAAAGCTTATCATGCCTGTTAATATGCTCGTAAGTTAATCACACTTAATTTAAGAACAAACCCTTAACTTGATTAACATCTTTTATCAAAGTCAATTCGAAGCATTGAGTAAACGTAGTTAGGGAGCATTGATGACCTAGTACTCTCACCTCTCGATCACATTCACATATTCTTGTTAACTGCTTTCTTAGATAATTCAGTTCTAAATCAATCAATCAATCAACCAATCTCAAATCTCTTGGATACTGTTAATTGCTTAGCTTTAATTAGAATTGGTTTTAATTGATAATTCACTTTTCCTCGTGGGAACGATCCCTACTTGTCGCTGTACTTATCTCACTATTCGTGCACTTGCGAGTTAGGTTTTTATAACACGATTTTATACATCACATATGCAACCTTTCATTAAAGAAACATGACCTTTCCAAGAGGCACTTTGCATCTATAAATTAGAAGTCATTCATTCTATCAAATTATTTGGATAGTTTCATAAATTACTGCATTACATCATTGAGTCATTTTATTATTGAGAGAGTTTCTGCATATTCCGTTTGTTGTGTGCTTGTAGTTTTGAAGTGCTACTACCACAAGACAGAGAAGTTATTGTATCCTAGAAGGCGAGCGCCGATTGACCTATAGCACCAGTGGGCAGGCGTAAATCGTCTCAAAGACATACTGTTGAACACTAGCCTCAACCTCAAAGAAAAGTATTGACAAAACTACTGCAACATTGTGAATTTTTCTATAAACTACTTTACTGTATTCATAATTTTTTTTTTCTTGTTTCAACTTTTTTTTTTATAGCAATTTACACTTACTTTTTCTAACAATAAAAATCTAATATGAGCAATTAGCAATAATTTTTTATTTCAAAAAAAAAAAAAAGTAGCAATAATTTAAATGGTCATCAGGCTTCGCAAATCAAATTATTCATCTCTCTACACTTTCAGGCAACAGACATAAAAATTTTGAACCTGAGTAGCTGATATCTCTCTTACCTCATGAACATAGCACAAAAAACAATTTAGATTATAACAATTCAATGGGGACACAGATGTTGAATAGGCTGCAGTGGGCTGATTGATTGTAGAAATTACATGGAATTCAAAGGTAATTCGCCACACTTCAACTTATATGGTGTTAGACTGTTAGTTGAGATGACCGCCTGCCAAATTGAGAGCAATTCATAACTTGGTCATATGGATACAGTGGCAGAGAAATTCCCTAATAAAATGTTAACAATATAACGAGATGAGGTTGGTCCGATGGTAAACCTCATACCTACGCCACGAAATCATGGGTTCAAGTCCTCCTTCTCTCCAAAATAAACCCCAAATTTATGTAATATTAAAAAAAAAATGTTAACAATAGGCAAAAAATAAATAAATTAAAATTCATATTCAAGAAAGAATTATCTGGTCTAATTGTAATTGTAAGTCATGAAGCTGAAAAAAATTCTCTAGAGCAAGGTTAGAGACTTATTTTAGATGAAAAATAATAAGTTATATCTGAGTGAAAATTCTTCAACAACAGAATTTAATAACCATTACCTAGGAGATGAGATGAGATTGGTCTGGTAGTAAACTCATCACACCTACGTCATGAGGTCGTAGGTTCGAGTCCTCCCTTCTATAAAAAAAAAACCCTAAATTTATGTAATATTTAAAATAAAATAAAAAAAAGACAAAAAAACAAAAAACAACCATTACCTAGGATTTAATGAAAAGTTAGCTGACAATGAAGACAAATAAACATATTTGGGTTGGTTTAAACGAGTTTGAGTTGGTAATCGGGTCAACCTGTTTGACCCGTTTAATAAACAGTTCTTGTTGGGTTTTGTTAAATGGGTTTACGAGTGACCCGTTTATAATAGGGTATTTGTTTTTAATATTATTGTAATGGGGTAAATTTTTAAATTTAAATTATATAGTGATATAACTGTAGTTTTACATAGGGTATATAATATAATATGGAAACCCTAAAATTCTAAAGACAACTCAGCCACTCCATTCTTTCTCTCTCTCTGGTCTTTGCCTCTCTTAACTCGTCGGCCCTTTTCTGTTGCCGTCTTTGTTTTACCCGGTAAGTTAATATTCTCCTAGTTATGATTAATTAGCTATCCTTGAAGGGTTGAAGTTGGTTACCGAGAAAAATTTGTTTCCTTAGAAAGTGGATTTAGATGGTTTGAATGTAGTCAATCAAATTGATTCAGGACATCCAATCTCTGAGGTCATCTCCAACCCAAATAGTGTTTTTGGTGCAACTTTTGCATTAAAATATTGTAACTTTCACACTATTTCACTATTCTATCTCCAACCCACTATACCAAATTTTACACTAAAAAGAATATTCCCTTGAATATTCCCTTATTATTATTATTATTATTATTATTATTATTTATCAACAAATACTAATCTCCAACCAATCAAAACCCAATTTACAATTAAAAAAAAATAATAATAAGCAAAAGATGTGCTAAAGTTGCACTAGGTGAACAGTGTCGCGCTTGATATTGCATGACACTTACAGCTGGGTTGGAGGGGATTTTTGCTAGAAAATGGAGATAGTGCAAGGGAAAATGCAAGGTTGGAGATGGCCTAATGTGCAAGTTTAATGTTTTTTCAATTTCTTTTGTGTCCAGAGATTGCAACAAAGCTACTCATGAATTGGCTAGAAGGGCTTTAAGCTTTGTCAATCATCTGTATTGGGTTAATTTCTTTCCTAGCTGGCTTTATAAGTTAGCTATGGATGTGTTAGCGAACAAACGTCACTATATGTGCGGAAGCGTTGCCGGATAGAACACAAACAAACACAATAACAAAGAAAAGATAAGATGAAGAGAAATAATTAGATTCAATCACACACAACACAAGAATTTACGTGGAAACCCAAATCAGGGAAAAAACCACGGCTGTCAGGACGACAAAAGAAAGTTCAAATATGTAGTATATTGTTACAACCACACACTCAGGATCTCTCTCTAAATAATACTCCAAACCCAATTACACCCAATGCTCACTTTGAGATCTCTCTAGTATTTGCTAGTTTGCTCCACACCTTACAACCTAGTTATTAGGGTCTATTTATAGGAATTATAGGGAGTTTAAGCTAAAAGGAAATCCTACTCCTATACATACAAGAATTACTTGTTCCACATAAATATTATTTCCTATTTATGACAAGTCTTCTTTTAAGGAGAAATCATTTTCCTATTAGAACTTCTAGAAGCAACATATTTCCTTTTCCATAAATATTTCATGATTTAACGCATGCTTTTGATTGACTACGATTCAAGTTGCAGTTGGCCACCCGCTTCCTAAACCGTCACGTCTTCCAAACCTCCCTTAAACATAACCTTATACTCCCAAACGCTCTCACGTCTTCAGGAAGTCTCCACATTGGTAAATCGTGTTTGGTAATTATTGGAGAATTCAAGCCATATCCAACAAGATGATGTTTCCAGTTTTGTATATGGAAGTTCTTTTCTTTTCAAAAAAGAAATGAGATGCGAATAGTATCCGAAATCAACTTTTGAAATCGTTAAAAATGAAGAAAATAAGTGAAAAAATAAAAAAATAAAAAATTAATGTGTCGCGGGTCAACCCGTTTAACTAATCGTCTCGGGTTTCAAAGGGTTGACCCGTTTAATTAAACCAGTCGATAAAACGGTTCGGTCGGGTCGAGTTTTGCCGGATCTACATAAAGGCAAAAACCCCTCCTCTAGTCTAGGGTTTTAGTGAAGCCGTTTTCTCCCTGGACTTCGTTCTTTTTAGTTTCAGGTACAAACCTTTCAATTCTCTTATTTTCTATAGCAGCATACGATTGCATCTCAGTAATTTACTGTTATTGCGTTTGTTTCTATAACATTTGCATATTTGAGCTGTTCTTCTGCAAATTGATTCTGTTTTCACTCTGATTGTCTTCATATATATTAATTATTGTATTTAGTGTAAGCTCCGATGGTGTCTAGTACTTAATTTTCGTTTGTTTGATTTGGTTCTTTTATTTAGGGTGCAATCTCAATGTAGAGTTTTTGCTTCTCCTGTTTCAATGACAAACTGGGAATGTTTAATTAACGTTTATGATGTACTTCCTTGTGTAATTTATGTTTGAGTTGTGTATTTTCTGGAGTCGGTTGATTGTAGACTTGGAAATTGCTGTATCACTAATTTACGTATTGTTTGATTTTGCAGAAGCATATTCTATTCTGCATAAAAAAATGAGTTTGATATCTCAAAATATTAGTTCTAGAAAGAGAACCAAGACGAAACCTGTGGATGGTGACAAGCCTTTGCTCCTGGAAGAGAACAAAGATGTTGAGGATGGAGGAGAGGCTGCTTTGGAGTTATCTAGGAAAAAGAAGATAAAGAGGGAGAAGGAAAAGAAATCGGAAATGGAGCAAGGAAAGGAAATGAAAAAGCTGGAGAACTTTTTGTTTGGATCCCTTTATGCTCCTGTTGAATTTGGGAAGGATGACAAGGAAAATGTCCAAGTCGAAGTTGAAAATGGTTCTGCTGTTTTTTTTGTGGACCCTTCTGCAAACAGTGTGCTGTCTGTTAATGAAGACGATGCACAATTGTCTGAGCTAAGTGACGATGGAGAGAAAACTGTGCAAAAGAAACCTGTCTGGGTGGATGACGAAGAGGAAAAGGCCAATATAAATATAGCTAAAGTTAACAGGTTGAGGAAGCTCATGAAGGAGGAGGACGAGAGTTTGATTTCTGGTCCGGAGTATGTTTCAAGACTGAGGGCTCAGCATGTTAAGCTGAACCCAGGTACAGAATGGGCCCAACATGATTCACGGTCGAGGGATAATGACTCTTATGATGATGAATCATCAGATGAAGAAAATAAGGTAGTGGCGGCTCGTGGTTATGAGGATGTTGAAGCTGTTGATGATATTCTTAGAACAAATGAAGATCTTGTTGTGAAGAGCGGTGCAAAGTTGTTACCTGGACTTCTTGAGTACTCAAGACTTGTAGATGCGAATGCTGAGGAACCTGCAAATAGCCGAATTAGTTCAGTGCATTTCCATCGTAATGCTCAGTTGCTGCTTGTTGCTGGATTGGATAAAAGTTTGAAGTTTTTCCAGATTGATGGCAAACGGAATACGAAAATACAAAGCTTTTTCCTTGATGATTGCCCTGTTCAGAAGGCATCTTTCTTACCTGATGGTTCTCAGGTAATAATAGCAGGAAGAAGAAATTTCTTTTACAGTCTTGATATCGTGAAAGCTTCGTTTGATAAAATAGGCCCCCTGGTTGGTAGGGAGGAGAAAAGCTTGGAAGTTTTTGAGGTTTCCTCTGATTCTAGTATGATAGCATTTGTGGGTAATGAAGGTTATATCTTGTTGGTTTCGACTAAAACAAAGGAGTTGATTGGAACTTTAAAGATGAATGGAACTGCACGTTCTTTAGCTTTCACCAGTGATGGGAAGCAACTCTTGAGCTCTGGAGGTGATGGGCAAATTTACCATTGGGATTTAAGAACAAGAACCTGCATCCATAAGGCAGTCGACGAAGGTTGCATTAAAGGTACAACTCTTTGCACTTCGCCAAACGGTTCTTTCTTCGCAGCAGGTTCTGAAAGTGGGATAGTGAATGTTTATAACAGAGAAGAGTTTTTAGGGGGCAAGAGAAAACCGATCAAGACCATTGAGAATCTAACTTCCCAAGTTGATTTTATGAAATTTAATAATGATGCTCAAATATTGGCTATTTGTTCAAGCAGGAAGAAGAATGGTTTGAAGTTTGTGCATGTTCCTTCATTCAATGTGTTTTCCAACTGGCCTCCACCAAACAGTACTCTCAAGTCTCCCCAATGTTTGGATTTCAGTCCTGGTGGTGGTTTTTGCGCTGTGGGAAATGCTCAAGGAAAAGTTTTACTATACAAGCTGCATCATTACAACCATGCGTAGAGTAAATGTAACAGGCTGGAATATCTCATCATCCCCCGCCTTGGCGTTTCTATCTGCATGTTCGAAGCATTCTTTTTACCTATGACGAAAGATATGGTAGTATGATATCCATGCTTCCCAAGTGAATGTTGTGCTATTGAAAGTTTCATGGCATTCAATAGATGAACAATGTGAAAAGTTTTGGCATATCTTTTCAGTTCCAGTTATTATTAATATTATTTTTTGAAATACTTTCAGTTCCAGTTATTAGAGCTGCATTTTATCACGTATTCGAGTGATTTAAAAATTGTCACTTGGTAGTCAACAGAACATTGATTTTTGTACCCCTTTATTTCAGAGAGGGATTTCTGCAGTATTTTTGGTTATCGATGGCATTGTAATGTTTTCATGTTGTGGCATCAGCTCTTCAGATAAAGATTTTGTCAAGTATTCGAGGCAATTCTTCTGTTTGCTTTCTTTTAAGATATGAACTTTTACTATCATTATGGTTCTGAAATCTCACCATGCTTCTCTGTTGCCATAATTTTCTATTGCTTTGTATAGTCATTTTCTGGACAGGTTATCATGTGTTGATTCAGTTTTTCAGAAGGATATAACCTGGCATTTTATTGTGTGTGCTTGGCTGGTTTGGAGGTTTAGAAATGGCCGTTTGTTTGGAAAGAAAAGCTTGCTTGATGTTGATTTGTGGGCTAGAGCTGCTGCTTTCCTTGGTGAGTTGGATGGGGTTAGAGATGCTGTTAATGGCAGCAGATTTGCTGATGAGGTTAAGGAGGTCTGGACTCTGGAGACCCCCTTTAACTGCTGGTTTTAAATTAAATGTTGATGCTGCTGTTGATGGGGCAAGGGGTGCTGTTGGTATTGGGAAATGGGCAGGGTATTCATGTTGTTGCTTGTGCTAAATTTCTCTATGGGAGCTTGGATTTTGAGATGGCTGAGGCTAGAGCTCTTCTTGAAGGAATTTTGGTGGCTGTTGAGAAGGGTTTGTTTCCTTTGGAGGTGGAGTCTGATGATTTAAATGTTGTCAATCTTTGCTCTGGTATGTTTTCCTCTGGATGTGAGATTGACAATCTCATCCGGGACATATGTTTTTTGTTGTTGTTAGATTTTCATTAGATCAATTCTGTCAAAGTTTATTCCCAGGTTTTGTAAATCTGTCTAGATGGGCTGTGAGTCATGGTGTTAACTTGTTATGGGATTCAGTTTTCTGGGTGATTGATGGCTGGTTTAGGGCGGTTTCTGTGGTTGTTGAACTGATGATGGGTGTGGGTAATGAACTAATGATGGTGATGAACTGATTTCATTAGATCAGTAGATGGTGTGTGTGTGCTGGGTTTTTAGGTTGGTGGTCTTGTTTAATGAGTAAGAGAAAGAGAGATCGATGGTGAGGGGCAAGAAATGAAGATTTTTATTATTTTTTAATTGTTTTTATTTTTTATTATTTAATTTAAATAAATTTATTAATTTTATTCCTTATTTACTATTATACCCATCCATCACCTTTAAAAATCTAATAGTACTTAATGGTAGAGATCATAAAAGTGATTTAATAGTAAATGTTTAGACCAAACGAGACAATATTGGAATTAATAGGACCAGAACGGCTAATAGGTCAAACTAAAGCGACTTTTTTTTTTTTTTTTGGCACAAAAAAATAGGTACAAAAAGCGTTGCTCAATGGGTAACCACAATTGCATATCAAAGAACAATAGGTTGTACACTGATTATTACTTCTTTAAATGGACATATCTGCCAAAAAGTTTTCCATTTTGGTGTACAAAGTAAAGAAGCTATAACGTTAACCATTGAAAATTTATTAAAGAGATCAAACATGGCCTTACTATTAACTTATAAATTATTATTTGTTCATCTCCGTTCCATGCTGAAATGTGCAAAACCACACTGCAAAATTATAGAATCCTTAGTTCTGGAAAACTTTTTCCTGTGCTTGTGTTCATCAATGGCTCCAAGAGGGGCATCCCCAGCTTCATACATCCCTATGAAGTTGGAAAGTTCGATCATGCAGTCATGATTTAACATCACAGTTCTCTATCAAACTCCTCATGAAGTAATTCATCTGCAATTAACCTGCTCCAACCATAAAAGATGTTCAGTAAATTGAGATTAACTAGTATCACATACTTTTCGAGGATTTAAAAACCATAATGCTGAATAACAAAACTGATTTCTTCTTTAGGTCCGAAAACACCTCATATCTTAATCAATTTTACCGAACAATCAAGTTTCAAGAACTGTAAGCTAGAATTCCTTTAAGTGGCCTCGTCTTGCACATGCCTACTGAGAATATTTTGCATTACTAATAAATCCCCAGATAAAACGATTGATCAAAAGGGTTACGTTAGGGGTGAGTTGTGGTTCTTTCAATTCTCAGATTTTAAATATATGTTTGTTAATAGGCATAAACATGTATGTCGCCATGAGTACAATGTTATATAGGATGGTATTCTGACAATCTTAAGTATCATTCTTTTTAAGTTTGAACAATGGAAAAATTATAACTTTTTGAATAAACAATATTTTTCCACAGAAGTCATGAGAAAAATATTACCTAACGGTTCATACCTTACAAGGGCCTTTGCTACAGTCGCCAATGGATTGATTCAGATGTTCTAAACCCCTGCTGCAGCTTTAATCTCAGGATCAGTCATTCCCTGAAACAAATTTAATTAAGCTCGGTATTCAGTCCAGATAACCACAATAACAAAGTTTATAAGGCCATTGCACATAACTGATTATAAAATGAAGAAGGTTTGAAATACCAAAATAGAAAAAAGAATAAGAAAAATGGTTTCAGTGATTCAAGGAATCAGATAATGATGAATCTGAAGTCGCCAATATTTAAATCTAGGACTTATGTGCTCTAGCTGAAGAACAAATGAAGACCTGGTAACAGAAGCTTTACAAGAAAACTTGATCAGCCAGAA
This sequence comes from Acer yangbiense, assembly GCA_008009225.1. Classification (NCBI taxonomy): domain Eukaryota; kingdom Viridiplantae; phylum Streptophyta; class Magnoliopsida; order Sapindales; family Sapindaceae; genus Acer; species Acer yangbiense. Next base: position 16,136,799 of record CM017764.1, read on the forward strand.
GTGGCAACAGCATTTTATAATCATTATATAAAAATTCCCATTTACTTAAGATAAATAGTTTTAACATTAACCCTGCTAGTAAGCTGTCATGCTTTAGTTACTACCAGAGAATACTCTGGAACTACACAAAATTTAGCACATATTCCTTGACAAACCTCAGATGCAGGGTCCTGTCTAATCTTCCGAGTAGGTGTTCTCATTGTAACAAACTCCTCTGCGGCAGTTGGGTGAACACCTATTGTGGCATCAAAGTCTGCCTTTGTCAAGCCAGCTTTTACAGCAACTGCAAATCCCTGGAAATTATGATGATTATATAACATTATAACCACATGAGAGGCTGATCTTACAGTTGTATCAAAACTATGTATTGAATACATCGCCTAAACAGCATATTTTATCCCTAAAATAATTTCTCAGTTTTTCTTCCCTAAAAGTGGATTCCTACACTAATCACTAAATTGCAACATACCACTTTGCATGCTTACTTTCAAGCATTTGGAGTCACCTTCAGATCATCTCAAACAAATAGCAGAACATGTGAAAGAAGTACATTAAAAATAAGTATTAATTTGTCTGCCTACTTTCTATCTCTTTGATCACTTGCCAGTCATTCAACTTCCAGAATCACCAGCAAACGTAGTTCTATTTTGTCCAGCATAAATCATATGCCCATATCATCCATCATTCAACCTACAATTGAGCTATGAAATAATGATCCTTGATCTTTACATAAGACATGTCTGGCAGCAGGTTCAAGGTTTGGTCATCATAAGCATATTATATTGATTATTAGCAGCAAGGACATTTGGAATAGAGTAATTCAATCAAAAGAGATTTCTGAAGAAATAAGAAAATAAATTTAAGGGATTTCTGGATCTTAAAATTTCTTTTGAGAGGGTTCCAAAAGAAACTTCAATAACAGCCATTAATTGGGAAGGTAGAAACCTGCACAATTTCAGCTGCATCATCTCCGCACATGTGCAGACCCAGAACTCTGTTTGTCTTTGCACATACTATAAGTTTCATGAATGCACGGTCAGGAAGTCCTGAAAGAGTAGCTTTTAAAGGCCTGAAGTTTGCTGTGTAGACATCAACATCACCATATTCTTGTATAGCCTGTGAAATCCATGAAACATTAATCAAAAGAGATCAATTCCAACAGTTTCAGTTATGCTAAATAATAACTTATATAACCTGTTCTTCGGAAGGACCAACTTGTCCAATTGGTGGCTGGGAAAAAACAGCGGATGGAACAGCTCTGCTCTCAGAAGAGGAAAAAATGAGATTCAGAAAGTTTATTAGTTATTGAACAAAAAGCCACCCAAACATTCTGGTTAGAAAGGAATAGTAAACTGAAAACAAAGATATACGCTCTAAATTACATATAAGCATAACTGAAAAATAATCAACTCTAATAAAAGATGAAGCACATGCCCACTATCATAATTGATCTACAGAGCACATATAAAAGAAAGATGCCCCATTTTCCAGTATATCTTAAACATATCAACTGCTTAATCACAAGATTTTTTGGTTACCTGTAATCAGGTTTTGTTGGTTCATCCTGAAACAAAGTTTTTGCTAGAGCCCCTCCCTCCATCAAAGCAACTGGTGTCAAATTTATTCTATCTGTAACATCTCCAACAGCCCAAATTGACGGAACTGATGTACGGGAGTATTCATCAACCTGAGGAAACAACAAATAGGAAAACTGCACTGCAACAGGAAAACACAGAGAAACCAACAGCAAGTACCAACCAGCTAGGGCACTACCTCTATTGCTCCATTCTTGGCCATTTTCACCCCCACCGACTCCAGTCCTAGGTTCTGCATTTCAGTGGAAGTTCACATTACAAACACTTCATAAAAGATTAATTATCACCATTTTGAGTTTTGAAGATGAAGATTACAGTCACTTTGGAAAGAAAAAGTATGAATGCTTTACACAATCTACATCTTAAGTTTTACAAAGTCACCATTGGTAGAGAATCACATCTAAGTATTGGGCATCATGTGAAACTTGAAGAATGACTCTAAGGTCCTGCCATTTCCTTTCACTTGGTAAGCAGGATAGATGGTTTTCACATCCACTACTCGATGTTATAAAATCAACAGCACAATTGACCCCATGGTGCCCGCACCAGAATAAAACCAACAATGAAAAAGGATCTCCTAACCTTTGTATTAGGCTTGCGTCCAGTTGCAAACATAACATGAGAAAAGCCTTCAACAGTTCCTTTGTTAGTCTTCAGAGATAGTGAACCATCTCCTGACTTGAAGATAGCCTGAGGTGACTCCTCTGTGTGAAACTCAATTCCTCTAAGAGACATCTGTTCTGAAACAAAATCTCTTATCTGCAGAAACAAAAGGACAAAAAATATTATTGCCAGGGAAATCTCATGTTGAAGTTGTATTATTAAACATGGAGCATCAGTAAATGTTCCCAACCTCTTCATCAAAACCCCTTAAAACTTTTTTCTGCCGAATAAAAACATGGACCTCGCTTTTTAACCCATTGAAGATGCTAGCAAACTCTAACGCAATGTACCCACCACCAATTATCGCGATTTTCTCAGGCTTTGAGGGCAAATCAAGTGCAACATCAGAATCTATTGCATATTCAATGCCAGGAATGTCAGGAATGAAGGGACGTCCCCCAACTGAAATCAGTATGTGCCTAGCTGAATAGAGTTTTCCATCTACATCGACAGTGTGTGGATCCACAATCTGTGTTTGATACAATTGAGAAATTCAATATAACATTATAGGAAATGCTCATGTGGTAAAAAGAGCTACATTTCTAGGGAAAAATAAATTAAATTATAACAAAACCGGATTCACGACATCATCCTACCTTTCCTCGACCTTCAATTAAGGTGACACCAGCATTGTTCAGGATATTCTTGTATATACCAGTAAGGCGCTGCAACTCAGCGTTTTTGTTAGCAATCAAGGTGCTCCAATCGTGCTGCGGTTCTGTCTCGTATTTCCATCCAAACCCATTACTCTCATCAAATTCATGAGAAAATTTTGATGCGTATACCAGCAGTTTCTTTGGTACACATCCACGAAGTACACACCTGCATTAACAAAAACTATGGAAAAATCACTCACAAGCCCATAGTAAACAGAAATTCAACAATATTATATTGTTAAGTTACATAGAAATAACCCGAAAGTTAATCTACAAATGGATTCATATAGCCAACCCTCTGTAACTCAATTCAAGGCTGCGTTGAATTTAGTTTGGGGTTTCCGTAAAATTAGGATGCTACAAATTAAAATCATGGGTATCACTCTGTGAAGTAGTTAATAGGCTGGAAAAAATTTATACTTTCATGGTTTACTTCACTAGGCTGAATACCTCCTCAGAAACACATATTGCCAGCGGATCATATGTAATCAAAATATTGGCTTCACAAATCTCATGCACCAAGATCGTATAGCTGAGTTAATAATGGGTAACAGAGAAAAGTGTGGCACTTAAAGAGACAATTTCTTTGTGTCCACCTCTCTATAAGTGAAAATAAGCAATTCTCATACCAAATATAAACAGATAAGGTCACAAATAGGGGCTGAACATAATAGCATCAAATGATAAAAATAAAAATAAAAATAAAATAAAAATGAATAACAAAAATACAACATTTTATTCGTCCCCATCATATTTCAATAATGTAACTAAGTTTCATCTAAAATGCAACACTAAACTATCAAGAAGCTGTGAAAGTGAGCTTCATCAAACTCTCACAGACCCAAAAGCATTCAGTTCAATCTCAGAATCCAAAATTCAGCTACTATTTATTTATTTATTTATTTTGTTTTTGTGCAAAATCACTGAATGGTCTGGATAACTATCAAAGCTCAGTTGCTTAATATATATACACATATAGGCCTACTGGAAACTTACGTGCCGCCAACGCCGCCGGTGGTATCTGACGATATGGTTGAAAAGGGGAGCTCACAAACGGCAACAGAAGCGCCGAAATTGGCGGCGAAGCGGGAGGCACGGACGCCACCACTTCCGGCGCCAATAGTGAAGAGGTCGAAGTCGTAGCGGCGAGTGGGGTCGGCTCCATTGTCGGAGTCGGCTCGAACAGCAAAGTGACGGCGAAGATGACGTTGGTGGTGGTGGTGATAGTGAGGAATATGAGAAGGAGAGGTTAGGGTTTTGGGTAGAGAGAGAAAGTGAGAAGAGAGCGGGACTGCAATTGGTAGCCTTTTGTAGAAGGTGGTGGTCAGTCTCGGAGTTGTAACTGAAGTTGCCATTCTTTTTCAAAATTATGGTTTTTTGATTTCTCTTGTAGATTCTTTTCTTATGTTGGAGAATTGTTGATGATGACGATGAGACAAGTAACTATACATCTATACTAGTGTCGTGTATATAATTTACGGTATCGGGTCAAATGAAGCTTTCTACGTACTAGTCTTCTAGATCGTTCATCATGTGGGTCCCTTCACCATCAAGAGGTTATTATTTAGACAAGTGGCATGATGTGGTTGGGTTTAGCCTTTTAGGACAGGAAAAATAAAGATCATCCAAGGTGTCACACCCCAAAAATGAGCATAGACTTGGTGGTCCATGATTGGACATAGTGAAGAGGCATCTGGGTCAAGACGAGGCACATTTGGTGGTGTGGCCTTGAGCAGCCGTCGGAGACGAGGGATGTTGGAGTATGGCCTTGGGCAGTGTTGTTGTGTGTGCTAACTTCGATAGGTTGGCATTGTGTGTGGGCATTGTGTGTGGGCGGTGTAGTGCTCATGTGTTGGCATGATAGGGAGGCATCAGACCAAGCACCTTGTGCGCTTGGAGGCGTGGCCTTGGCTTTGGGCGTTGGGTAGTGTTGTTAGCTTGGATGGACTAACATTATGTTGGCAAACTTGGGTGTGCTAGTGGCTTAATGGGCATTGGTGCATAACTTGGCAGTGTGCAACATTTGTGTGCATAAACAAGGCAATAGACTGTGTGTGCAAAGGCAAGACAGTAGGTTGTATGCGGAGGCAAAACAAAGCAATGGGTTGTATGTTGATGCGGACTATTCGATGAGGCTATGAGTTATGTGCACGTGGGATGCACATGTGAAGACACGTGAGGTGTGCATGTGTGTGCGGCGCTTGTGTGAAAGGTTGTTAGCGGCATACATGGATCAAGTCAAGGACAAGCGTTGCAAGTTGTAACAAGCATATGAGGCGGTTACTTGCAGTTACTTGTCGCGCTAAAAATTGTTGGACGGTTTTTAGTGGCGTTACATAAGGCTTCCTCCAGTCCCTTGCAAAGAAGACGATTGGCCTAGCTGAACAGAGCTTTCCATTTACATTGACAATGTGTGATGCATATATTTACTCAGGACATCATCCCACCCTCGCATTTTTCACAACATTTTTGTATACACCTCCTTTCTTTACTTTTATTACCAAGGGTAAATTGCACAAACACCCAAACATTTGATTGCATGCATATGAAACTTGTAAGGACCTCTATTTTATGATTGACTTATTTCATGACAAACCACATTGGGGTTTAACTTATAAGGGTAGATTAGGCCTCTCATTGTTCATGTTCAAGCTTCATTGGCTTCCTCAAATCATCAAGCTCAAGAGATCTTCAAGGTATATCACTTGTGCTTGTCTCTTTGAAAAGATTTAGGCACACACACACACACATATAATGTATTTGTGTCCCTGTATCGTTGTGCAAAGTTTATATAGCACACACATTCACGTTTCATATGTCCATGCATTAGAAATCATGTTCAAGGAAATAGATTTAAGGAATGGCATATTTTGAATGCGGTTGTGCATTTTAGTGTTTTTGTTTGTTTTAGTAATGGTTGGTAAAATCTCATTGTATTTTTAAAGAATTATATTTTTTAGATTTTTCATTTTTTTACAGGTCCAACCGTCTATGGATTTGTCCCTAGATGAGTTTCGAGCGTTTCAGAGACTTGTTTATGTGTTTCGGATGATTTTTGAGACATTTGGGACATTCCATGTTTTTGTCGAAAATCGGAATCAAATTCCAAGTTCCGAGTGGAAAGTTATGTAATTTTTTGTGTCGGTGATTGAGTCCAGGTTTGTATTCTGAAGACGGAATTGAATTTTGAATTTCAAATTCCGAGGTTAAAACTGGACCGAAGAATGCTCAGAATGGAAGTCAGCTTGGCATGGCATGAAAGCCAAACCAAGAGAGGGTTTGCCGTGGAGGCGTGCGGCCAACACGCCAAAACATCCTTTTTGTTCATGTGAAGCCAACGCCAGCCATTTGATTTTTGGAAATTGATAAGGCTTTTTATTGAGTGCTTTGCATGCACGTTCAACATTTTATGTTGTGATTCTTTTGTTGCATGCGTGGACTTGATGTGCTCTATTATTGGACCGATTGAGTTTTTCTTGTGTGAAGATAACTCTCCTTTACTTTTTCTCTATTATATCCAAAACGGTGCAGTTTTTATTTTACTTATATATATATATATTTGTTCTCTTCTCTCTACTTCGTTTTTTAAAAGTCAAATTCCATGTTTTTGTGAGATCAAATATTTTTAAAGAGAGAGACTCCCAAGAACACTTTTTTACTCAACCATTCTCAATGAGTCAATGCCATGTGCATCTAGCATCATCCAAGCATCAAATCTTTATGGGTCTTCTTTGGTTTCATAACTAGGTAATTTGAACATGCCCTATAACTTTTTGCTTTCATTATTGTTCATTTATGACTAGGTTTAACATTTATTATGTTGATTAAATACATGACTCTTGCCTTTAGCTTATCTTGAATATGTTTGAGTCTTTGATTGTTAGTTGAGATTGATTCTTCATTGATGGCTTGCATTTAGGACATTATTGCCCTCAAGCTAAGTCTTTATGCTTTGTATCTAGATTTTGATAATTAGGAATTGTTGATTGCATATTTTAATTCCTAATTAAGCATTTGATGTTTGTCTAGCATTAACTGCATCTAGAATATTTTCATATTTACTTAGATTGTTTATCTCTTCATTAAGTCAAGTCTTGTGACTAAGTGTGTTAGTGCACAAACAATTGGTCTAGAATCACTATAAAAGGCCCGCGGGTAATAATGGTGTGTTATGTTCCAAGAATAGTGTGACTAGAGGTCAACATAGGTTGTAAACATCATTACATAGAGTGGATTTGTATTTGAGGACCGGAGTGGCTAGGTGGCTAGCCATGAGTTTGGCCTAGTTTGAGGGTTTCTCACGTAAATAAATTGACCTGTCTTTTTGTTTTCCGCATTTTATTTGTTGATTGATTGCTTGTTGTTATGGGGTAATGTTGTTAACATTGACTAATCGAAAAAGTTAGTAATTAATCAATTAAAACCTATTTACCCCTACTCCAGGTTGTTTAGACAGACTTTAATTTATTTTCAATTGGTATCAGAACGGGTTCCTAGACATACTTATGTGATCCTTGGTCTTGTCTTTTGTGTCTTGCATTTGTTGCTCTCACTTGCATACATTCATTTGCATACATTGACACAAACACCATGAGTGAATTCGGGATGAGTAAAGAATGAGCATCGAGCATGAGACCACCATTGCTCAAGGGTGACAATTACTCCTCGTGGAAGGGGAAAATGAAGTCATTTCTATCGGCGATAGATGATAGGGTTTGGATGGTGATTGAGGATGGATACACACCGCCTACCATGATCGCCGAAGATGGAAGCATTGTGCCAAAGCCTAAGACTCAATGGAGTGCCCAAGAGTTTGAAGCTTCGAAGTGGAATAACAAGGCAATGCATGCCTTGTTCTGTGCAATGGATGAGAGCCAATGTAAATTCATCCAAATCACCAAGAATGCACATGAAGCTTGGGAGATCTTAGAGACGTTATTGAAAATACCTACAAGGTTATACTAAACAACCTAGAGAGAGAGAGGGGGGGGGGGGGGGGAATAGGTTGACACACTAGTTTTAAAAACTCTTTCGTGACTTATGTCAAAATCTTGGTGAGCATACAAATTAACCTTAAACATGATTGTTATGAGAAAACAATTAACATAAGTATGCTCAATTCACCACCCTTAGTCTACAAAATATATACCAAGAAACAATGTATCTCATATACAAGTATATTCAATGTATAGCACATTCCATAAGTTGTACTTTGAATATTACAATGTAAGTACACTAAATAGAACTTTACAACTTAATATAGAATATCATAAGAAATAATGTTCAAACACTTACAAGATATAAGAAACAAATGTTGATTCAACAAACAATGTGTGCATCTCTTTCTTTACCAATAACTTGTTTACAAGGATATGAGTAAATGAAGATCTTAAACAAGTTATATTGATCATATATACAAATATAAAGAGATAGAGATAGAGATAGAGACATTTGACACATTGATTTTTACGTGGTAAACCTCCGAAGAGGAAACATCCACGGGTTGAATCCACAACCACCAGCAAGCAATCCACTATGATGAAAAGGACTTACACACTCAAGGCTATCAACACATGATATCCACCCTAAGCTATCAACTCCTAATCTACCCTCGGGCCTAGTGAACCACTTAGCCTACTCCCTATCCAAGGTGTGTCCTACACCTCTAGAGAGCAACATCCTATCCAAAGTTCTCAAGCTTCTAAGATGATTTCTTGCTTAGCTATATGGAGTTTCCTACTCCTAGCTAAGTCTTCTTGCTTGGTTATCCAGAACACTTTCCCAACCAAGACTTCCTTGCTGTTTCCACAAAGCTTCACTCACTTTGCAAGAGACTTCAACCTTTTTGTAAGGATTCCCTTTTGTTGATTGGCTTATTTCGTGGTCAAACCACATGTTGGGGTTTGGTTGTAAGGGTAGTCTAGGTCATTAAGGTTGAAGATCAAAGACCCTTTCCAAGACCTCAAGAGGACAAGCACCAAAGGTATATCTTGTGCTTACTTTGGCTTGAAGAGATATAGTTGCACACACACACAACATGCATAACTCTTATTCTTGAATGTTGTGTTTATATTTTGTGTGCATTGTGCTTTATTGTTTATTCAATGTCTCTTCTTGCATTAAATTGATTGCATCTTGTTTTATGAAATGCCATGACATGATAGGCATTAGGATGCATTCAATACCCACACTTGCACTTCATGTATGTTAGCTTTTAGTGTGGTGTAATTCGTTTCCCGAAGGTTGTTAGGAAACGTCCGCGCGTGCACGTTGATGTGCTTTGTTTTGCGCGATGATCGCCGGTGGAGATGCCTTTGGCTTCTCCTTGGTTTCACCATTTTTGGTGAAACGGCGGTTCCGTTCGGCGGCCTGGCCGCCGTTAGAAACCGCCGAATCAGACCTGATTGAAATTCCTCTCGGGTCCAAAACGGCGGTTCTGATCGGCGGTTATGAAACCGCCGAACGAAGTCGCCGAAGTTCCCCTGTTCTTCTCGGGAGCAATTCGGCGGTTCAATTCAGCGGCCTGGCCGCCGAATGAAACCGCCGATCGTGCGATTTCAGGGGCAAAATTGTCTTTTCACTTTCCCTGTTCTTGATGTCTATAAATATCACACTTTCTCATTATCTGAATCAGTTCTTTGACTCTTAAGAACCCTAATCTTCAAAGATAGATTTTGAGAGAAAATCAAATCAAGAACTCAACTTTAACCACTCAAATCAAACCCCTTTTGCATCAAATTTCATATTGCATCTCCTATGTCTATATAGAGTGCATCCATGTATGGGTTTGCATCATCACAACTTGCTTGGTAAGATTTTGATTAATTTCATCTTATTGTAGTATTTTAAATACCAAACCATCTCTTTTAAATTACTTGTATGTTTTAGATCATATGCTAAATACAAGAAAAGAGATTATTTGTGATGAATTGATTGAGTGTTGTTTGTGATAGCTAATTAGGTTTTTAATTAATCTTGATTAGCTAAGCTATTTGACATGTCATTTAGCTATTGATATCTAGGGTTGATTTAAATTGAATATATCATCATCCTAGATAAGCATTTAGAGTACCCTAGCTCTTATTGCATTAATTGAATATTCATACATATTCACATAGGGTTGTGCATCTCTTTTGAGAGATTCAAGTCTTGGTCTAGGGTTGCTATTACAGGCCCGCTGGGTAGTAGTGGTGGGTTACAGACCGGGATTGGCTGTAAACATCATTACAAGTAGTGACTTCGAGGATCAAGCAAATTGGAATAGGGTTGCTAATAAAGGCCCGCTGGGTAGAAGTGAGGGGTTACAGACCGGAGTGTTAGACGAGGTCTACATAGGTTGTAAACTTCATTTCAATTAGTGATTTCGAGTTCCGAGTGTGGCGCACTATACAGCCCGTGGTTTTTCCCAGTGGTTGGGTTTTCCACGTATACATCAAGTGTTATTTAAATTCCGCACTATATTACACTTGTATGTATTTTTGACTAGTAGGGGCATTTTCGTAAAATTGACTTGCATGCGAAAATTGGGTAATAATTAGATAAAATCTATTCACCCCCCCTCTAGCTTTATATATCAAACACACTTTGAGAACTTTCAATTGGTATCAGAGCGGGTTCCTAGATATACTTAGGTGATCCTTTGCTCATTTTTGGTGTGTTTTTGCATTTTGTATGTTTGTTTGATTTCTTCATACATTTTGCATTCTTCTCATTTGCATTCATTCCACGCAAACACTATGAGTGAATTTGTGAGAGAAGAAATTGACTCCGTTGAGGAGATGTCTCTCTTACTAGAGAGATTTAGGAGATTTGTGAAATTAACCACCTCACCTCCTAAGAAGAAGTTGACCACCGCACCTCCTAAGAAGAAGAAGACAATTGCTTTGGAGACTTCGAAGCATGACAAGAAGGAGGGTATCTCAATTGAAGACATGGGACTCATTAACAAGCCAAACCAAGGAGTGTCTTCAAGAGAGGGGATTCAGTGCTACGAATGTGGAGGATTCGGGCATTTCTCCCCGGAGTGTGGAAACTTGAAGGATAGAAGAAAAGGGAAGGCGAAGGCCACCTTATGGGATAAATATGAAGATGACGAAAATCCTTCAAGTGATGAAGAACTTGCCATCATCTACACGGAATTTGGAGCCAAGAGTGTAGAAGTTGAAGAAGATGGCAAAGTTGCTTTTCCTTGTGATCCCCAAGAAGAACTAGGTATAGAAGTAGTTGGTGTAGCTACTCATAGGGATTTGGCTCTTTCCTCATCAAGAGAAAAATTTGATGATCTTGATGAAGGAGATGACTTCATTAGTGAAATGGAGATTAGAGGAGATGACACAAGTGTTGAATATTTGTCATCTAACTCCACAAGTGGAAGTGTGGAGTGTATGGATCTTAATGACTACAAAGTCAAAGTTAAGAGCTCGATGATGAGGAACAAGGAAGAAATTAGAAGATTAAAAGAAGAGAATCTAGAGCTTTCAACACTAGTAGACCACTTGTGTGAAGAAGTGGTAAGATCCATGGCGGATGAAGATAAGCTAAAAGACAACTTAGCCTTATCTAAGAGGAGAGAAGAAGAGCTAGAAAGAGAGCTTGAAGAAGTTAAGGTCTTAATGGCTAAGATGACTTCAAGCACCAAGAAGCTTGACCACATGTTGGGAGTTGGAAGAAAGCCAAGTGACAAGAGAGGTCTTGGCTACATTGATGACACGGATGCCTCCTCCACAAGCAAGACATCCTGTGCCATGGACATGGACTTCAATATGTCCCCTCCTCCTCAACAACCTAGGAAGAAGAGTGACCTAGGAGAGTGTTCAAGAAGTGCCCAAGTGGTTGAGGCACCAAAAGGTCAAGCTCAAGCTCACACCCAAAGGGCTCCTCACACTATCTTCCCTCAAACTCAAAAACAGAATGGGAAGAGTTCAATCATGCAAGCTCAGACAAGCAAGCAACCTCGTCTTGGTTTTCAACAAAGAGGAGAGATCCGATCCAACAACCAAGACAACCACAACGACAAGGGAAAACACCTATCCATGCTAAAGGGAATGGTATGATTCCTAACTTTATTCCCACTTGTCATTTTTGTGGTATTGTTGGTCATATTAGACCAAGTTGCTTGCATTACATTGAAATGTGTAGAGCTAAAAGCATGTTTGACAAGAAAAGGCTAGAGCTAAGATGCTTCATAAAAAGGAAGAAAATCATGTGCATGATCCTTTTTCATCTTGTACTCTAGAACCTTTGTCCACTAGGATTGACTTAGTGTCACCTAAGTGGAATAAAAAGAATGAACCCGCTTGCTACGAGACTAACAAGTCTCAAATAGGTTCAACCAAGTCCAAAGGACTTGGTAGGTCCATAGGACCTCATACCCTTCTTTGAAGTGGTGTGGATATTTTGACCCCATATGGGGAACTTAAGCAAAGAGAGCTATTTTGCATCTTGTCACTTGCAAAAAATTTGAAATATCTTATGCTTCTCTTTTTGTTGCTTGAGTTAGCTTGGTTACACTATGTATACATATTTTCTATTCAATAAGTGTGATCAATGCTTGTATTGCAATCCATGTCATATTTATGTTCAAACATGCATTTTTGGACTAGGAGATATATACATAGGATAAAATTTGAATGACCTATAATGATCTCCATGACTTGATGATTGCTAAAATAACATGCTAAATGCTAATCTTAAAAAGCATGTTTTGATGATTGCATTTCTTAACTGCAAAAAATGTGTGAAAAAGCTTATGAGACTCAAATGAAAAAGGATCTTGTATCCATTCAAGGATTTTACAATCCAAATGTCTCTCTTTCTTTATTGGTTGAACATGTCTACTATCATACGGATATCTTATCCGAAAAAATCAAGTAGGGTGCAAAGTCGCTCATGACATGTTTGGCTTATAAAGTTGGATATAGTTGTTCTTAAATTGAAATCAATGAAAACCTATATCCTTGCTTCTCTCATGACATTGGTGAAATTGGTTTGAATTCATATTGAAAACCTTTGTCATTTGCTTTGCCAAATACCATGGTATTTTGGACTTAAATGCTACATGTCTTGTATGCAAAGCAATTTTTTGATTCACACATTTTATTTAAATAAATCTCCTTGTTTCTCTCCAATAAATTGAGATTGCATAAAGTGACTTATATTGATTATGCATATACTAGAATGCTACTATCTCTCTTTGCCTTGAGTGACCCGGTTGGGGACTACTCCTTTGTCTATATCATGACAAAAAGGGGGGAGTAGGTTGTGGTAAGGGGAGTTGCAAATTGTAGTAGCAATTGTGCATGTTGGGGAGAATACTAATTGAGGGGGAGTAACCCTTTGAGGGGGAGCATTTGCACATTCATACATTGCATGATGTTGTACTTAAATTCTTAAATGCAAATGCTTGTTTTATCTCACTTGATTCATCTCACCTTTTCTTGTATTGGAAAGTTTAGAAACTGTGCTTTCAGGGATTGATTGTTCTACTTGAGATTGAAGACTTCAAGACTATTTATCTTATCTCTTTGTAAAGTAGAAAATCATAGTAGACCCGTAGTTTCTATTATGTTGTGAGGAATCAATGTGAGTGGTGGTTTTGTCACGAAATAGCCAAATGGGGAGATTGTAAGGATTCCCTTTTGTTGATTGGCTTATTTCGTGGTCAAACCACATGTTGGGGTTTGGTTGTAAGGGTAGTCTAGGTCATTAAGGTTGAAGATCAAAGACCCTTTCCAAGACCTCAAGAGGACAAGCACCAAAGGTATATCTTGTGCTTACTTTGGCTTGAAGAGATATAGTTGCACACACACACAACATGCATAGCTCTTATTCTTGAATGTTGTGTTTATATTTTGTATGCATTGTGCTTTATTGTTTATTCAATGTCTCTTCTTGCATTAAATTGATTGCATCTTGTTTTATGAAATGCCATGACATGATAGGCATTAGGATGCATTCAATACCCACACTTGCACTTCATGTATGTTAGCTTTTAGTGTGGTGTAATTCGTTTCCCGAAGGTTGTTAGGAAACGTCCGCGCGTGCACGTTGATGTGCTTTGTTTTGCGCGATGATCGCCGGTGGAGATGCCTTTGGCTTCTCCTTGGTTTCACCATTTTTGGTGAAACGGCGGTTCCGTTCGGCGGCCTGGCCGCCGTTAGAAACCGCCGAATCAGACCTGATTGAAATTCCTCTCGGTCCAAAACGGCGGTTCTGATCGGCGGTTATGAAACCGCCGAACGAAGTCGCCGAAGTTCCCCTGTTCTTCTCGGGAGCAATTCGGCGGTTCAATTCGGCGGCCTGGCCGCCGAATGAAACCGCCGATCGTGCGATTTCAGGGGCAAAATTGTCTTTTCACTTTGCCCTGTTCTTGATGTCTATAAATATCACACTTTCTCATTATCTGAATCAGTTCTTTGACTCTTAAGAACCCTAATCTTCAAAGATAGATTTTGAGAGAAAATCAAATCAAGAACTCAACTTTAACCACTCAAATCAAACCCCTTTTGCATCAAATTTCATATTGCATCTCCTATGTCTATATAGAGTGCATCCATGTATGGGTTTGCATCATCACAACTTGCTTGGTAAGATTTTGATTAATTTCATCTTATTGTAGTATTTTAAATACCAACCATCTCTTTTAAATTACTTGTATGTTTTAGATCATATGCTAAATACAAGAAAAGAGATTATTTGTGATGAATTGATTGAGTGTTGTTTGTGATAGCTAATTAGGTTTTTAATTAATCTTGATTAGCTAAGCTATTTGACATGTCATTTAGCTATTGATATCTAGGGTTGATTTAAATTGAATATATCATCATCCTAGATAAGCATTTAGAGTACCCTAGCTCTTATTGCATTAATTGAATATTCATACATATTCACATAGGGTTGTGCATCTCTTTTGAGAGATTCAAGTCTTGGTCTAGGGTTGCTATTACAGGCCCGCTGGGTAGTAGTGGTGGGTTACAGACCGGGATTGGCTGTAAACATCATTACAAGTAGTGACTTCGAGGATCAAGCAAATTGGAATAGGGTTGCTAATAAAGGCCCGCTGGGTAGAAGTGAGGGGTTACAGACCGGAGTGTTAGACGAGGTCTACATAGGTTGTAAACTTCATTTCAATTAGTGATTTCGAGTTCCGAGTGTGGCGCACTATACAGCCCGTGGGTTTTCCCAGTGGTTGGGTTTTCCACGTATACATCAAGTGTTATTTAAATTCCGCACTATATTACACTTGTATGTATTTTTGACTAGTAGGGGCATTTTCGTAAAATTGACTTGCATGCGAAAATTGGGTAATAATTAGATAAAATCTATTCACCCCGCCCCCCAGCTTTATATATCAAACACACTTTGAGAACTTTCACTTTTCACAAGGCAATGATCTAAGTGATGCAAATGATGCAAACACATGCAACATAGAATATATGATCAATACATCCTATGGAAACTAGAAATAATCAATGAGCACATAATGTATATTTTTCTAGATTATGATCCAAAACATGACACCACACAAAATGATGCATAAGTATATGAAATGAATGGATTAAGTACACTTCATGAAGATCTAGACATAGGCAACAAAGTTCACAAAACAAAGTTGTCTAGACCTTAAACATGAGCAAAAATCTAGAGCATGCAAAACACCTAAAACATGCCAAATCATAGATTCTATTCATGTTACTAAAGCTTGAAAACAAAGCATGTTCATTAAGCATATATTCAAGACTTTAGAACACAAACAAAAAAAATGATAGAATCACAAGATATGATCAATGAATATTCTAGCAAGTATTTAGAACAAGGATATAATTAAATGATCAATTAAATCCTAGAAAGCTCTAAACACAAAATCAAATGTGCTAGTCCTAAATATGTTCAATTAAAGGATTCAAGCACATGCAGTTTATTAATCATAAAATGAATCAATCAAGTCATAAAAAAAAAACCCTAGATATCAAGCTAAGCACAATACAACTCTCAATCAAGTGAAAAACTAGAATAATAGAAAACTAGTTCACACTTGTCTCTAATTAGACTTGATTAGCTTTGATTATGAAGCTATATTTTCAAATAAAATTCATCATACATACACATACATATAGAAGAAGAAAACCCTAGGTAATTGAAGATCAAAAATGATGAAATCATAAAGTTTAGTTCAATACCTAAGAATCCCGTGCAGTTTCGTTTTTGAGTGAAAAACCACCTCAAAACATGATCAAACAGTTGCAAACCTTTTTGGAGAAGGTAGGAGACTTGAATACGAAGATTCTCCAACTTGAATCACTCAATTCCGAGTTCGTATGAGAAAGTTATGGTATTTGGAAGTTGTGAAAGTTGGAGAGAAAATTTCAGCTCTAGTGTTTTTCAAATTTTCTTCTTAGAATGAAATTGGAGGGAAAGGAGAGTTTTTAAAAGAATTCAAGAGAGAGATTTCAGGACCAATCAGAAGGTGCCACGTCACACTTTCCGTGTGGGGCAGGTGTGGCACACAGGGGCAGAGGAGGTCTCTGGCCGTGTGCCCCACATGCTCCACACGTGGTCCTTATAAAAATGGCTTCGGCCATTCTTGCCTCCTTTGCGCTCCTTTCGCGTTCTTCAGCCATATTCGGGCATCAGAACTTTGAATTTGAATATTTTGGATTATGAACCGTGACTCCCTTATGCACAACAACGACTACAAAACTTTGACAAAAGGTTGAGAATTCATCTCGGAAAACGACGACGAAGACAACTCAACGAATGAGAACGTAAAGTAGCATAGCTATATCGTTTGGACTCAAAACTAAATGAATGAGTAACCGAAATGACTGGGACTCAATAAGGAATCAAATAAGAATATGTTAAAGTCCAAAATACAAGAAACATAAACATATAAACACAATGTCACACAAGTATGTCATATCTAAGCGATAGTCATAAAACATGTAATTTTACAATGTTTGTCTATAAGAGACCAATGCATGTGCATACTTAAATGAGTGTGAATGTGTTATAGCAAATGTTTGCACAAAAATGCAGGGACACACATGGATGAATTGTGTGTGTGTGTGCGCTAACGCCTTGCAAGAGGATAGAAGTCTAAGTATACCTTTGATGCTTTCACCTCTTGAAGACGATATTTGCACTAGCCGTTGCTCTTCACCTTTGAAGCTTTTTTTCTTCTAAGAACATCCTAAGCAACAACTATTACAAATATATAGCGTTTTGCAATGGAATCAAGCCAATACAAATCATGAACCTTACAGTTACTTAAGGGAACCGAATTGGTGAAAGACTCTAAGCTCCAAGTGTTTCAAACACAATTTGAGACGATCAAGATAGAGGAGCATGAGTGCTTTAATGACTTCCAAGTGAAGTTGATGGACATCGTGAATCAAAGCCATCAACTAGGTAACCCTTACTCGAATAGGAGGATCAAGCAAAAGATTATAAGGTCGCTTCCCAATCGATTTGAATCCAAAGTGATGGCACTTGAAAAGAATAGTGACTATAAGAAGATGAAGCCGAGTGAAGTAATTGGAAGGCTTTTTGCCTTTGAGTCAAGAAAGGTTCCCACCTCTACACCTCCTAAGAAACAAAAAGGGATTGTTTTGAAGACCTCTAAGCATGATAAGGAGAATGATAACTCGGATGAAGAAATGTCTCTAATGGTGAAGAGATTCAAGAAATATATGAAGCTATAAAAGAATGGTTATAGCTCTAGGGGGAATGACTTCAAAAAGAAGACCTTGTTCAATAAAGGCGAGCCAAACCAAGAGAAGACTTAAGAAAAGGGATTCAATGCTTTGAATGTAGAGGATTCAGGCATATATCCACGGATTGTGGTAACTTGAAGGACAAGAGAAAAGGAAAGGCAATGGCCGCCTTATGGAGTGATAGTAAGAGTGAAGAAGATTCTTTGGGTGATAAAGACTTTGCACTTAACTTCACGGTCTTTGGAGCCTCTTATGTGGAAATTGAAGAATAAGGCAAAAATGCCTTGATGCATGACCTTGAAAAAGGAATAGATGAAAGGGTAGCTAGGAGTGTGATTGATGTAGCTACCCATAGAGAAGTTGTTGGTATAACAACAAATGACCAATGCAAAAGTCTTGATGAGGAAGTTGACTCGGTTGATGAGAGGCAAAGTGATAAAGGTGCCTCATCCTCAAGTGTAGAAAATGACTCTAGTGATGAGAGTTTTTCATCTCACTCTAACAAAGAAATTTATGAAGCTATGGACCTTGAAGACTTCATCAAGTACTTTGAAGACTCTAGGTTGAAAAAGAAAAGCGGGATTCAAAAATTGAAGGAGGAGAATCTCAAGCATTCAACCAAGGTGACTCACTTGAATAATGAAGTGAGGAGAGTCAAGGAAAGTGAAGACACAATAAAGATAGAGCTTGAGGAAGCTAAGGAATTACTTGCCAAAATGACCTTTGGCACCGAAAAGCTTGACAAAATGTTGGGGCATGGAAAGAAGCCAAATGACAAGAGGGGTCTTGGATATCTTGATGACAAGGAAACCACCACTTCAGACAAAATAGTGTTTGTCAAGGGAAATGGCATCAAGGAAGCTTCACCTCCACAACATCCTAGAAGGAAGATTGAAGTTGGAGAGTCATCCAAGAGTGGCCAAGTAAAGATGCCAACAAATAGTGGAGCTCAACCTCAACATTCAAGAGCTCCACACCCAAGCTTTCCTCAACCAAGGCTTAACCAACCAAGAAGGCAAGTCAAGTCGATTCAACCAAGGAAGCAATTTAATCTGGTTCAACAACAAAGAAAGAGAGAACCAGTTCAACATCAAAGGCTATATCAAATGCATGATAAGTCTCCAATGACCTCACAAGGATTTGGTATGACTCCCCATTTTATACATACTTGTCATTTTTGTAGTGTTGATGGGCATATTAGGCTAAATTGCTTTAGGTACATTAAGAAATGTAGGATTGAGGACATGATAGAAAGAAAAAGACTTAGAAGAGCCAATATGCATGTGCCTAGAAAATCTAAAGTCAATGATCCTAGGAAATCTAGTAACATGTTGACTATGACCACTAGGAATGAAAATGTGTCATCTAGGTGGATTAGAAAAGAAGAACTCGCATGATATTGTGCTAACATGTCTCCCATATATTCAACTAGGTCTAATGGACTTGGTAGGTCTATGGGGGCTCATGCCTCCCATTGACTTGGTTGGATTTGACCTCATAACGAGAGCTCAAGCAAAGAGAGCGAACTTGCATTCTTGTAATATGCAAAAATTTGATATACCTTATGCTTATTCATTAATTACTTGAGAAACTTGGTTGCACATACAAGCTTATATGGTATTTTATTCAATAAGTGTGTAACTTTGCTTTGTTTGTAATTCATGTCACTTTTATATTCAAACATGCATTTTTGGACTAGGAGAATTGATTGGGAAGTACACTTGAATGACTGATCAGTCTATTTCTATTCTTATATTTTGCCATTTTTCCTATATTTTATGCTTGTTTCTTGAGTCCTTTTGGTGGTTTGATGTGTTTGTTGAGCTTGTGTAGGTCGCCTTCCATAGAAGTGAGAAGGGATCCGATTGTGGAAGTAATGAAGTCAAAAGATAAAGACAAGAGGCAAAACCGTCATTTCCACGGCCTAGGCCGCAGCCTAGGCAAGTGCACCAGAAGCGACCTGTCAAGCGTCGAGAAGGGAGTACCACCTGTTGATTTACTGCAGTCCATACTGCCAACTAAGCATGAGCCTCTCCAGTGGTCCCTCTAGCGAGCCATTCCAGAGGTGTGCCGTTTGAAGTACCGCTGCCCATGCAATGTGTCCGCACCGCGGCACGGGTAGCGGTCATGCACATTCCTTGTTTTCTCAGGACAGAGTAGAAGACCTAATTGGTAAAAAAATTATATAAAGGGTCGACTCTTAGACATAAAAGGGGTTGGCACATAGAGTTAAATAAGGGGATTACACTTAGAAACACCATTCTTTCCTATATAGATTCATTCATTTTTTCAATTCATCCATCCTTAAAGGATTCTTGGAAACAAGAAGACGACGGAGATTTCAAGACAAGAGCACCTCACCATTATGGGTTTTCTTTACATCTCTACTATGTTTTTGTTCTCTCCATTGATGTGTAACTAAACCTCTAACTAAGGGATTGATGTAACCGATTTTAGATAACTCTATGTGAACAATTAGTCTATCTTTTGTTAATCAATTAGGTTTTAGTTTTGTTTATTGAATTAATTGCTTTATTCTACTTGCTCTGATTATGTTGTGACCGCAAATGATTTGAGTTTATGGCTTAGTTTATCCATGAGATTATGGTTTAGATGTGGATGGCCGTTCCATTTAAGTCTTAATCACGAGTTTAATAAACAAGAAAATTGATATATGCATGGCCGTGTTGTGTTAATTTTGCTTAGAGTTTTGTGTAAAACGTGGGTTTTGACAATTGCTCATTACATAACCGTGTGTGAGTAATAAAAAGAACCTTAGATCATTATTCCGTTATTCATTGCATGACCGTGTGCGAGTATTGGAAAGGATCTTCAAACTTAATTGACTTATCTTGAAAACAAGCCATAAACTGGATTGAAGTGTTTAACGAGACTTATTGTGAGCGGTGAGTATCTAAGAAAGGTGCATCGATTCCCTAGAATTTCTCTCCATATATTCATCCCTTGTGTGATTTGATTTTATTCTTTAGTTCAAGCATTCATAATTTAGGTTAATATTAGAATTCATCAGATTTCCAAAGCAAAGCATTATACAATTTAGTTTTTTTGCATTTAGAGTAAATCCTTGCTAGATTAATTGGCAATTCGACCAATAGAATCACCGATCCCAGTGAACGAACTTTCTTAGTAAATTGAACAGATTTTACTGCATCAATTTTGGCGCCGCTGTTGGGGATTGGTATAGATTCTATTAGTTGAATCTAGTTAGTTTAGTTAGGTAGTCATGTCATTAGTTTTTAATTTTAATTTTTAGTTTTTTTTTTTTTGTTTCATATTACTTCGTGGTAGGGGTGTGCAGGATCCAATCCATTGGATCGGATCCAATCCAATGGATTGGATCGGATTGGATTGGATTGGATCCTAAATTCTAAAATCCATTGGATTGGATCGGATCTTGGATTTCCGTTTTGAAATCTGCCGAATCCGCCAATCCGCCTAAAATATTAGGCCTTATTTTTATATTGGATAATTTATTTTATCCACTACATTCTAGTTTTAATGTAAAGGCCCAACCCAAATACAATATGACCTAATCCAACCCAATATTCTAATGTTACTATTTTAGGTTTTCTACTTTTTTAACAGTCAACTAGCCACCAACTAGCTATCTTGTGAGCCGTCGGCATCGATCATCTTCTATTCCTCTTCATCTGGTTTACTTTTCTGACAGCCAACTACTTTTCTGATTTACTCGGTATGTAACTATGTATTCTATTTTTAATTAGTCTCAATTATTTCTATGTTTGAGTTATTCTACTTGTTTTGTTGTTTATATTATTTCTATGTTTGTTACTTTGTTTGTATAATTTTTTATTAACTATGTATTATTTTTAATGATAATATATATTATATAATTTATTATGTATGTCAGTATGTGCTTGCAGCCTTCTCCTTGTTTTGTTTCCTTCTGCTTATTTTGTTTCGTTTATTTAAGCCTTGCATCAGTCAATAATATTTAAAAGCAAGTGTAAAATAAGAAAAACACAGAGCTTAATCCACAACACTTAGCATTATCAACATAGTCTAATTGCATCAGACCTCTGTATTTCATCAAACTCAACACACCAAAATTGCATCAAACCCCTGAATGATTTCGACAGCTTCATTTAACAAAAAACAAACAAGTTTTATTTCTTTTTTGTTAAAAAAAATAAGAACCTAAATGAATTCCCTCTAAAACAACAAATTACGTACTGGGGATTCAAACTTAGAGAAGAAGAAAGAGATTTAATGATTTATTGTGATTTTAAGAGAGAGATTTAGGTGATCAAAACTTGTAAGGAAAAAAACAATTTGGAACACACAACACAACAATTTCGAACGAAAGTAGAAGCACCTTCAGCTTTAGGAATTTTTTTTAATGAAATCAAACCAAAATATTTTTGAGGAGGAGAGAATTTGTGCGGGATTCGAAGTTAGAGGAGAAGAAAATTAGCAACGAGACCTCATTAAATAGTCATTATTTATTATGTTTTTTTTTTCAAAAAACTAAAGTGTATAAAAGGGAAAAAATTAAGATATAGGAGAGACTGAACACGTTCACTTATTGACCTTAGCATATTTCTGCATGGGAGCTTTCACCCTGTAGTTAATTTGTAAATAGCAACTTAATGTATGAGTTAAAGATTCTTGACGCAACATATATACACGCCGGTATTGAAACTCCTATTTTATTAACCTTTGTTGTGCAAATGCCTCTTCTATCTATGAAATGATGATAACTTTATATTAAAACGAATCAGTTTTTATCTCCTGTTAATTTGATCTTTTTATTTGAAAATTTATAGGTCTTTTTCTTTGATTTCCCTTTCTGCCACGTTTTTTTTTTTTTTTTTTTTTGTAAAGCCAAATATTAATTTTAGTGAAAATACTTTACCGGTTGGTCCATCAGGCATCACTCACTAGTAACTAATGTACTTTATTTATTTGTTTTTATGTAGATGACTACTCCATTTTATCACCAAAAAGGTGTCACTCCATCAAATACAAGCGAACCACCAACTATCGAAGGTACTTTTACTCATGATTCAATTCCTCCTGATGTTGATATGCTTGATGATGAATCTGAAGACTTAGATAAGGGGGGAAAGAATTCTTCATGGGCTTGGGATCATTTTATACAATTGAGTAGTGACCCTGAAAAGCCCAAATCAAAATGTCGGCATTGTGGTAAAGAATATGCATGTGGAAAGAAAAAAAATGGAACCTCTAATATGCTGAATCATTTGAGGTATAGGTGCTCAAAATTTGTTTTTAAACAGGACTCAAAGCAAAAACAATTAGTTATGCAACCAAAAACAAATGAAGATGATGGAAAACTCATTGCTACTAGTTATAATGAAGAGAAATGTAGGGAAGCACTTACTAGGTTTGTTTTGCTTGATGAGGTTCCTTTTAAAACTATTGAGGGTAAGGGATTTAAGTACATGCTTGGTGTTTTTGAACCTAGATTTCATGTCCCATGTAGAACTACTATTGCGCGTGATGTTTTGCAAGTTTATGTGAATGAAAAACAAAAGTTGAAGGACTTCTTTGTTAGGAACCAGCAAAGAGTTTGTCTCACAACAGACACATGGACATCAATTCAGAATATTAATTATATGTGTCTCACTGCACATTTTGTTGATAGCAATTGGAAATTGCAAAAGAAAATCTTGAATTTTTGTCCAATTGCAAACCATAAAGGGGATACTATTGGCAAGGCATTAGAGACATGTTTAAAATCATGGGGCATAGAGAGGGTTTTTACTATAACTGTTGATAATGCAAGCTCTAACAATGATGCTATTTTATACTTGTCTAAGATTGTGAATAGTTGGAATGGGGCAATTATGAATGGTAACCACATGCATTTAAGATGTTCTGCACATATTTTAAATCTCATCGTTACGGAAGGTTTAAAAGATTATCATGAATCAATTAGTAAAATTCGTAATGTGGTGAGATATGTTAGAGGTTCTCCGGCTAGGCTACAAAAGTTTAAGAGTTGTGCGGAAAGAGAAAAAATTTCTTCAAAAAAACTTCTATGCTTAGATGTCCCAACTAGATGGAATTCAACTTACTTGATGTTAGATAGTGTTGAAAAGTTTCAAAAAGCATTTGAAAGGTTAGAAGATCATGATACTCAATATTTTCGTGAGTTTTGTTTGGGTAAGGACAAGGGGGCTCCAACGTCCTTGGATTGGGAATATGCTCGTTGTTTTATTAAGTTTTTGAAGGTGTTTTTTGATACTACTTTGAAATTCTCAGGATCTTTATTTGTAACTTCCAGTACATTTTTACGTCAATTGTGTATGGTTCATTCACAATTGAAGAACTGGTGTGATAGTAAAGATATTTTTTTGAAGCATATGGCTGAAAATATGAGGAAGAAGTATGATAAATATTGGGGAAGTTATCAAGTGATTAATCCTTTTCTATTTATAGCCGTACTTCTTGATCCTCGCCACAAGCAACGACTTTTGAGATATTGCTTTGCTTTGTTGTGGGGTGAAGATAGAGCAAATGAAGTGACAAGTAGAGTAATAAGTACTCTTAATGAATTATATTATCAATATAAAGTGATTTACTTTGCAAATATGGAAGCTGATGATAATATCCCTATTGCAAATGATATGCCGGTTGATAGTGGTGAGATTGATGCTGATTCTTTGTTCAATTCTGGTTATATGAAACTTGTTAAAGAAACTGATGGTGTGGATAACAAGACAGAGGTGGATCAATATTTGATGGAATCTTGTGAAAATCCAAATGATGATAACTTTGATATCTTATGTTGGTGGAAGATCAAGTCTTCCAAATATAAGATTTTATCTTATGTTGCACGAGATATTTTGGCAATACCTGTCTCAACTGTAGCCTCTGAATCAACATTTAGTACCGGTGGACGCATTCTTGATTCATTTCGAAGTTCATTGTCTCCAAGGACCGTAGAAGCACTTATATGCACACAAAATTGGTTGGATTCCTCTTCACAGATTAGTCTTGGTGAGATGGTGAATAACATGGAAGAACTTGAAACGGGTAATGTAAATCTAACTTAAGTTTGATTATTGTTCTTTATTAAATTAAATGATTTCGCTTATTAACTTTTTATTTGAATTTATTGTTTTTGTAGAAATTCTGGGTGCTGTTAAAGACCTTTCATTGGAAGAAAATTGAGTGAGATGTTAAAGGATGATAACATGTAGGAATACTTGAAACTGGTAATACAAATCTAACTCCACTTAAATTTGGTTATGTTCTTATTAAATGACTTCACTTATTAATTTTTTATTTTATTCTTTTGTAGAAATTCTGGTGCTATTTCATACCTTTTTTTTACACTAAATTCTAATGTTGAGCAAAGTCTGGGTGTTGTCTTGTTTCACACATTTCTTTAGAAGAAAATTCAGCAACTTCTAAATTCTAATGTTGATGTTGAACAGTGGGAAGATTTTATTTAATGTTGAACATTTGGATGGTTTTATTAAGTTTACATTTGGAGCTTATGTTTAATGCTTATAAACTTTTTGAACTATATAAAGTTTACAGTTTAAAGTTATGTTATGTATTTTTTTTTAATGTTAATTTTGTTTGAATTAATTAGTAATTTCTGAATAAATTATTTGATTTTATTTATTTCATGTTATAACTTTTATATATTAAGAATAAGAATGAATTTATATTAATTCGATCCATCGGATCATATCGGATCGGATCGGATCGGATCGGATCGAAGTATTTTTATGATCGGATCGGATCGGATCTAATCTAATTGTAATCGGATCGGATTACGATTTCTTCGATCCAATCGGATCGGATCTTGGATCATGGCAAATCCATTGGATCCAATCCGCCGCACACCCCTACTTCGTGGTAGTTGTGTTTTTGGTGTTTTAGGTTTTACAGGTGTATGAACAGATATCGTTCGCTGGAGGTATTCACATTCCTGCTAACGACGAGATTGACCGAGTAGGCCGGGTTGCTAGACAGTTCGAAGAGATAGATCTTTTTGTTGAGGAAATGGGCGATCGAGGTGACCCACGTGACCGGGTTATTCAGGCTGAAAGAGAGGTTCAAGATGAACAAGTGTTCAAAATAGACAGGGAATTCGAGAGAGTCCACCGGGTTCTCCAAGACGTGCACTAGAAGATGATATCAGAACAATGAGAGAGTCCAGACAACCTATGCTGGGAAACCAACCTCAACCAATTGTGCTAGATGCCGTGGCCAGGAGTTATGAGTTAAGGAGTATGCATTTAAATATGCTGCCATTTTTTCACAGTTTGGCAATAGAAGACTACCTCTAGTTTATGAAAGACTATCAATCTATCATGGAGACGTTCCCTATAGGTTGATTGACAGAAGAGCAGTTAAGAATGAGGTGTTTCCGGTATTGCTTGAAAGACAAAGGCAAACAGTGGTACAATTCATTAAAGGCAGGATCTTTGACATCGTGGGACGACGTGTGCAATGCGTTTTTCAACAGATTTTTCCTTGCTTCAAAGACAAAGGAAATCTGGATCAAAATAGCTAGTTTCGGTGAGGAAGATGGTGAGTCTTTCCATGAGGCATGGGTGCGATACAAGGAGCTGTTAGATCAAATTCCCCCTCACATGGTGACAGAAGAGTACAAAGTCCTCACCTTTTATGATGGATTGATGCCCTTTACCCAAGCCATTGTTGACAACACTTGTGGAGGTGTCATTACAAAGAAGTCTGCTTTAGAGATTAATGAGATCTATGAGACATTGGCTCTAAACTCCCAGCATAGAAGTTCAACTGTCAGAAAGGGAGGAAAGTATGAGGTTAACCATACGACTGGGATGGAAATTGAAATGACTAATCTCACTAAGCAGGTACAGGCTATGATGGCTCAGAACTCGAATGGGAATCAACAACAAGGTGGGGTGAACTCAGTGCAAGATGGAGACGGGATGTCATTTGAAACAGAGGAGATCCAGGTTTTCAACTACCAAAGAGGGAGAAACGATCCTTACTCAAACACCTATAATCCTGGATGGCGTAACCACCCCAATTTCTCCTATTCCAACCCAAACACTGCTTTGAATGGTCATCAGCAAACTCAACAAAACACTTAGGGAATCAATCAAGGAAATTACAACAGAGGCAATTACCAAGGCCAAGGGTCCAACAGTTAACCTCAACAATGGAACAATGCTACAAACAAAGACATTACCACTTATCAATCAAAAAAGCAATCCTTAGAGGATATTGTGTCATCCCTAGCTGAGATTACGAAGCGTTTTTCACGTGATACAGAACAGAGAATGGGAGACATGGAGTCATCTTTTAAAAATTTGGAAACGTAGATGGGGCAAGTAATCGACATAGTTCGTAGGAATGAACCAGGAAGGTTTCCTAGTCAATCAGAGCAAGCTAAGGCGTTAATGGTGTTGAGAAGTGGGCGAGTGTTAGACACTGGAGTTGTTGATGGGTAGAAGCAAGAGGGAACCAGGGGATCAGAATATGTAAGTGAGAAGGAGGCTAGAATAGAAGAAGAAGAGGTAGTGGTAGAGTCAACACCCAAAAAGACCTCAGTTTTACACAAGTCATCAGATATATACATTCCACCTCCTCCATACATTCCACCAGTTCAATTTCCTGGAAGGCTTAAAAGAGACAAGTTAGGTAAGGCATTCAAGGAGATTTTTGATGTTTTTTCCAAGGTACATGTTAACTTACCGCTACTCGAGATGATAGAAAAGATGCCCGCGTATACTAAATTTTTCAAGAGTCTTCACACCAATAGACAGAAGTTTGGGCCGAATCATTAGGAATACATAGCAGATAGTGCTAGTGCAGTTTTGCAAAAGGAACTCCCACCCAAACTGAAAGATCTGAGCAGTTTCTGCATCAATATCACATTTGGAGGTACCCAGCTCGAAAGAGCAATGTTGGATTTAGGTGCCAGTATTAATTTGATGCCTTATTCCATTTACAAGCAACTAGGGTTGAATAAGTTGAAGCCTACAATAATGTCACTTCTGCTACCAGATGGGTCGGTAAGATATCCGAGAAGGAATGTTGAAGACGTATTGGTCTAAGTGGGGAAACTTATTATTCCAGCAGATTTCGTGGTATTAGACATAGAGGTTGTGAGTAAGGAGACTAACATGAGACCTATTCTTCTAGGTAGACCATTCATGGCCACAGCCAAGACATTTATTAATGTGCAGAATGGAAAGCTTTCATTGACAGTGTTAGATGAGACAGTAGAGTTCAAACTTTTTGAAGCCTCATCATACCCCGTAGAAGCTGATGATTGTTCATTCATCGAGGTTTTAGACCCTGGGGTTGATGGTATATTCAAGGATGAGGATTTGGTGGATTGGGATTGGGATGATCAAGACGACAAGATTGAAGATAGTTCTAAATCAGCTGAAGAAGAAATTGAAGATCTTTAAGTTTCAACTGTTAGTTTTGCCAAAAATCCACCACCAAAGTTAGAACTCAAGGAGTTACCAACAACTTTGAAGTATGTGTATCTATGTGAGAATGAGACATACCTGGTAATTGTTGCTTCAGAATTGCAGAGTAATGAGGAAGAAAAGCTCATCGGGGTTCTACAGAAGCACAAGTCAGCTATAGGATAGTCGATTGAAGATATCAAAGGAATCAGCCCAACAATTTGCATGCACAAGATATTCCTCGAAGAAGATTCTAGACCATCAAGAGAGGCTCAGAGGAGATTAAATCTGATAATGAAAGAGGTAGTGAAGAAAGAAAGAGGTCCTGAAACTTCTAAAAGTGGGGATAATCTATCCCATATCAAACACTAAGTGGGTCAGTCCGATTCAAGTGGTTCCTAAGAAATCAGGTATAACCGTGGTCCGCAATGAGTAGAATGAGTTGGTTCCACAGAGGCTTCAGACAGGATGGAGGGTGTGTATCAACTACCAAAAGTTGAACACGGCTACCAAGAAAGACCATTTTTCCCTTCCGTTCATTGATCAGATGCTAGAGCGATTGGCAGGGCACAGTCATTATTGCTTCCTCGACGGGTACTCAGGCTACAATCAGATAGCCATAGCACCGGACGATCAAGAAAAAACTACATTCACTTATCCATCTGGGACGTTCGCATATAGAAGAATGTCGTTCGGTCTCTGCAATGCACCGGGCACCTTTTAGAGGTGCATGATGTCAATATTTTCAAATATGTTTGAGAAAATCATTGAGGTATTCATGGATGACTTCTCGGTGTTTGGGGATTCATTTGATTTGTGTCTATACAACCTTACCTTGGTCCTTAAAAGATGTGAAGAGAACAACTTGATGTTGAATTGGGAAAAGTGTCACTTCATGGTATAACATGGGATAGTTCTCAAGCATGTGATCTCAAAAAGAGGAATTGAAGTCGACAAAGCCAAGGTGGAGGCAATCAGTAGTTTACAGCCTCCCAAGTCTGTGAAGGATGTAAAGTTATTTCTTGGGCACGCAGGTTTTTATAGAAGATTTATCAAGAATTTTTTAAAGATAATGAGACCCTTGTGTTTGCTCCTACAAAAAGAAAATGATTTTGAGGTAAGTGATGAGTGCATGGTAGCTTTTAACACCTTGAAGAATGCATTGACAACTGCACTAGTGATAATTCCACCTAATTGGGAATTGCCCTTTGAATTAATGTGTAACGCTTCGGATTATACCATCAGAGTAGTTTTAGGGCAGCGGGTAGATAAGGTTCCGCATGCGATATACTATGCTTCTCGAACCTTAAATGATGCCCAATTAAATTACTCAATAACTGATAAGGAGCTTCTGGCAGTAGTGTTTGCATTAGAGAAATTCTGGACATATTTGGTGGGTGCTAAAGTCATTGTGTATTCAGACCATACATCCCTTCGTTATCTTCTTCAGAAAAAGGATGCCAAGCCTAGATTGATTTGGTGGATCCTTCTACTACAAGAATTTGACTTGGAGATACGAGACAAAAAGGGTAGTGAGAACATGGTTGCTGATCATCTAAGCAGGTTAGTATAGGAAAATCCGGATGAAGTAGACAAATTGCCATTGCATGAGAAGTTTTCAGATGAACAATTGTTGGCTGTGCAAAATAGTGAACCATGGTATGCTGATTTGGTTAACTATTTGGTAAGTGGAGTAGTCCTAAAGGAATTGAACTCACAAGGAAGAAAAAGGTTCATTTCAAAATCGAAGAAATACTTTTGGGATGACCCTTATTTGTACACTCATGATCCCAATTCTGTTATAAGAAGATGTGTTCCGGAATCAGAACAAAAAGACATTCTGAAATTTTGTCACGAGCTACAATGTGGAGGACATTTTGGTGCAAGAAAGATAGCCTTGAAAGTTTTACAATCTGGATTCTTCTGGGAATCATTGCACAAAGATGCAGTCCGGTTTTGTTTGGCATGCGACAAATGCCAACGTACGGGGAGCATAAGCAAGCGAGATGAGATGCCTTTATCTGGGAATTTGGTGATATAGCTTTTTGATGTATAGGGTATAGATTTTATGGGACCATTCCCACCATCTTGTGGTTATAGTTACATCCTGGTAGCAGTTGATTATGTGTCGAAATGGGTAGAGGCGAAGGCCACAAGGAATAATGGCAGTCAAACTGTGGTAAAATTTATGAAGGAGACGATATTTGCAAGATTCGGGACTCCTAGAGCTATCATTAGAGATGGAGGTATGCATTTTTGCAACAGATCATTTGCTGCACTTTTGAAGAAATATGGCGTGAAACATAGGGTTGCTACGCCATACCACCCACAGACATCAGGACAAGTTGATGTCAGTAACAGACAAATAAAGAGTATCCTAGAGAAGACTGTAAATTCAACTCAAAATGATTGGGCTTTGAAGTTAGATGATGCATTGTAGGCATACAGGACAGCTTTTAAAACGCCTATTGGGATGAGCCCATATAGGTTAGTCTTTGGGAAAGCATGCCACCTTTTGTAGAACTTGAGCACAGAGCCTTATGGGCAATTAGGAAGTTGAACTTTGACTAGGACAAGGCCGATGAGGAGAGGAAGCTTCAACTCTGTGAACTCGAGGAATTTCGCATGGATGCATATGAGAGTTCAAGACTCTACAAGGAAAAGACCAAACTAATACATGACAAGATGATAGTGCATAAAGACCTTCGTCCTAGTATGCAAGTGCTGGTTTTCAACTCCCGGCTGAAGCTGTTTCTCGGTAAATTGAGGTCTAGATGGTTCAGACCATTCAAGGTAACACAAGTTTTTCCCCATAGAGCTGTAGAAGTGCAAAACGAGAAGAATGGCAACAAGTTCAAGGTAATGGGCATAGGGTAAACCTTACATTATGAAGCTTGGCAAAGTCATTCAAATGGAAGATGTTGAGCTTACTGAGCCGTAGTGCTCTCACACGTCTCGCCTAGACGTTAAATAAAGCACTTGGTGGGAGGCAACCCACCCAGGTAACATTTTCATTTTTTCTTTTCTTTTCTTTTCTTTTCTTTTCTTTTCTTTTCTTTTCTTTTGTCTAATTTGAGTCAGTAATTAGTGTGAGTCTCAAGCAATCTTGGACCCAATTGAATATAGTTTATGTTATAGTTAAGCTTAGTGAGGGCATTATTCAATTCGGGTTTGGGGGTGTGCGAAAATTTTAGTATTTTGGGTTGAGAGCATATGTGCTTTATGTGTGCTTGTTCGATTTGATCAAGAATCAGGTTTGGACTGCAAAATTAGGATTTACCGCGGCACAAACCGCTCAAGAGGCAAATGCACGTGCCGCGGTACGAGCAACACCAGATTTCTAGAATGGCTCGCCTCCTAGACCGCTCAGGAGGAACATGTATGAACCGCAGAAATTGACGACCTGACCCTCACCTCACCAAGATGGATCGCTTCCGAGACCGCTCCAGTTGCACATGTCCATCCAGCAGTCATTGAAGACCTAACACAATTAGGATTTGACGCGGCATAGACCGCTCAGGAGGAACATGCATGGACAGCGGCACGAGCAACACCAGACTTCTGGATTGGCTCGCTCTCCAGACCGCTCCGTAGGCACCAATGTCCGCATGACGGAAATAATTTGAAAACAACACTGGAATGGCTCGCGGGATGTACCGCTTCTGCTACACATACCTGAACGGCGGTATCCACAACGGTACATTAAGTAAAATGGTGAGTTTTGATCACCAGGTAAGCACAATCATGCATTACCGCGGTTTGGACCGCTGCACATGCAACGTGTCTCTACCGCGGTAGGGTAAAAATTTGGGCTCTCTTTTAAAAGAACACGCGGTGGGACTTATTTGTCCCACCACTGTTGCGTTTTTCTTCCTCTCTCTCCCCAATTTCTTTTCTTTTCTTCTCTATACTTCTCCAAAGCTTTCACTCATCTCAATCAAAGACAAGGTATGAATTCTCCTCTCTTCTATCTTGATTCTATGGCTTTATTTTATGAAGCTATGCATATACATTGTGCTATGAAGATATAGAGTGATTTAGTGCTTAAATTCGGAGTCCATGTTTTATTGACCAATGGGCTTTGTTCAAAATGAGTTATGTAGCATGATTAAGGGCCAGTTTGGTATTGCTTTTGATAAGTTAAAATCAACTTATTTTATAATTTTGACATAAAATGATATTTGGTAAAACTTTCAAAAGTGATTAATTGATAATCTAGCTAGTTTTGACAGTGATTTTGAGAAGTTGGTGAGGGGTCACTTTTCAAAAGTAATTATGGAATAATCTATTTCAGCATTTAATGAATCTTTTAAAATATCATTATTATCCTTATAAAATCAAATTAAAATCATTTATGTATCATATTTCATCTAAAAATTAAAGATTCTAATTAAATATTTATTTGATTTATAAAATTTAAAAAAAATATTTTTATTGTTCTTATGAAATGTTTTTGTTTACAATTTAATATAATATAATTAATTTAAAAAATGAAATAAGGTTCTAAAATCATGTCTATTT
Organism: Acer yangbiense; assembly: GCA_008009225.1. Classification (NCBI taxonomy): domain Eukaryota; kingdom Viridiplantae; phylum Streptophyta; class Magnoliopsida; order Sapindales; family Sapindaceae; genus Acer; species Acer yangbiense. The sequence continues at coordinate 16,169,378 of CM017764.1, forward strand.
TAGTCATTGTAACTAATTTCAGCACTTTTGAAATAAAACTACCAAGCATATGCATACTGCTTTTGAGCTATACAATAGTTTTAAAAGTATAACTAACCAAACATCTGCTGATTAACTTTGCAACTGATTATTCTTTCAGCACACTAACAGTGATTATTATAAAAGTTACAGCAATACCAAACTGGCTCTAAGCTTATTTTGGTGGGTTTTCACTTGGTGTATAAAGGATTCCGAAATTCATTGTTCTTAAGAGAAGTTGGATGGTTTTTGCTTGGAAAATTGTTGCCATGATTATATTGAATGCTAAGTTATGCTTAAAAATGTTAGATGGACTATGACTTGTTGATAACTTAGTGGTGCATAGGATTAGTTGGCATTGATAAACATATTTGGAGCCTAATTTTGAAACAAATTGCTGCCGGATTTTATCTAAAGGTATGATGTGTTTATTTTGGGATGTTTTGTCTTTAGATGGCAAGGACTAGCGTAGGGAAACGCCCTCAGGTCAATACACCCAATAAAAGAAAATAGAAGGCATTGCCGAAGCAAGCACAACACAAGGATTTTAAAGGTCGTTTCAGTAACTTTCTAGCACGGCCTTGGATTATTGAAAGGGGCATTGATGTCCCTAGTCTGGTACAGACACCTGTTTCAAAGATGGTTGCAAACCGCAGATGGGGTAGATACGTTGCACGCCCGCTAAGGCCGAACAAGAGGATCATGGCGGAGTATTATGCCAGCGCTATACTAAAGAGGCTCCTAGTTAGAAGCCCAGTTTTAGTGCAGGGTGTTGAGGTCCATATAACCCCGGAGGCCATAAATCAGTACTTTAATGCTCCGGAGGTGTTTATCAGTAACGGTCGTGGAATAGAGTATATTACGGATCTTGACCCTTATCGGGGGAGAGTGGCTGCAGGCCTTAGGTTGGATGGACATAAGGAATGGGGTACGTTAGTGAAGCTATACCAATGCGACACGTATACCGATGTTACCTTCTGGAACATTTTCTTGACATACTCAATGATGCCATCCCAGCACCGTACAGAGATCTTTTTTGCCCAGGCCCGTGTGTTGCTCCGTTTAAGGTCAGGTGGCCCTATCAACATTGGGCGAGTGATCTTCAGTGCTATTCATAATGTTAGTGACCACGATGACCAATCCATGGTATTTCCGTGTTTAATCACTACCTTCTGCAGACAGGTCAGTATTGATGTGGATGCTGGATTAGAGAATCATGACTCGAGTTTGATGAACTTGATGAACTGGAACCAACAGTTAGTTCTTCGGGGCTTTCCTCATATTGGCAACTATGGGGAGAGAAGACATCGTCGGAAGGAGCGAGAAGCACGAGAGGCTGAGGCAGCAGCGCTGTTACAAGACAAACCTATAGGGGCACCAGATGCCACTCAGCCAGGTGGAGCTGAGCCAGGAGGTGATACATTTAACACTCTTTTGTAGGCTATGCAGGCTCACATGGATTTACGTTTCGAACAGTTAGAGGGATGATTGGAGACTCGTTTTGACGCTATCGAGACGAGCATAAAGGAGCTGAGCGTGATGATGACTAGTCGATTTTCTGTGGCTAGTGGAAGTGGAGCACCGTTTCAGACCCTTATTCCCGCCCTGGATCCTTATACAGCTGGTGGCTCAGGACTCGAGCAGCATGACTATGACCAGCAGACCCCGATCATGCACTTTGATGATGAGGAGCAGATGCAGGATGACCAGATAGACTCCGATTAGGGGACCGAGATCTTACACCTATCAAATGAGGATGGGGGAGCTTAGTAGGCTATGGGTTTTCTTTTTGAACTTTTTATTTTTCTTTTGTTTCTTTTGTTTTTTTGTTGGATATCTCTGTTATTTCTTTGGAATTTACATATTTATTTCCTGTCTTTATTTAGTTGTCTTTCACTGCCTGTTTTTTCTTGACTGTCAACATTAGGGACAATGTCGAGTTTAGGTTTGGGAGTGTGTCGTTTCGAGTCTTGAGTCAATTTTTCGTTGTGTTTTTAGAGTCTGTCGTTTCTGCATTAACCTTGATGAGATGCTTTGGTATGTGCCTTAGAAATGATATGCTTTAATCATTGGGTTTAAACTAACTTCTTGCCACTTAGAGTATTGCATTGCATTTTTCAAAACTTATGACATGCTCTTGATGTGATAGTGGATAGGATGCTTAGTTGGATTGTCATGATTAATAGTGGAGACTACCCATGTGAGTTCACTTAGCCAAAAGCGTACATAAATGACATGAGATGAAGGATTATTTTGTTTCTACTCTTTAAACACGCAGTAGGTTCCTAGCATTAGATTTGATCTTTATAGGTTGAACATTGAGCATTATAGAACATTCATCATAAAAGATTTCACATGTTATCTTTGATCTTGAGTAAGTCGAATCAGTGGAAGTGATTTTAGACTATGTGTGCTTGAACCACTTAAAAGGCCTGTAATATTTCCTACCCTTGTGTGTGTGCTCTATAGCCCTGTTGAAGCCAAACACTAATTAACCTTTTTCTTTCTTCACCACATTAACTTTAACCTACGTAAGCCTATATTATAGCCATACCTGTTAACTTGGGATCATGCTTTGAGATTGTGAAGAAAACATGAGAGTTCGGCATAAGAACTTTGTGCGAAATTGATATGAGTCAAATAAAGGATGAGCTACATTCAATCCAAATGAAAGAGGACAGGTTTATATTGTTATGTAAATCTCTGATTCTCAAGTGTAAAAAAATAAAAAATAAAAAATAAAAAAATTTGCCACCGAAATGAATGGTGAGTTGTGAGAATCAGAGAAAAGAATTTAAGAAACACAATAAGTCAACGAATTTGAAGTGTTGTATCTACTCTCGAAGGAGTTGACAAGAGAGAATGGTGAATTAAGAGGACCGAAATAAATGGTGAGTGGCATTATTCCACTTATAATGGAAGTCAAGGAAAACCTAAGAGTTTGCGCAAAGCCGTAAAGGTAATTGAAGACTCTCACTAAATGATCCTAGGTTTTTGAATTCCAATTGCCCGTTCTTTCTTAACCTTTACCCAATAGCTCCATTACAACCGAAATGAAAAGTCTGATTGATCTGCTGGTTATCCTTGCTATGAAAGTAGAAGTGAAACGTGTGATTATCTTGTTATTAATGTTCGATTCTTTTCATGAGATCTTTTGCATACAAATCAAGCGTTCTTTCAATGATATATTCATATGCGATTATAATTTGAAATTTCTTATGCATAACTTCTTTTGCATATGCTTGATGAGTGTATTTATCTAGGTTCTGTGTGAAGTATGAGCGATATCTGGTGAGAATTAGAGTCGAGGTGAATTACATCTATGGCATTCGGCGAAAGTGTTTTTGATACTAGAATATCTTGAATTTGGGCTTTTCAATTAAAAATGAGCAATGCATTCAGTTTTGTGACTTAATGATAGTCTTTACTTATTGGCTTTTGCATGCATTGTTTAATTTGGGCACTAATCGATTACATCTCGAATGATTGGTTTTTATGGGATATGTTTATGGGTGTCATAGCTGAGAACCCTCAGGAGACAAAACTCCTCCTACTAGGGACACCTAGAGGTTTAAAGGCTTGTAGCATGCGCTCAATGCTATCGCGTTCCCTGCAAAAGTAGCTTAGTTAGGATTTAGTTCTTTTTAGTCTAGGATTGTTTGGTTTTGCTCGACGAGCAAAAGATAGGTTTGGGGGTATTTGATCAGTCTATTTTTATTCTTATATTTCGCCCTTGTTTCTTGAGTCCTTTTGGTGGTTTGATGTGTTTGTTGAGCTTGTGTAGGTCGCCTTCCATAGAAGTGAGAAGGGATCCGACTGTGGAAGAAATGAAGTCAAAAGATAAAGACAAGGGGCAAAACCGTCATTTTCTGCGGCCTAGGCCACAGCCTAGGCAAGTGCACCAAAAGCGACCTGTCAAGCGGTCAAGAAGGGAGGACCACCTGTTGATTTACCGCGGTCCATACCGCTAACTAGGCATGAGCCTCTCCAGCGGTCCCTCCAGCGAGCCATTCCAGAGGTGTGCCGTTTGAGTACCGCTGCCCATGCAATGTGTCCGCATCGCGGCACAGGTAGCGTTCGTGCGCATTCCTTGTTTTCTCATGACAGAGCAGAAGACCTAATTGGTAAAAAAAATTATATAAAGGGTCGACTCTTAAACATAAAAGGGGTTGGCACACATAGTCAAACAAGAGGATTACACCTAGAAATACTTTCCTATATAGATTCATTCATTCTTTCAATTCATCCATCCTTGGACGATTCTTGGAAGCAAGAAGACGACGGAGATTTCAAGACAAGAGCACCTCACCATTATGGGTTTTCTCTACATCTCTTCTATGTTTTTGTTCTCTCCATTCATGTGTAACTAAAGCTCTAACTAAGGGATTGATGTAACCGATTTTAGATAACTCTATGTGAACAATTAGTCTATCTTTTGTTAATCAATTGAGTTTTAGTTTTGTTTATTGAATTAATTGCTCTATTCTACTTGCTCTGATTATGTTATGACCGCAAGTGATTTGAGTTTGTGGCTTAGTTTATCCAAGAGATTAGGGTTTAGATGTGGATGGCCGTTCCATTTAAGTCTTAATCACAAGCTTAATAAACAAGAAAATTGATATATGCATGGCCGTGCTATATTAATTTGGCTTAGAGTTTTGTGTAAAACATGGGTTTTGACAATTGCTCATTACATGACCGTGTGTGAGTAATAGAAAGAACCTTAGATGATTATTCTGTTATTCATTGCATGACCGTGTATGAGTATTGGAAAGGATCTTCGAACTTAATTGATTTATCTTGAAAACAAGCCCGTAAACTGGATTGAAGTGTTTAACGAGACTGATAGTGAGCATTGAGTGTCTAAGAAAGGTGCATCGATTCCCTAGAATTTCTCTCCATATATTCATCCCTTGTGTGATTTGATTTGATTTGATTTTATTTTATTTTAGTCTTTAGTTCAAGCATTCATAATTTAGGTTAATATTAGAATTCATCAGATTTCCAAAGCAAAGCATTATGCAATTTAGTTTTTTCGCATTTAGAGTAAATCCTTGCTAGATTAATTGGTAATTCGACCGATAGAATCGCCGATCCCAGTGAACGAACTTTCTTAGTAAATTGAACAGATTTTACTGTATCAATGACCTATAATTTATCTCCATGACATGTGAACTTGATTTTGACATGCTTAAATTAATATGTATGAAATATCTTTGATTGTTAATCTTGAATGCAAATGAGTGTGAAAGCAATTGACAAGACTAAACTCAATAAGGATTTCGTATCCATTCAATCAATAAGAATTTTTCATCCAATTTAGTGTTGTCTCTATTATTAATGGTGTAAGCAAGACTACTATCATATGGATACTTATCCGGAAAAATCTAATGGGATCTCTTGATCCATGTCTTGGTTTGCTTTTAAGGATTGATATAGTTGTTTGTGTACTACTAATTTTTTTTTTTGGAAACTATATCTTGTTTGCTTATGACAAAAGGGTACAAATTGGTTTGAATTCTTTTGGAAACTCTTTTGATGTTTGCTTTGCCAAATACCATTGCTTCAACTTTGATATTATATGTCTTGCATCCAAAGCAACAATTTCACACATTCTTCTTAAAATAAATCTCATTGATTCTCTCTCAATTATTTAAGTTGCATAAATTTCTTGTAAATATCTCTTATGCTAATAACTATCTTTGCTAAAGCAACCCGGCTGGGGATATTCATTTGCCTATCTCATGACAAAAAGGGGAAGAAGTCTTGAGAAATATAGGGGGCATTGTTTATGCTTTGGGGGAGAAGTCATGAGAGAAAGTAACCTTTTAGGGGGAGCATTGCTCATGCATTACTTTGTATTGCTTTATTGTTATTGAGTGCAAATGCTCTTTATGTTTGTTCACCTCACATGCACTTGTTCTTGGAAAGTGTTTTCTTGCTATTGTATATAGGTATGATGATCTACGAAGAGATTGAAGACCTTGAAGTCTTAGTATCTTAGGTTTCTCTTATTGTAACGTAGAATGCACTTTCATTAACCAATAGCTTTATTTTCATTTTTGTGAGGATTTTTTTTTTTTTTTTTTTTTTTGTGAGTGGTGATTTTGTCATGAAATAGCCAAAATGGGAGATTGTAAGAACCTATATATTATGATTGGCTTATTTCATGACAAACCACATTAGGTTTTAACTTGTAATGGTAGATTAGGCCTTTCATTGTTCGTGATCAAGCTTCATTGGCTTCCCAAAATCATCAAGCTCAAGAGCTCTTCAAGGTATATCACTTGTGTTTGTCTCTTTGAAGAGATTTAGGCGCACACACACACATATCATGTATTTGTGTCCCTGCATCGTTGTCCAAAGTTTATGTAGCACACACTTTCACATTTTGTATGCCCATGCATTAGAAATCATGTTCAAGGAAATAGATTTAAGGAATGGCATATTTCAAATGTGGTTGTGCATTTTAGTGTATTTGTTTGTTTTAGTATGGTTGGTAAAATCTCATTGAATTTTTAAAGAATTATATTTTTTAGATTTCTCATTTTTTACGGTCCAACCGTGTGTGGATTTGTCCCTAGATAAGTTTCGAGCGATTTAGAGACTTGTCTATATGTTTCGGATGATTTCCGAGATATTTGGAACTTCTGTGTTTTAATCGGAAACCGAAATCAAATTCCAAGTTCTGAGTGAAAAGTTATGTAATTTTTTGTGTCGGTGATTGAGTCCGGGTTTGTACTCCGAAGACGGAATTAAATTCCAAGTTTCGAGGTCAAAACTAGACCGAAGAACGCTCGGAACGGAGTCGACTTGGCATGGCATGAAAGCCACACCAAGAGACGGTTTGCGTGGAGGCGTGCAGCTAACACGCCAATACATCCTCTCTATTCACGTGAAACCAACATGAAGCTAACACCAACCATTTGATTTTTGGGTAAATTACACTCACACCCTTAAGGTTTGTGGCAAAGACATTTAGATGGAAATATTTAGTTATTCTACACTAACACCCCTGTATTGTCGAAAATGCCCTTGTATAATAATAAAAATAAAAGTTTTTTTTACACTAACACCTAAGGGCATTTTGGACCTTACCATGGTCAAATAAGGGTGTGAGTGTAGAATAACTAAACTTTTCTATCTAAGTGTCTTTGTCTCAAACCTTAAGGGTGTGAGTGTAATTTACCCTTGATTTTTTTGAAATTGATAAGGCTTTTTATTGAGTGCTTTGCATGTACGTGCAACCTTTTGTGTTATGATTCTTTTGCTACACTCGTGGACTTGATGTGCTCTATTATTGGACCACTTGAGTTCTTCTTGTGTGAGCTCACCTCACAAGATAACTCTCCTTTACTTTTTCTCTCTTATAGCCAAAACGGTGCAGTTTTTATTTTACCTTATATATATTTGTTCTCTTCTCTCCACTTTGTTTTTTAAGAGTAAAAATCCATATTTTTGTGAGATCAAATATTTTTCAAGAGAGAGACTTCCAAGAACATTTTTTTACTCAACCGTTCTCAATCCCATGTGTTATCCTAGAAATCGAGTATCATTTTCTAGATAACACTTGAACTGGACGGAGTAATGCTCCGCAGTAAGAACGGCCCAAACATGGACTGGTATAGCCGAGTTGCGATTCTACCACAGTAGGGGTACCGGGATAGAAGCATGAGGGTGCAAGTAGCAAGGGTTTTGCCTTATATGGACCAGGCTATTCTAGTAGCTAGCCAGGATCGATTCCTAAGAGTGCTGGTACCAATCGCGACCGAAGTCGAACCTAACTCACGAAATGCTATGTAAATGAGGCATGGACTCTTATATGAACGGATAAAATGTGATGCTTCTCATTTATCAAGGTTGGGTTACAACTTTTGTAAAGGGGGAAGGGAGTACAATTCTCTTGATCTCATAATAGGGGATTTCTATCTAGGAAACCAGTCGTTCTATAGTGGTTGAGATTACACCCTATCCGTCTCAAAGTGGAGACAAGTCGTTCTATAGTAGCAAAACTCTCTATTTCTCTTCCAAAGTCTAGCAAGAGTACAACCACTTACTTATCTAGAGTAAGGGTATTTATAGAATGTCAAGGACGTGGTAGGTGAGGAGGGTCCTCCGGCGTGGGAGTCCTTAGCATGATCCTCACCGCTCCTTCATTCTGGGCCCACCGCGGCACACACCCCGGAGGGTCGGGATTGCTCCAGCTGGGCCCTAAGGCTAACCTGGCGGTCAAGTGGGCCGATGGGAGACCTTCTTTTAGGCGAGATAACCGTTAGGAGATCTCTACAGTTGGTTCGTATCGAGCATGGGTGGTACACACACCATGAATGGATAGGATGGTCCCACATATGCCCTAATGTCCACGTAGGTGCTTCGTAGGCGGTTATGTGGTGCTTTCCTCGATTATGGTTGGCTAGAGATGTCTGAGCTGGCCAAACAAATCGATTTCACACTTTGGGTCTGTTAGGGAAGAGTGCCAACGTGTGTCACGCTGCCACTCTCAGGCGTTTCTTCCCACGATTTCCTCTTTCTGCCTAGGTGCTTTTTGCATCCTTCTTGTCTGCTGGAACTCAGGTTCCCTCTTTGGTGATGATTAGGGTTGACCCTTTGTAGGGCTAAGTTGGACCACTATCAGGACGTTGATGCTGGTTGATGTAGCGCGATCAGGGCCCTTGATTTCTTATCTCTACCTTCCACTGTCAATTAGGCGAAATTAATACCCACCTACCCCCTATCCTCTGTTAGGTTTCTTCCTTATTTAAGCTGGTCCCTCGCTAGGGCTTGCATCATCCCTTTACAGGTTCACTTGGTGACTTTGGTGATGGTTCTAGATGGTTCTTGTGTGTTTAGGGCAACCTTATCACAACATGGGACTTAAGGAACCCAGGTGTCCCTTCTCTAGTTCGACCTGGTGGGTCAGGGTGTCCCACCGCGGTGGCTTCCCCCGGTAGCACTGATGAGTCCCGGTATCTTTCGAGGGTCAGGACTGGGGGACGGAGCGAGGTCATGCTAGATCCCACCACCATGGCACCCGGGCGGTCCCAACTATATCAAAGACCGAGAATTCTCAAAGGGTAGGTTTTAAATCAAATGAGGGGTCGTGCTGGGCCCGATTGCTTCGGGACCGGGATATGCCTTGATAATCTAAGAGAGGTCTACTCCAGTTCCAATCCTACTGCGATGTACCGAGGAAAATGCTCCTTTGATTCCCTAGGCCATTTTTGGCGGTTAACACCATGTGCATCTAGCATCATCCAAGCATCAAACATTTATGGGTCTTCTTTGGTTTCATAACTAGGTAATTTGAACATGCCCTAGAACTCTTTGCTTTATTATTGTTCATTTATGCCTAGGTTTAGCATTTATTATGTTGATTAAATGCATGACTCTTGCCTTTAGCTTATCTTAAATATGTTTGAGTCTTGATTATTGGTTGAGATTAATTCTTCATTGATAGCTTGCATTTAGGACATTATTGCCATCAAGCTAAGTCTTTATACTTTGCATCTAGATTTTGATAATTAGGAATTGTTGATTGCATATTTTAATTCCTAATTAAGCATTTGATGTTTGCCTAGCATTAACTGCATCTAGAATATTTTCATATTCACTTAGATTGTTTATCTCTTCATTAAGTCTAGTCTTGTGACTAAGTATGTTAGTGCATAAACAATTGGTCTAGAATCACTATAAAAGGCCTGTGGGTAGTAGTAGTGTGTTATGTTCTGAGAATGGTGTAACTAGAGATCAACCTATGTTGTAAACATCATTACATATAGTGGATTTGATGACTGGAGTGGCTAGGTGGCTAGCTCGTGAGTTTTGCCCAATTAGAGGGTTTCTCACGTAAATCAATCGACATGTCTTTTTGTTTTCTGCATTTTATTTGTTGATTGATTTCTTGTTGTTATGGGGTAATGTTGTTAACATTGACTAGTCGAAAAAGTTGGTAATTAATCGATTACCCCACCCCACCCTAGGTTGTGTGGACATACCTTTATTTATTTTCAAAACTTTTACATGAAATTGCACAACCCACCCCTATTGTCAATCGACCACATTTTTAACACCAAAATGATTAAAATACCCATGATAATTTGTTTAAGGGCAAATTGCACAAACATATTTTAAAGTATTTGGGAAAAGCTGAATATTCAACTTTAACCATTAATTACACAAACATACCTTACTATTAAAGGTCAACCATTAACTTTAACCATTGACCTTTAAATGACAAAATTACCTATAATTAATATAAAAAAAATATTTAATGATAATTTATTTATTTTAAAAAATAAATACTCCATCGATGGAATTCACTATTGGTGGAGTCAAATCTTTGCTTCGGAGGAGCTTGACCTCTTCCTAGCAAGAAGATTGTTGATCTCCTCATGGAGGAGACGTTCGACATCCTCCTTGCGAGGAGATCATCGATCTATTCGCGGAGGGGGTGTTCGACCTCCTCCATGTGAGGAGATCGTCATTCTAGTTACAGAGGAGGTGTTCGAATTCTTCATTGCGAGGAGATCATCGATCTACTCGCGAAGGGGGGGTGTTCGACCTCCTCCTTATGAGGAGATCATCAATCTCCTCGTAGAGAAGGTCGTTCTAACTTCTCATTGCAATGAGATCGTTTGATCTCCTTGTGAGGAGGTCGATCGACATCCTCCTAAAGATCAATGACAATCTCCTTCATGGCTAGTGGAATCTCCTCTGGCACTGGAGTGAATTTTATTTATAATAAAAAAAAATGGTTTGGGTTAGAAATATAATTATTACAAATTATATGGTTATTTTGCAATTAGTTTTTAGGTAGATTTATAATTATCAAAAAGTGTGAGTTCATTTTTGATGTAACATTTCTTATATATTTCTTATATTCTTTTTTCATTTTTAAACCTTATTATAAATACAATGTCAATTTGTTACATTTTTTGTCCTACTTTTTAGATTTGTAAAACAGGTTCGGTTTCTGAAATTGTACTACCAAGCAAGTTTTCAATTGATCAATATTATTTGAATATGACATTTTATATTTTTCTATCATATTGTTTGGCAACAACCAAACAAAGTTGTAAAGTAAACAAAGAGAAGTTACAGTATCAACGATCTACATAACATTTCTTCTATTGGGAATGGTTGTCAAGTGTTAAAGTATTGAATTTCTTTTCTACCATTTCTTTTTGGTATTATTTATTGACATTTGACAATTTAATAAGATTGAAAAACCAACACTATATGCAATATATTAGATCCCAAATTTGATTATCCAACTCCAAATGATATATTTAGTAAACAGATATAGTTTCCAATAAGAAACAAAAGTAACAAAACAATGCACAATAACAATACACTTCAAAAATAAAATAGCAATAACAACCAAACAACAAATAAAATAAGACCTTATAGTTTCCAACAAGTAACAAAAGTCCAACAAGGTTCCGTCAAACTTCCAACAAGTTTCTATTAAGAGATAATGACAATTTACAAAATACTTTATGTTGGCTCTCCATTATCTTTGTTGTAAGGTTCCCATTTGTTGATTGGTTCATTTCGTGGACAAACCACATGTTGGGGTTCTTTGTAAGGGTAGTTTAAGTGTTGGTGTTATTGCTCAAAGCCCTTTGAAGACCTCGTCTTGATAAGCACCGAAGGTAAATTTCTATGTGCTTACTTGTCTTGAAGAGATAGTTGCACACACTCAGAACTCATGCATATGTTTAATCCTTGTATGTTGTGTGTCTTATTTTTGTGCATTAATGTTCATTAACATCTCTTCTTGCATGTTATTTTGATTGCATCTTGCATATCCAATTGCCTTGTCATGCTTAGACTTAGGAGTGCATTTTTGCAATGGGCGCTCTCAAAAGCGCTCTACAGAAGCGCTGTACGAACAGCGCCCATCGAGCGCTGTTCAGACCTGATCGATTTAATTCGGTCGCTGTTGGGTCGCTGTACATGTGCTGTACAAAGCGTTGTACGTACAGCGCCACTATGTTTTCCTGAGAGAACAGAGTTGGGGAGCTGTACAGAAGCGCTCTACGTACAGCACCCAAGGCAAAATAGTGGTGTCACTTATCAAAATGACCACACTTCATCTTGACACCCTATATATATGCCATTTTGACTTTAGGTCAATTAAGAGAGTTCATATTCAGATTTCATACTTATGATATTTTTCAAAGAGAAGAAAAATTCCAAGAACTCATTTTTAATTACTCAAACACCTTTTCATGATCATCAATCATCATCTAGCATCATCTTTGATCATCTAGATGTCTTTTTGCATGGATTCTTCATCACACTTTGCTTGGTAAGCTTTTCACTGATATCTTACATATTTTGTGTTTTTCTTAACAAGCATTCTCAATTTATTACTTGTATGATTTTCATATATCTTTTGATACAATATTGAGATTAGTGTGTTGTATGTTTGAGAAGTTGTATTGTGATAGCTAATTATGTTTTGTGCTTAATCTTGATTAGCTAAACTATTTGACATGTTAATTAGTTTTAATATCTAGGATTGTTCTAATTGCATATTCATCATCTTAGATAAGCATATAGGGTTTCCCTTGCTCTATGTTGTATTTGGATATTCATATATTCACTTAGGGTGTTATTCTCTTCATTGAGAAAGTAAGTCTTGTGTTGCTATCGGGATTAGGTAGCTTAAATCACAAGCAATTGGACTAGGTCCACTTATACCGGGATTAAGTAGTTGTGATGATTATTGATCGGGATTAGATCATTAAACCGGGATTAGGTTGTAATCATTTCAATTAGTGGATTCGAGGTTCGTGTGTGGCGCACATAACAGCCCGTGGTTTTTCCTGTGAGGGTTTCCACGTAAATATCAAGTGTTATTTACATTCGGCACATTATTACACTTGTTATATTATTGTGACTAGTTAGGGGCATTTTCGTAATATTGACATACATGCGAAAATTAGGTAATAACGATTAAAATCTATTCACCCCCCCCCCCCCCCCCCTCTAGATTAGTTTTATACACACCGTGCTATAATTTGTTTCATTTGTTAATTACTCCTTTCAAAATTTCATCTTTATGAACAAGCCCTAACAAGAAAAGAAAAAAAAAACAATTTAAACAATTTAAAAAAAAATACTATGTTATGAAACATATATAAGTTAAAAGATATCTATCTTGGCTTTGAGTGTCACATCCCACATCGCTAGCGAGTAAGGTCCATGGTTTGTATATAAGCCTTGGTATCTCCTAATTAAGTAGACGCATTTTGGGTCATGGGTGAAGGATGCTTGCGTGAAGCCCATGATCCAAAAGCAAATCCGTGAGGGTGAAGGACAGGTGTGTGAAGCCCAAAGCAGACAATATCTACTTAATGGGCATGGGCTGTTACAAATTGGTATCAGAGCAATGTCGATTCTGGAGACTAGGATATGATTTGGTATGAGGATTATCGGTGATATATTGATTCTAGTTATTAGGTTATGATTATTGTTATCATACATATAGTTTGAAGCTTGATGTATATACAAATTTCGAGGACAAAATTTTTTGTAGGTGGAGAGAAATGTAATACCCGAAATTGCCTTTGAAAAAAAAAATAGAAATAAAAGTCTATGGAAATATTAAAGGCAATTATAAATAAATATGAGGAGTTGACTTGTAATAAAAGATTATATTAGTTTCCTGTTTAATGGTTTTAGGGTTAGAAACTTATTGGACTATATATATATATACACGTTATATTTTCAAAGAAAAAATAAATAAAAACAAAGAGTAAAGGGAGAGATGGCCGTTTGCCCTAGATACAATGGAGGATCGATTTGTAAGCTTCGATAATGAGGTTAGTGAATTATTATTTACATGTATGATGTTAGATTTTATTCTTAATGTTTTTAGGGATTCTATTAGGTCATATTTGTATGAAAATTCTGGTATGGCAGTAGAAACAATTCAAAGTTATTATTGTTCATCAATGATTTTCGTGTTTTAACTTTTGATTATGAAAATAGATATCTTTCCAAGTGTTCTAAAATCCGTTTCAATCCAAAATGTCAAAAAGATAATTTTGGGTGGATTTTCAAAGTAAGGTCTGCAGTGTTGAAATTTCTGTATTTTAATTACATAAACTGATTTCGAAAATTATTTAGCATACTTAGACTTTTTCAAAAATTATGAAATTTTACACACTGAATAATTTATGTGTCAAGTATGTATATATTAAATTTCATGATTTGGAGATTTGTATATATTTACTTAAAGACTTTCGAACTATAAAGGGTCATGACTGGAATGTTTTTGACAGATTTATGCGACCCGAAAATAAATTATTTTTAAATTAGTATTTGATACTCAATTTATTTGAAATAATTATAGTAGATTTTTATATTTATCTACAACCATACTGATGTTTATATGTAGGGATTGAATTATTAAAAATCCGAGAGTGAAGGTTGTTCGGTTTTGAATTTATGTTGTTGTAATTTTAAGATACGTTTGGAGGTAAATTTAGTGAGGTTACTTGGAGAGTTTCAGACCCTCGGTTTTTTTTTTTGTATGGTGATTATGTTATGACAATGATTCAAATTGTAATTGAATAGATTTGAATGGTTCTTGAGCTTCTAGAAATAGAGCGAATTCATAAGGGTTTAAGGTAAGTAAACTCATCCATGACTTGTTATGTTTTCAAACATTTATATATTACATATTTAAAGATTTTCCAAAATATTGACTTATGTTTTGAATTGAATAATTAATGGTATAGTTTTCCAAGTGTTCATTTTGTCAGAAATTTGATTTATAACTTCGTGTGGTAATAAAAGTATTTGAAACCTTTTTGATATATTGTTTCTAAATGTTTAAAAGATATGATGAGTTATTAGTTGATATTCTGATTTCAAAATTTATGTTTCTAATATGTGAAGAGAATGATTGTTTTCTACTTTGGCTCATTGACTATAGTATATGAATTATTTGGGCTTGGGTCATCGGGTTATGGGTGACACTACTGGAATTATTTAGGCCGGGTCACCGGGATACAGGTGACACTATTGGAATTATTTGGGCCGGGTCACCGAGCTACGGGTGACAGTACTGAAATTATTTGGGCCGAGTCACCCATAGTGTCACCCGTAGCTCGGTGACCCGACCCAAATAATTTCGTACTGCTTTATATTTGGGAAGTTGAATTTTCTGAGCATTTCAGTGAGAGCAATCGCGTCGACAAATGGTGAATCGGTGAAGCTGTTAGCTGTAAGCTGTACTTTTCTTTATTAGAGCTGGAACTCCTAGAATTCTTTGAATAAGAGCTTCCATTTCTATAAACCTGTGAGAGAATTCCAAATTAGCAGACAAAGGTAAGTCAGATCCAGGTTTTACCAATCCGGGTGTCGACTGGAGTGACACGACCATCCATTGGATGTTTTCAGGCTGTACATCCATTGCTGGATCTTGCTCGTTCAGCATCTCATTCCAGATCGACATGTTGTTGAGATCGATTTCGACTCGAGCCGTTTGGGGTGTCGGCTGGTTCTGATGGTTGCCTGGATTCATATCTAGTCTGACAGGGTTGCCTAGTGCTCTTTGAGCTGTTCGATCAACAATCTGTTCACCATTTGGAGCTAAGAATGGACATTCCGACGTCGCTGAATCAGGTGCTACTCCGTCGACCAGGGCTCTCAATTCCTCATTCGTTACTCGGATCGCTGCATTCTCCGCTTCGAGCACTCGTAGTTTCTCAGCGTTTACAGTCATTTGAGCAGTCAATGCAACGATCTGCTCTTCGACGGTTGGGACTGCTCCATCTCCAGACATGTTGATTGGTCGCTCAAGTGATTTAATTAAGTTCAAAAAATAGTTGCAATGGGCCCCACGGTGGGCGCCAAACTGTAGGGGGTCGATCTACCAGGTATGTGAATCGGGTCGGGTTGTGTTAGGCCCAAGGCAACTATTTTGAACTTTGTAAGAATAGTGATGTCGTCTCCTCGTTGAACCTGCAAGTTAGTGTCTATCGACCTTGTACGGACGCTTGTCGAACTTGCGAAAATAATTAGAACAAAGATAATATAAATAGAATGACGAAGATGGGTTTAGATTTATTAGCCTTAGATGTGCTTGGGCTGAGCAATGATCTGTGATGATCGTGACAGTGAGTCTGACCAAATTCTGGTTGCCGAAATTCTTATAAGCAGAGTTTTAGCACGCTTCAATAAGCTTTTCTTGGAAGAGATTTCAGAGAGCTTTGAAGTGAGAGAGCTCTGTTATTTATAGTGGTAGAAGCAATTCCAACGTTCATTGATCATGGCTTGATCGTGGGCGAGATATTTTGAGAGATTCTCTCTTCAAATTATCCATATAGTATAACTGATGTTTTGACTTAATCCTTCAAAGACCAAGTTCTATTGCTACTGATATTTGTGTTGGGTCGATCCAACATAATGGGCCTGGGTAGGATCTAGTATTACAAGGTCTGGGTTTTAATGTATTGGGCCTATGGGTCATTTTTTGCTACCACATAGTACAACTCTATGTGAAAAATGTAAATGAATTAAAGGTGTCACATGCACAATTTAAATATGCTTCAAAAAAATTTGTTTCAAAAAAATTTAACTTTCTATATGTTTCAAAAAATTTCTTTCTTTATGGTTATTATTTTTCTTAACATTCTATTTTTATCTTTGAACTATTTTCTCCTTTTATGATCAGAATCTAAAGTAATTGTAATTTTTTGTTTTTTAATTTCAAAATTATTTATTATATGATAAATCTAATTTTGTTTTAAACAAAATAAATATTATAATCAATATGAAAAAAAATGATTATTAACAATTAAAAATTCATTCAAAAAAAAAAAAGATTCTCATGTGCAACCAAACACAGTTATCTGACATTCCTAGGAATCTAACACAATATTCTCATGCACAACCAAACACAAGTATACAAGTTTCACAGGAATCACATTACTGTGTTTAACTTTCCCAGGAATCAGAAAACTTTGATTACCCTATACCAAACGGCACCTAAGGAAACTGTAGATACTAGAATTACCAAAGCATGTTGAGGAATCATTGATAATATTAGATATCACTCTTTTTGTATCTTCCACCGCAACAAAATATCAAATTCTACAAACTCTAATCTTCTTACTCCAAATGAGTGCCTAATTTAGATGTCAATTTACATTGACGACCATGTTTCCTCTTATAAGATTCAATGTAATAAAATAGAAATAAGAGTGATAGATGAAAGAACCCATTCACCACCAGGATTCGAACCCGGATCTCTATGGTTGTCAATCGGTTATCCTGACCAACTAGATGATAACGGAGAGCCTCACATCTTCTTTAGTGCACAACTCACTCATAAACAAGAATGCTCCCTCGTTTTCTCTCTAATCTCTCTAAGATAGATGAAATGGAGTGATGTGTGGTGTGTGGTGTGTGCCACCAAGGAGGATGACCTCCTTGGTGACTTGGAAGCTCCTCTCTCACTTCTTGGTGTTGGGTCTTTAAGAGTGGCTCAAAGAATGGATGGTATAATGGTATGTCAGATTTTGGATGGGGGTTGGTGATTTTTTTTGGTGTTTTTAGATAGGGGATGGTCATTTGGGCATAAAAATGGAAAGTATTTATAGGAGGGACCATTTTAGGGCAAAAACCCGTCACTTGGATGAGTTGGACAGAGGTCCAAGCAGCTTGGGAAGCGACTTGGTGGCAAGTCGCTTTGGTCACTGGAAAGAAGATTTTAGCTTCGTGCACCAGTTACTAAAATGGACATAACTTCTTATAGAAACCTCGAAATCGCAAACCGTAAAGTTTTCCGAAAACTAAACATTCAAGGATTTTAAAAAATATATGGCTTGAAACCCAGTTCAATTTGAGGAGGAAGTTATGGCCTCCGCAATATTGATGTTTAGCACAAACCTTTACAATTCCAGCTCTTTTAGCCTCTAAATCTCTTCGATTAAGTTCTAACACCTTATTTAGGGATAATTACCTACACAAGCTCAACAAACATAATAAAAAAACCAAAAATACCGGAGAAACGAGCGAAAAAAGTAGAAAATGGGGGCCAAATTTACGTACAAAATAGCCTTTACAATAATGAAAATCAAACAAAACAAAAAAAAATTCATTCTTCACTCTACATTTTTTTTTCTTGCTTCTACTCTACCATCGTCATACCTACACACATGGTTGACAAAGCTCACCTGAAAAAGACACCGTCAACGGAAAAACCTCCTCTTCCACGGACACCATCCTCGAAAAAACCTCCTCTTCCACAGACACAATCTCGGTAAAAACGTGTTCAACCCTCTTTTGGAAAACGTGTTACACCTTGTATGTCTCTGTCTCCCAATAATTATATACATATGGTTGACAAAGCTCACGTGAAAAAGAGATATTCTATGACAACTGTTCCACCCCCTTCTAGAAAATGTGTTACACTACCCCATCTGTCTCGGCCAATGTTGTAAAAAGCGCTAGGCGTTAGTCGGGCGGCGACCCCCCGCCTAGCGCCTAGGCCGCCTAGTCGGGGACTAGGCGGAAGGCCGGAAGTCGACCGGCCGGCCAGCCGGAAGCTGATCGGAGGCCTGTCGGAATTTTTTTTTATAATATTTTTTATTGTAACTTTTAATTGATTAAATATTTATAGGTCATACAAAATAATCAACAAGAGATTAAATTGATTAAATGTTTATAATTAAATGTTGTTTAATGTTTATAGTTCATATTTTTAATTTTTTTATGTTTAGTGTTTACAGTACAATCAGTTTGTACTACACAAACCTTGTAGTACAATGTGCAAGTAAACAATGCACAATGCAAAATGCCAAAATGTACAAGTTAACAATGCATAAGTCAACAGTCAACACACTCAACAATTTAAATAATATGTATTAAATATATAAACTAGAACAGTGATGAGAGGAGTGATGAGATTCGGCCAGTAGAAGTCCAGTTCGACTGGCGAGAAGGAAGATCTGGTTCGACGGCGACGACGTCGACCACGGCAGCGACGTCGGTGGCGACAGAGACGACGACGCAAACAAAGGCGACGGAGGACGGCGGCAAGAACAGAGGAGAAATTCGACGTAGAAGAGAGAAGACTAGGTTAGATTTGGATGTTTTATTCTTTTGAAAGTCAACGTCGACTTCCAATGCCGTTGACCACCGCCGCGACTAGCTCCGACTTGGACCGACTTTGACCGATTAGCTCCGACTTGCTCCGATTTGGACCGACTTTGACCGACTTTGACTACAGCCGCCTAATTCAACCGACTACCCCATAATCGCGGCGGAAGACCACCGCCGAGCGATTAGTCGGCGACTAGGCGGCTCTAGGCGCCGACTTTTACATCACTGGTCTCGGCCCTCTGGTACTTGTATTGTAAAGCTCACCAGGAACTAAACACACTGATTCCCACCATGCGAAAATGCTCTTCGCTACGTACATCTCTCTCGCCCTAAATCTTCAAGCAAAATTTGTTATATGATATTTTTCTCTCTTTTACTCTTCTTCGTGATCTTGGCCTTATCAACAGCTGCTTTTTACTTTGTTATCCATCCAGACCATGTTTGTTACATGGGATAGGACTAAATTTGTCCTATCTCCATGTTTGTTGCTTGCATGGGATGAGATTTTTTAATCCCATGCAATCAACTTATCCCACATTGGTGGGACTAATTATGTCCCACTACTTTATACTTTCTTTTTTAGATTTTTTTTTTTCTCTTTTAATTTATTTTATTTTTTATGTAATTAAAATATAAATATCTTTTAATAATTAATAAAAGATTTTATTTAAAAGATTTTAAAAATAATAATTTTCAATATTAACAAATAAAAATAAAAATTATTTTGATTATAATTGGTTTTAAATATTTAAATTATTTTTAGATAAACAATTTTAATTTTTTAATTTTTTTTTTTTTAAATTTAATAATGATTTTAACCGGTCTAATTCTATGCAACAATTTTATCCAGGTGAGGTGGAGCTATTTAGTCCCATCTTTTAAAAAAAAAATCTACATTTTTTTTTATTTAATTATAAAATTTTATATTTATTTAATATATCTTATTATAATATTTAAAAATATTTTTAAATATTAAATATTAATTAAAAATGTTATTTTTTTGATATTAATTTTAAATATTTTTTTAATTAAATAATTTATTTATTTAAAAATAATTTAATTTAATTTTATATTAATCAATTTCACACTATATTAAATATATGATATTTTTTTTTATCCAATCTCATACCACATCAAACAAAAGACAATTATTTTAATCCAATCTCATACAGAAGCACCAAACACATCACATCACAAATTTAGTCCAATCATATCTCATCCAATTCAATCCCATGAAAATAATATTAACTTATCCCGCGCACCAAATGACTCAAACGAGCCCCCAAAGTCTCCCAATTACAACGTCAAAAATGTTTCCTTCAAGCCTGATAGGGTGCAGATTGTTATCAAATCAACATTAATTAAAAATGGGAGATTACCAAATAGGTCTCAGTTTTTTTTTTTTTTTTTTTTTTTAATTCCAAGTTGTTTGTGACCTTTACAAAATTGACCAAATTGATCTATAACTTTTATAGATGTACCAAATTGGTCCTTAACCTTTCAAAAATACCAAATGGATCCTTGTTGACCGTTAATTTTGAGCTTTGACTCTAATTGAAGTTTGGAAATTACTTTAAAACTCTCTATTTAAAATTGATTAAAAATAATAATAATAATTGTTTTTAAAAAAATAATAATTTCCGGTGGATGCAACCTCCGGTTCAAGGTGATCGCCCATTAAAAAATTGATTTAAACAAATATTAAATAATTGTCTTATAAGTTATAACCTATAAAATCACAAATTTTATTTCCCTTTAATTTAATATTTATAATTAAAATTAAATTAAAAGGGCATTTTTTTTTTTATATGTAACTAAATTATTAAAATAAATATTAAATAATTGTTTCAACCGTAATCCAATCCTCATGACATTTGGTTGGGAACTGTAATTGGTTGGCAAAAGCATAGTAGTAGACCTTGATTCTTAACCAAGTTACCAAAAACCTTGCGTAAGAGGTAAGACAGTGGGAACTGTGAAGATTGCAAACAATTCTCTCTATCATCTTCTTTCATCCATCCTCTTGCGAGTTACACTACATTCTATGTTGAACTCTAATATACAATCTCATATTTCCAAATCAAAGGGAAATTATTAAAATATTACGAGATTTTTATTTTTATTTTTTTTAATTATCTTAATAATTCAGAGAATTCTAAAGAAGGGAATCAGACTCGAATCCACAACCTCATGGTGTAGGTGTGAGGCACTGGACCAACCTCTTTCTTGTCTTTGCATGAAATTACGGAATAAAACACAATCTATTCAGCCTATAGTTGTCAAGATTCATGCATGAATGAGAAACTCTATTCATGAATTTTTATTTTTATCAAAATTTCTCTTGCATATATGCCTCTTACTATAACTAGTGGCAGAGCTTACTGGTTTGGATAATTGGATCCTAGTTAACATGGGGACTTGAGAAAAACATAGTTATAGTCTTATTGATAACTTTCTGTTGTAGCTATGAAATCTATTATCCACTTCCTCCACTATTGTATCAGTTGACAAGGCAGAGATACTCAAACCTCTTTGATCTTTTCAGCATCCTACCACCATGAAACAGGGCCCAGGCCATCGTCGTCAATTGATCCCTGCAAATCATCAATCACCATAAGACTTTTTCTTTTTGTTATAAACAAAGCAATTAACAAATGTCAGATTGAGTTTTATATCAAACAATAAAAATTAGGAAGCAACCTAACTGTTAGCCTCCACGCTACAAAGCTTTCAGATAGAAATAGAAATTAAAAATCACTATACAGCCAGAGGCAATATCATGTTAAAGAATTAAGTTCAAGGGATGTACTTACAGTAATCACCATCGGAGCAAATGGCTTTGAATCTTCTGTTTGCTCAATTGGAATTGAAGGATAATTAACACTGATCACCCTAAACTTAATCTGGCATTTATAAAATTTAAAGTCAGCATAAATGTGCACATAGAGAACTGTTCAAAAATATTTATTGCACTAGCAGAATGACATGGACCTCATCATTTCCATCAATATCCAATTTTCCTTCGTCGAAGTCCCATGTCCATATGACTTCATACCTACAAATATTTTTCATAGCATATAAGTGTATTAATTTGCACAAACAGAACATATAACCAGAAAAATAGTAGAATTTTTCTACCATACTAGAATAACAAGGAAGGTAACCGCACCTTTTAGTAGGATCAGGCTTACAATTGGATGGAGATAGCAAAAGATGATTAGGAATGTAAATGTCCTCAAAAAACCCAAGAGACACTGCCATTTATAGATTAAGACCACATAATTCAAAATCAGTTGCTTTACTAAGTAGAGAAATATGGTTTGCATTCAGATGTAGACTTGTCATGTAATAAAGCAACTAAAGACTGACAATGAATTTTTATTTTTTATTTTATAGGAATTGATAACATATTAGTTTTGTAAAGAAAAACAAAAGCCAATGACCAATGAACACAATCAAAAGAGCCAAGGTGTAATTTACTAAGATCAAGAATATGTTGGGACTTGGGAGTATGTTTTCCCCCAACAACAAGCAATCGGCAAATACTTTGTCGATTAACAAAACTGGTAAGATTTTAAAGCCATATTCAGTATCCAGCACTGACATTAAGATGCAACTTTTACACCAAAAGGAATACATTTACCGAATTAAAAAAAAAAAAAAAAAAAAAGTTTGGTGCTTGTACTGCATCATCTGTCTGGTAAGTCAACTGTGTACATGCCATTTTTTTTTTAGGATAACCCAAAAATCCCCCCAACCCGCTTAGCGAACCTGAGTTTGAAGAGTCCCCCACCAAATCCTACAATCATTGAGAAACATGAAACTACGAACTTTGGCAATGTAGGTACCCCATATGGGGAGTCAAATCCCGGACCTTGTGGGAGCAAACCATGGGCATGTCCATTCTACTAACCCCTCATGGGCTAGTACATGCCATCTTCATCAACATATTTCTGAACTTACAAGTAAAACGAAACCTAATGTTTCATATTCAATATTAGTATCTTATGGAAAAAGACAAATAGCTGCACCAACAAAAAGGAGCAAAATGATACAAGAGGAACATTCTTCTAACAATATAGCACCATAATAAAGTGAACAGAAAATGCATAATAGCCTGTAATTTCGCAAGAGAAAAACCCTGTATGGGAAGGGTAGAAGAGTATTTAAGCAGCTGCTTCAGATAATTGAGACTACAATGTGTTGGTCCAGACTAATAGGAGCTGCTTCTAAATTCAGTGCCACAACAAGGCTTAAAAATCCAGTAATTAAGAAATCTGTTTAATATATAATTATATAGGAAATGAAGGGAATTTTTTTTTCAAAAATCGGATTCTCTAATGAACCATGTTTATAGGCCTTAGTACGAAAACATGTGTTTTCCAAGGGCAAGCGAATCTCATGTCCTCATGTTAAGTGCACAAGTTAACAAGGATCAAAACAAAGGTATATGACAACAGAGATTGAATGAGCAGTATGCTCTGAAACTAATAATACCAACCAGCATTTGTAAGTGAAGATTTGTAGAGCATTGTGCTCAACCAAATCCATTGCTCAAAGTAATTTTTTGAGTAAATAATGTATCATTCATAGATACAAAGTGTGCTCCTCAAGCTATCTTCATGGATGAAGTTGCATAGGTTGGGAGTACAGCTAGACATGGAAGTCGCCCTAACTATGCCAGCCCTTAGTTGAACCCCTTTCACTCCATAATGAAACTAGTATGGTTAAACTTCCTCCTCAAGTTCGACCATGATAAAACAAAAAGAGCAATTTCATGTACATGATGCATGCTTGTGTAATGGGTAATAAAAGTATATTGACAAAAATTCATTTTAGATTTTTTCTTTTTTGAGAGAAAGAGAACCAAAAAAGTAAATACATTTGTACTAGACTGAATAACATTCAAATAAATAGTAAGGTACTGGTAAGACATACGGCGCAAACCATTGGAATCAGATTCTTTAAGTTTTGCAGCAATAATCTCTCCCACAAAGGGTCGAAATATAATCAATCTAAACTTTGCCTGCCAGAAAACAAAACAAAATTGTCAAGGCACATTCTAATGATTAGGTGACTTGGCATGCGTGGACAACAACATAACTTAAAAGATTGTGTTTTATCTTGCAATTTCATGCAATAACTCATCAAGTATGACAAAAACATCTCATAAACACTGATCTAAGACCAGAATGACAATGCCCGTGCACTAGATAACTACAATTTCTAACCTGAATGACAATGCAAGAGTTTAAAAGAAGCTAATGGAACCGTGGAAGCATTACTACGATGAAGTTATAAAGTGCTACATTGTTAGAAGTTAAACATGATTTTATAGATAAATATATTCATGAATCTTGGAGGATTTAATTACACATTCATCTAGGGGTTTGTATTCATGTATTTGGAGGATTCATGTATTTTGATTATCTATGTATTAGTTAACGTGGTGCATGTATGTGTGAGTTCATTGTATTGTATTTATGAGAGTGTTTTAGAAAGTCCTACAAATAGCTAGTTTCTGGTAGCATTTGAGCAAGAGTGAGGAAAATTGTAAACATATTTGTGAGGCGGTGAGATACAAATATTGTATCAGTCGACAAAGAATTAATAGAATTTTATTCCTCCTCAAATTATTTTTCTGATAATTGTGTTTGATTGAGTTCCCACCACATAAATTTTCAACATACATATTATCGAATCTGAGAGCTCATTGACAAATGACAACACAGAATTTCACATGAGGTCTAATTTTTTCTCTTTTGAGTGCCAAGTGAAATAGAAGGCACCTAAACTCAATGACCTCATCCATGAAAACTAGATTCACATAACATGAAATATTGAAGCAGTTCTGGGCATAAAAAATAAAAAATAAAAAAGGAGAAAAGAAATATTGAAAATGAAGCAAAATAAAAGGACTAAGAAAAAAAAAAAGCATAAACTTGTGAACCTATATACCCACACACATTCCCCCAATCTTAACACCTAAAAATTCAGATCAAAAGGAAACATAATTACCATATGAGAATAAAATACAAGTGCAAGTTGGACTTACCGTATAAGTTGAAGCACCTTCTCCTGGAAATATAAAGCCACCTTCAATTTCGTAGATATTGTAGACAGAAATACAGAGTCCCAAGTCTGCAATAACCTTCGCAACAAGCATCATCACCTTATATGAGACATTGCATAATGCATCAAACTATTCAAAAGTAAATAAAGAAATCCCACAAACCTTATCTAAGAAAATATTTTCTAGCTCTTTCTTTACAGCTTCCTCAAGAGGAAGACTAAGAAGATGAGGTGGCAAACGCAAGGTGTGCTCGATTTTGCTAAGATAAAACATCTGTTCCTCCTTCCAAATTGAAATACAACAAGTAACAGAATTATCAAACACCTTATGTGCATAAGAAAGACCTAATCCACACAATTCAACATAATGAACCCATTAATACGCACCTCTTCAGATGAATTCTTCTCAATTCAAGCCGTCAAAGTTTCAATCTTCTTTTGAAACTTTTCCTCTTCCGCAATAATTTCACGGTGATGTCGACGGCGTCGATTTGAGCTTCCAAGTTTTTTTCGCGCTTCAAACTTGCGGTATCAATGTGGAGTTAATGCTGTTTTTTTTTTTAATGGCTCGTTTGGTACACCGTGTATTGAACTGTAATACTGTATTACTGTATTCGATAGTATTATTATTAATAACATGGTTAATTGCACTAATTTGCACTAACTTACCTTTAATTTATTAAATCAAGCAAGATTTTAAAAAGATACTCTAAATTAACGTAAACACCCCTGCTATCAAGTCAATTTACTAACTTTAACGGTTGATTAACATTGACAATTCAAAAGCTAAATATACATTTATGATTTACCATATCATCTAAAACATAAAATATTTAAAATTAAATTTGAAAAATCAATATTTTTTATTAAACAAAACAAGATAATTTATCTGTGGTGGAACTCCACCACCTAAGGAAATAAGAGATCTTTAACGATCTCCTACTTATTGGAAGAGATCTTCACCGATCTCGGAGATCGACCTCCTACGGTTTGTAGAGAAGACTCCTCCACAAATCGAGGATGTTTCCATATGTGGCAGATATATTATCTTTTATTATTATTATTATTTTCAATTTTTAATTAAAAAAATATTTTATATTTGGAATGATGTGGCAAGGGTATATTTGGTTATCCATAGATCAAGGTTAGTCAACCGTTAAATTTAACGGATTGACTTGATGATAAGGGATGTTTGTGTTAATTTAGGATATCTTTTTAAAATCTTGCTAGATTTAATAAAGTAAGGGTAAGTTAGTACAATTAACCTTTAATACAAATCTGTGTTTGTATTTAATTATATTATCATTAAAACAAATATGTATTTGGTGATACATTGTATTATATTGTATTAAGTTATTCCTATATCATATTTTATTATATTATAAAAATATAATATTTTAAAAAAATTAATAATTAATTTTAATATACTTACTATGAATAAATCAGTAAATATTTATTTTAATTGAAACAAAAATTTCAAATAAATAATATTTTTATAAATAAAATAAATATTTCCTATATAATTTTAAAATTTTAAAAAAATATTAACAACATAACACATATTTCATCAATATTTCATATTTGCTGGAAAAAAAAAAATATGAAAGTGCTTTTTCTAATACCACCAAATATAATATATTAGCTAATATGTTATTTACTGTATTAGACAATTAAAATGTACTACAATAATATAATCGTCTAATACAATACAATAATTTTAGTACATTTTAATGGTCTAATACAATACAATACATGCCAACAAACATGGCCTTAGTGTTTCGTTCACAGCTAAACCATGTTTTGTTTAGTTCCATAGGAGGGTATTTCCATCTGTTAAAGTCATATGTTGGTTACAATTTTAGTGTTTTCTTCTTTTGATTGGCTCACTTTGGTCATTTTAGCTTTTAAGTACTTTTGACGGCTATTTTGATATAAAACGGACTGAAAATGGTGATATTTAGAAGGGGGACTTACACAAACTTACCTTGGTTATATGCATAATAACACAAAAACCCATGAAAAAAATCATAATGACGCTAGCACCCCCTTGACCTGTTGACTCACCGTTGACCACCGTTTCTCTGTCATTAACAAAGTGCAATGTTGTCTTTTTAATACAGTATTCATTAAAACAAAATACAAATAAAAAAAAACATTTAAAATAAAATAAAATGATTGATCTCCACTGTCCGTAACTCCATATATAAGATGGACGGTGGAGATCAAATTTTTTTTAAAAAAAGGGAAAAGCTGAGAAAGATCTGGATATTTTCCTAACTCCATTTCAGATGGAATGGTCTACAACGGAGCTCCATCGTAGATGAAGACCCATTCACTGCCTTCGTCTCTAAAACAATATCGTACCACTCGTTTAGTTTCTTCTTTCAACTCTTTCTCCGAGAATAGGACTTCCAAGCTGCTTTCTCTTCCTGCTCCGACTTTCACTTTCTACTAGTAATTCTTCTATCTCGATCTCTCTTACTTCACTAAAAGAATTCGAGTCATCGCTTCCGGTTTTGTTGCGTATGGACTAATCGGATCCAATTGATTCTAAATTTTACTTGTTGATGTTCGAGGCTAACCTAAATTTTATTATATTGTAGCTATTTATTATCATTTATTAGAGGAACAATATTCACCAGGTGTTCATGGTTGGAAATTGTGTCATTTATTTATGTTTGTTCATAGTTGATGCTACATTTTGATTCAGGAGGTTGGGTGCGTTGATTGCAAGTATCGCAACACGATTAGCGACTCAACATGCAAACTAGGTGATTGTTATTGTTGTGTTTTGGATATTTCACCTATGAAGATTATTAGCTCAGGAAGGGAATATCACACAGCTTGAATGTGATTTTTAATAGATCGAAGATGGATTTTTATCGATGAATGCGTGTTTCAATGTTTGGATTTGATTTTTCTTTTCTTTTCTTTTCTTTTTCCAAATTATTTTGGTTTTTTTTTTCTTGGAATTGATTGGAGAAGAAGATATAATTGTCGGATGAGATTTGTGAATTTTGTTTTTGGGATTGATTTGTGATTTTTTTTTTTTTGAAAGCATTGTGGAATTTAATTGGATATCCATTCTCCATCAATTTTTTCTTCTATTTTCAATTCATCTCCACCATCGGCCATCACCATCCATCTTGATATGGACAGTGGAGAGCCGTTTAAAAAATTGTTTTTATTTTGTTTTCGAATTCTATATTACTTTATTGTTTATATATTACAAAAAGACAACATTGCCCCTTGTCTATGGTAGACAAATGGTGGTCAACCATGAGTCAACAGGTCAAGGGGGTGCAAGTGTCATTATGATTTTTCTATGGGTTTCTGTGTTATTATGTATATAACCAGGGTAAGTTTGTGTAATTCCCCCTATTTAGAAATAATATTAACTCTTAACCCTAAAAACTTAATCGCTATAAAAAGGTTATGAAATCGGAAAGCTAGGGTTTTTTTACAAGAGAAACAGAGGCCTGAATCTGTGCTGCGATACTCAACAATGGTGAACGTACCGAAGACAAAGAAGACATACTGCAAGAGCAAGGAATGCAAGAAGCACACCTTGCACAAGGTGACGCAGTACAAGAAAGGGAAGGACAGCTTGGCTGCTCAAGGGAAGCGTCGTTACGATCGGAAACAATCGGGTTACGGTGGCCAGACCAAACCCGTTTTCCACAAGAAGGCGAAGACCACCAAAAAGATTGTCTTGAGGCTTCAGTGCCAGGGTTGCAAGCATGTCTCTCAACACCCCATCAAGAGATGCAAGCACTTTGAGATTGGTGGAGACAAGAAGGGCAAGGGCACTTCTCTCTTCTAAGTTCTGAGTTCTAATTCCCTTTTCTGTTTTTATTTCACTTTATTATTTTGATGCTGTCTTTCTACAACTTTATGATATCACAAGTTAATTTTTAGCTTTAATTCTTTCTGTGTATTTATCTTTCAAGCATTATGTGATGATTTCAATACTCCAAAGTCATATATAAGATTCAACAAGTGTTTTAAAGAAGAAACAACATTACAGAGACAAGAAACACAAAAGGTAGTTTTACTACAATAGAGAATGAGAGGAGGCCAAACTCTTTACATTTCTACAGATAATAATAGGGTTTGGCTTTTTTTAGAGGGACAATCCAGACTCCTCATCTTCATCAAGAGTGGAAGTGTAAGTGAAGTAGAGAGCCCAAATAAGACCAAACACACCAAACAGGATCCATCCAAGAAGGTTGTTGCTCAGCCCAAACGGGAGACCTGTTCCTTCAGTGGACATTCTATCATCCACCAAAGCCATGGCTGCTGGGCTTGACACGGTTGCTGCGCAGGCTGCTGCTAGCAGTGATGCACCCATTCCAATGTTTGAGCTCTCAACAATGGAAGGCTTCTCCTCCATGGAACATCTCACTTTCCCCTTCATCGCCATCTTTGGCAAACCTGTCAACCACCACATCTCAAATTACAAAAGCATGCTATAAAATTGAAATATAATTCTTCAGTTGCTGTTGTGCACACCCAAAAGAGTAATTGTATAAATCAAAATCTTACCAAGAACAGGTGAAGATGTAGCTCCAACGGATGGCTTCTGTACAAGAACCGATCGGGTGATTGATGATGTTGGGGCGCTGGCAGTAATGGTGGCCATTTTTCTTCAAATCAGAGATGAGCACAAACTAGTCTGGAGAGTATCACCTTATTTCAGTTTGTTTGTAAAGTATTTACAGATTAATAATATTATGGGGTCCAAACTTGCCACCACACAACATAGATAGATAGCTAACCTCTCATATGATATCTTTATCCACACAACTCCAACCACTGACCTCCACGTGTCACTCACATCATCCTTTCGCCAATCGTAAACAAAGTTGAACAAGAGCTGTGTGGGACCAGTTATCTGATACCAAAATTTCTAGGCAGTCTAGAGGAAGAAAACATCAACACTAACGAATAACGATTCAATTTCACTGATTTATTCCCAAGAAACATATTCCAGTTTTCATTTTCTTGTAAATAATCCACAAGGTAAAGAAAATAAAATATGAAAGAATAAACAATACCAACGCCATGACACACACTCGAAGTGAACAACGTATGAAGCCATTCTTAAACAAATCAAACAACATTGACAAGCTTGTTTGCAAGGCAATGAGGCTTTTATAAATGATGAAAAAGAAATGCATTAAAGCTCACCCTGTCCTTTCACAAGTATTTAAATCTAATGGAATATGTGAAATGAGTTATTTACAGACATCTACCAGCACTATAACATCCTCAAGAGATTTATTACACTTCAGTTATTGCTATAAATCGACTCAGCTGCTAAAAGATTACGGCCGGAAAAATTTCGGAAAAAATGAGTTGAAATTTACATGAGATCATCTAAGAATTAAGTCTGAGAACAAGTATCCGCTGACCAATAACGTAGGTTGGGTCAATCAATATCACTTGTTATATCACAATATTATCAACTACTCCTGGATATTGCAGCGTCGCAACAAAGGGTGGTCATACTTGACATATTTGGTCCAGTGGTCCTTATATTTGGCAAGTCCAATTTCCAACCATGGTTTCATGATTCCATCATAGTGAATCACAGCTGCTTGTTCAATGTCAGGCCGTCCTATGCCTGAATCATATCCCAGACCAAGAACATGCCATCTCCTGTCCAAAGCCACTGTTTGGTTGTAGAAGGTGATCCAACCTAAAGGCAAGCTCCCAGCCTTGAATAATGGTCTCTTGTATCCCTGCAACCACAGGACAAAGCAAGCATTAGAACTTTCATTGTTGAGAATCATCCATACATCAAAGGAGAAGATATCTATCAAGTATGAACATAAATAATCGTGCATGTTAATATCAATATTAATGTGACACGTTTTAAATAGCTGATAAGATTCATTTGAGCTTCTTCTGAACCTAAGATATGGTAAATGGGGCATTTGTATAAGCCATGTATAGATATAGCATAGCATTCACAAATATTTCATAAGAAAGCCTCTAAGTTCATCATGAACACCCTGGCAGCAGACAATTTGATAATCCTGGCAATAGTTCCTGTAAACTAATACATGATGATGCAGATTTCACAAATAATATAATTTGTATAAAGTTCGTCAGTTGATGCATATAACAAAAAAAATGTACATCAAATAGTTTTAAAACAACCTTTCGATCACTATTGGTTCCATCAGAATGTAAATCATAAGAGGGACAGAAGAATGGGGTTCAGATCAGTATTGGTTCCATCGTAATGTAATCATCAGAGGGACAGAGGAAAGGGGTACCATGAGATGATTGATAAAATAAAATACAAACAAACTGAAGTGATATTTTAGTTACGCCATGGAGATACTGAAGCAAATCAAACTTTGGAGAATCAGTATAAGAGGGGCTTGAAATCTTTCAAAGATTAATGTACTAGAACAGACCATCTTTTGACAGAATAACCCAGTTAATATAAATTGCTAACATCCACATGCAAGAAAACACAAAGTTATTCAAGGAAATATATTCACATACCAGCTGCAAATATTTATGGTATACAGCAGTTAGATTCCGTCTCCTCCACTGTCGTAAATCAAACAAATTCATCCCAAATGCCCACGTGCAAGCCTTAACATCAAACCTCTTTGCCACCAATGGATCTGAGAAGTTGATAAACATATTCATACGACGAAATGAAGCTTCAGTTTCCTTACAAGTCTCTACTGCTCCGTTAACTTTCCCCTTCATGCTAACACTCCAAAGTCGAGATAGATCCCTTTGCACAACCACATCATGGTCCAAGAGTACAATCTTATTCAATGCTGGGAAAACATCTGGCAGATAAAAGCGAAGGTGGTTCAGTGCAGATGTATATCTGGCATCATTGGAATTTTGCTTCTTCAATGTTGAATTATACTTGGTGGACAACCAACTGAATTCGTCTATGCTCTGGACCTGGATAGTAACCTTGCCAGGAGGATTCAATAAGAACCACATTGAGATTGCCGGGAGGTTGAGTGAATCAGTCACCACATGAATAACAATTTTCTCTGGTTCCTGTAAATGATTGAGTAACAACTCATCATCAGGTCTTTTTAGTCTACTATAAGGTTTGAGTCATGAAATGATAAATTGAGCAGCAGCCAATTTATCACAGGATTCACAGCTAAGGGGCGCAATGGTAGAAGTGCGGTATTAACTATCTACCGACACAAAAAATGATTTCATCAGAGGATCACAAATTCAGGACTTACTATGTTATGTAGACAATGAAAAGATTTGCACACATCTACAGTGGTATATGTGACATCATATGTGAAACATGCATATATTTCCTGCAGAGAACCACCCCCCCAATCCACCTCCCTTTATACCTCATAAAAATGAGATCTACACACACCAAACTAATATATTCAATTTCAAATACATATATAAGCACGTATATGCGTGAAGATGCCTAATAAAACCATGAAAGCCGCTTCAACATCAAATCAAAAAAGCTTTAGCCGTAACCTTTGTTATCAAGACCATACAGAAATGACATTAAAGATGCTTCACCTGGAAAGGAGTACAAACCTAAGAAATAACCATCTTACTAGATTCCAACAAAACCTGTTTACAAAACCCCAGTCAAATTCGGGAGAGGTTTAAGATGTCTGAACTCTACCTCAGTACTGAATATTGTGTGCATTTTAACTGACCTACATTACATATCCTTCCTCTTGATTAAGCCTAGGACTCTAGGATGTTTAACCTAGGGTTTAGAAAGGAAAAGTGTAATTCATTGTGTCATTGCTTAGAAAGCAGTAATGATATCCATTTACTTATCATCCCATCACTTACACATAAAAATATAATGTATGTGATAACTATGATGCATGCACTGATGCTCACTATTTTGGGACAACAACTAAGGTGTATTAGCATCAGTGCAGCACCACAATCACTGACAGAAAAAAGCATTATGCAATATATATGAACTACCGCATTCTTATAACTTTTCCAATTCCCTTCTCCTATATGCAGTGCCTGTCATTATTATTAATTTATTAGAGAACTGAAGATAAGGCGGGAGTAAATTCATTACTTAATGAGTATAGAAAAATTAAACCTAAAGAAAAAAAAATGTTTCTATGGTACAAAAAGAAATCACAGAAACAAGCACCAAAAGAATAGAAGCATTTTACCGTTGCAAAGAAGACTGTGGAGTTCACAACAACTGCACAAGCCAGAACATTGTCGGAGAAGACAGCATAGTGATGGAGATTTGGATCATGCAACTTTTGTTGGTTAGAGAACTTCCTCTCTTCAGGTTGCAGGGAAAAGTATTCAGTTGTTAGCTGCATAGAAAGGCAGTGAAGGCCTTTTGGGGTTGTTCTAGCAGCAAGCTGAACAAGATATGTGGCTTCATACTTCTGCGCACGGACTTGTTCTTCAGCATTGTAGGTCATTGCACGGAGCTTTTTGGCCATGGCAGGGCAGTCTGGGTAAACACGACTGGCTTTATATAAGGAAGCTTCCATTGCTTTCATTTTACGCAAAGCACTGCAAATTCAATGGTGCTAAGATCCCAAATTGATTTAACAGATTATGCTTGATATGATTTAGGATAATGTTCCTTTAATTTTAATTAATATATTAACAACATCAATATATAAGAATCCACTTTCAACTAATTTTTCTAAAATCCACCATAAGTCCATAACCTTGGCTCAATTGCCAGAGGAAAAGGGCGTTAATAATATTTGTACCTCTTTGACAAATCAGAATCCTTGGTCGCTGCACCAACTGCTTTTTCCACTTCTTTAATACGCAGTTTCAATTCTTTTACTAAGTGAGAATTGCTGCCTGGTGGTGCAAAATTCAAGTATGCTTTGGCCCTAACTACTCGATCTTTCATCTCTCTCACCTTTTCATCCGTCACTCTGTGCAATGAAGCCTGTACTTTAAGATCATGGTGAACTGCTGTCTGATTGGTCTGCTGCTGCAACCAAGACAAATTACAAAATTGTACAAACTGCAGAACATGATATGGGAATCATATTATTCAATACACATTAATTCCTGCCCAAGCTTGTATCTTCTTACAGGCATCTGAATTTATTTCATCACGATTTTCACATATCCTGCATCCTTTAACTTCCCCTAGTGATTCTAAGTACTATCGGCAAATTTTGATATCTAAAGTGATTCTAGATATGTTAAACGAAGTGATGAGAGCAATTTCAAGCCACTCTAAGTAGTAGGCTCTGTCAACATAATTATAACCATTTATCTAAATTTTACAAGAAAAGAAAAGTTGTGCCAAAAGATCTGTTCTTTCTTTTGCATTACATATCAAACCATGCACTAGCCATTCTTTTGCATTACACTTCACCAGGGACTATCACAGTCATCTAGACCATATTCAATTTACAATCTACTTTAAGAGGAACTGTCAATCAGATGATTTTCAAACATATACATACCTTTTGACGAGATGCTGGTGATACTGTTTTCTGCTCTATTCGCTGATTTTGTTCTTTGATTTCACCATTTGTTCCTGTAAGCCATAACAAATGCTAAATAACGTAGATTTACAAACCATAGAGTAAGAAAAGCATTCATAAAGAAAACAGAAAACACATATTCCTTATGGTACCAACCATTGTTTTCCAAAATATTAAAAGTGTCTCCAGCATTTCCAATTTTCTCAATAGCAGTGTTGTAACTAACTACAGAAACAATCTTCTTATCTTTGTATACATCTAGTTCTGGCTCTTTCACACCTTCACCAGCTTCCTGAACCACAAAGTAGACAAAATCCAACATATTTAAATAATAAAACAATATCAAATTAAAATGTAAAGGAAACTCAAATAATATCAATAAATACCTGTTCAATCGCATTGAGTCTTGTATCTGCACTAAATGTCTGCACCAAACAAACAAACAAACAAACATTTATATTTAATCACCAATCAAGAAACAACAACATCTATGCTCCATTCAGTTGCTGGGAAAATGACGAGAAAACCAAAGGTTTTTCTCTATTCCGTTCCTTAAGAATTTGAAAATCCCCAGTAAATTGAAAAAAATTATAAGTTCCAATAAATAAAAAGTATGATTTTTAATTTTTTTTATATATCAAAGTAACACAGCAAAAAGAATCCAAACTGCATTTTCTGTCCATTACCCCATTTTTCCCACCAACCAGCGAGAACATAAGAAACAAAAATAGAAAACTGATATTTAGAGAAAACAGATTCATACAGTTATAGGCAATTCCTCAATAAACTCCTCCCAACCTGCCATAACAATTCAGAAATGCAATAGAAAAACAAAATACATCAATACACAAATCAAACCACCAAATAGTAAAAAAAAAAAAACTATATATGCAAATGGAAAAAGGTAAGTAATCAAGATATTAACAGTATCCTGAATCTTCAGTAATCAACAAACACATTCCTTATTCAAATCGTCAACATCTAATCAAATACAAATTTCCATTATATGATCATCCACTTCATTATAACTTAAAGCTTTATGTGATCGTTTACATACAAATTTCCACATCTACAGAGAGCGAAAATGATGTGAACAGAAGCTTACCGACAGAAGTGAAGTTTTTGAGCCCGCTAGAGAGGAAGACTACGGGAGCGATCACAGAAACAGAGAGCATAGAGAGGATCAAAATCCTCTGCCATCGACGAACTTGTTTCATCAATAACAATCTCTATATATTCAAACAGATAAAATAAAAATAAAAAATCCTCAATCTATCTATGCCTTTTTTTTTTTCTCTTTTTCTCTTCAATCGTTCTCCAAAAAACACATTTCATAAATTCAAAATCGCGAACATATCTGTAAATTGAAAAAACAAGATATTCGATGTTCGAACAACAAGGAATCGAAAAGGAAAGTTGAAACTAGGGTTTCAGTTTTCCATGATTTTTTTGGAAAGAGAGAGTTGTAGTTCTAGAGAGAGAAGATGAAACGTGAGAGAGCTTGTTGTTTCATGTTCGGGTCTGCTCGGAGGCACTTGCTTTCTTTCTTTTTTTTCTTTTTATTATTATTATTTGTAAAATTTAATGCTATTTATATTTAAAAAAAATTATATAATGTTATTTATGATACGGCATTCATATACTGATTTGTATACATTGGGGGTACGCGTCGAGATTTGCGACGCGATAATTACTATGGAGGTGGACAAATGAGGATGTTATTCGTTGATTTTGATGAATATTTATGATCTGATGGTCTATAGTCCATACTCTATAGTCAACTGTGATTCAAAATTTTGTGAGGACACGTATGATTCTTCTTATGCTTCGAAATAGGAAGGAGATTGATTTCAAGTCCTAAAATAACATTAAATGCCCTAAATTTTATACAAATGATTTGTAACTATACGTATATAGTATATACCCTATCATTCGAATGACAGTTGCAACTTGCAACCATAGTGTAGTATTATTATCTTGATGATAATCAAGTATAACAACCAGACTGTTTTATTTTTTAATTTTAAATAAAGTTAGGATTCAAACCCTATCCATCATGTTTTGACGATATTGTCAAAATGAATAAACATTCTTTATCATGAAACAACATTCATTTATCATGAAGCAATTCTGCACGGTGGTAATAGCAGAAGTATTTACTATTGGTAGGAAAAATTAGCAAAACAGTCCTTACACGTAAGGATCCAATAACTTAGTTAAAAACACTTATATATATATATATATATCAGTGGTTCTCTCATGAAGGATCCCTCATTTATAGAATTCTAAGGACCGCATTGTTTGACCGTTGAATATATCTAATGGTCATAAATTAATGAAAAATCAATGAATCCGGACAGCTAAAATTAAGAAAGCTGCCCACTAGAATATGGAAAGAGCAATTAATGCTCCCTTGATTCTTTATTTTATTTTCCATAACCATTATATTTAATTTTAAGTATTTACTTATCAATATTTTTTTAATTAATTTTTTTGACATCCTACTGTTATGAGGTTGAGATCGAAAGAAGGTGAAACTCCATTGTTATGCTTGTAAATTAATTAGATAGTACAATATGTTCATATTTCATGACAGTTTTTATTTGCTTTTTTTTTTTTTTTTTTTTGCCAGTGAAATGGATGACACTTCCATGATAATCGGTCATGTTGGTATAGTTGACGACACTTCCATGGTAATCAATCATGTTGGTGCAGTTGAGGACACTTCCATGGTAATCGGTCATGTTGGTTCAGTTGAAGACGAGCCATTCAATTTTTAATGTCAACTAACAACATTCAAGTGCCTGAAGTCGTGTATGATCACAAGCCTAAAGTTGGCCAAGAATTTGCATCATTAGATGAAGTGCATGACTTTTACAATAAATATGCAAAGGAGGTCAGATTTAGTGTCAGAATTAGTTCGAGTAAGAAGAATAAGAATGACGAAATTACCAGAAAAGAGTATTGTTGTTTCAAAGAAGGAACATCATGCAAAGGAATACCTTGTGAAAAGAAAAGGCGTCGAGGAATAATTCGGGTGGGTTGTAATGCAAAACTAGCTGTGGTGAAGACAATATTAGGTAATTTTGTTGTCAGCCTATTTGTAGAAGAGCACAACCATTCATTGGTAACCCCTCGAAGAGTTCACTTTTTAAAGTCTCACCGTAAGGTGACAAAAGCCCAAAAGTCATTAACCCAACATTTTTTAGCTGCAAATATTCCTATTCATCAACAAATTAGTGTTTTTGAATCTCAAGCTGGAGGCATACACAATATTGGATGTACAGAGAAAGATATCTATAACTATGAGAGAGACTTGCGAAAGGAGATGAAGGGGCATGATGCAATGATGTTGCTTGAGCATTTTGAATCAGAGCAAGGGAAAAATTCTGCATTTACTTTTACCATTAAGACAGGAAATGAAGATTGAATTACTCATTGTTTTTGGGCTGATGCAATTTCCAAGCTGGCTTATGAGATTTATGGTGATGTGGTTGTATTCGATACAACCTATAACACTAACCGGTATATCATGGTGTTTGCTCCGTTGATAGGAGTTAACAATCATGGTCAAACAATAGTCTTTGCTTATGCATTCTTAAGCAATGAGACAACAGATTCTTTTATTTGGCTTTTTGAGCAATTCAAGAAGGCCATGCCTGGTGGTGCCCCCGAAATGATTATCACTGATCAGGATTTGGCAATGACGAAAGCTATATCAGAAGTTTTTCCCGATTCTTTTCACAGGTACTGCAGTTGGCATATACTGAACAAGTTTTTTGAAAAAATAAATGCAGTTACATATCGGGATTACTATAGTGACTTTCAAAAGTGCATTTGGCAATCATATACGCGTGAGGAATTTGACTCCAAGTGGATTGAGATCGTTGAAAAAAGTAATTTAAATGATAATGCATGGCTTCGGTCTATGTATGAATTGCAATCAAAATGGGTGCCGGTATATATCAATCATGCTTTCTCCGTCGGAATGTCAAGTAGCCAACGAGCAGAAATTTCTCATGCCTTTTTCAAGAGGTACGTCTCTAAAAGGAATTCCTTATTTGATTTCATAACGAGGTTTAATATGGCACTTGCACATCAAAGACATGAAGAGTTGAGAGCTGATCATGTCGACATCAATGAGAAACCTGTATTCAAATTGCCCCTACCTATAGAGAAGCAAATGTCTGAAATTTATACCTGTAAGATCTTTTATAAGTTTCAAGATGAATTGTGGAATAGCTTGTTATATGTGGTGAATTGCATGAGAGAAGATGATAGTCATTGTCTTTAAAAGGTTGAAAAAAATCAAGAAGGTTCTCGAGTACATGAAATTTTATATCAAAAGGAGGTGAATTTGGCATTATGTAGCTGTAAAAAATTTGAAACCGAAGGAATACCATGTAAACATATTTTGGCATATTTAAATAATATGCAAATTACATATCTACCTGATCAATACATATTGAGGAGGTGGACTAAAACTGCTAAATGTAATATAGTCCTAAATGGTTTTGGTATGGAAAAAAATGATTTTTTCGACCAATCGATTCTTATAAGGCGGACTAGATTATTTGAACTTGCTTCAGATATAATTGATAAGGCAGTGACATGTTCAGAGGTAAGTAAGATTGTTAAAGATGATTTAGAAAGTGTGCTCCAAAAGGTTAGCCAAATGATTATAGGCACGGAAAATTCGACACAACTTAGTATTGCTCAACAACGTCGGCAAATATGTAATGAACCATTGGCTGTAAGGGCAAAGGGTTGTGGTAAAAGGATAAAAGGAGGAAAAGAGAAGAACAAAGTTAATGTGAAAGCAAGGCGTTGTGCTGCTTGTGGAAAAGTTGGACAATCGCATGATAAACAAAATTGTCCAATGCTTAATGATTGGTAAGAATATATACTAATATGTTTATTATTATTATTTGAGAAGAATTATTATTATTTTTTTGATACCATGCTAACTCTTTTTTTTTTTTTTTTTTTTTTTTGTTATGTTTTCTTTTATGTAGATCTTCTATTAACAATCATGAATAGTCAAGATTATCTAATATGGATGCTGATAATTCTTCCTCGACCTAGAGTGGTAATGTTTACTTTTATACATATATTTTTGTAGTTGTAAATATTTTATGAATTGAATAAAATTACATGATGACTTAAATTATTTTCTCAGGTTGAAACTTCAAGGAGGAGAAATATGTGAACGGCTTCTTGATGCTCTAGAAATAAATGTGATTATTCTAGTCATGTCGTCGTGATCACTTTGAGCAAAAGTCATTTTTATGTTTGTTTCTTTTGGTATTTGAACTTGTAAGCCATTGATGGCTGCACTTTATTTATACATTGAGGATGTTTCATTTTATGCCGTTTATATATATAAAAGGGGATGTTTTATTTTATTCTTGGACAACATTGTGTCGACAAACAATTATATTTTCACTCCTGACTTCTAATTCAAAGATACTAAATATAGTAGAGTTTAAGATTGATGGACAAAATACTTGTTCTTGCTCCATATAATGTTCTAGTAATGTATATATTCTCTCATATGGCTGTCATATTTACAATTGTACAGTGCTTCGTGAACACCATTACATGACAAAAAAAAATAAAAATAAACAGATTATTGCACATGAAGGACTATGTCGACTAGTTGCACATGAATGTGAATAAATGAGAGAAAGCATAACAATGGAGTTTCACCTTCTTTTCGGGCCTCAAATTGGCTTCGATCCTTTTACATATTATTTCCAGGAAAGTAGTTTCATCTTTTCTGGTAATTTCGTCATTCTTATTCTTCTAACTCGAACTAATTTTGACACTAAATCTGACATCCTTTGCATATTTATTATAAAAGTCATGCACTTCATCTAATGATGCAAATTCTTGGCCAACTTTAGGCTTGTGATCATACACGACTTCAGGCACTTGAATGTTGTTAGTTGACATTAAAAAATTGAATGGCTCGTCCTCAATTGAACCAACATGACCGATTACCATGGAAGTGTCCTCAACTGCACCAACATGATTGATTACCATGGAAGTGTCGTCAACTATACCAACATGACCGATTATCATGGAAGTGTCATCCATTTCACTGGAAAAAAAAAAAAAAGCAAATAAAAACTGTCATGAAATATGAACATACTGTACTATCTAATTAATTTACAAGCATAACAATGGAGTTTCACCTTCTTTCGATCTCGACCTCATAACAGTGGGATGTCAAAAAAATTAATTAAAAAAATATTAACAAGCATAACAGTGGGATGTCAAAAAAAATAATTAAAAAAAATATTGATAAGTAAATGCTTAAAATTAAATATAATGGTTATGGAAAATAAAATAAAGAATTAAGGGAGCATTAATTGCTCTTTCCATATTCTAGTGGGCAGCTTTCTTAATTTTAGCTGCCCGGATTCATTGATTTTTCATTAATTTATGACCATTAGATATATCCAACGGTCAAATAATGCGATCCTTAGAATTCTATAAATGAGGGATCCCTCATGAGAGAACCACCGATATATATATATATGGTAGTGTTAACAACTACTTTATTATTATAAATGGAAAATAGTTACAGTATTTATTGTAATAAGATAATAAATACAGTCATTGATATGTGTGTTTATTTCTATTTATGGAAATAAATTGGTTGTTAATACTACCCATATATATATATATATATATATATATATATATGGACAACACTTGGGTGCTGACCGGTGAGTACCCAATGGTTGGTTGTCACGTAACTCAAAGCAAGGAGAAAAATGTAAAAAGTGAAAGAGTTTTAACCACGTGGCAACACCCCATTGGGTGGCCAGTATACTTAGGTACTGACCAGTTAGTACCCAAGCATTTTCATATATATATATATATATATAATATTAATGTGCATTCTTTTATGGGAAATTATCATTTTCCCCTTGAGGTTTGTCATATTAGATAAAATGGTCCATCTAGTTTCAATAATGGCCTATCAACCCCTTCAAACCCAAAATATTGGTTATTTTACCCATTCTGTCAAGTTCTCCATCCAAAATCCCTTTGACCGTTAATTAAAAATTAAAACACCACCATCAAGGATGGAACCTTCGACCTTATGGTTAAAAAACACAAACTCTAACCAAGTTGCTACTCTAACTAATTGTTAAATGTTTGTTGCTTTGAATTTATATATATAGTTATATAATTTGTTTAAAATAATTTAAATCTGTTTATATAATTTAAAATAAACTCATATTTAATAATAATATATAAAAATAGATTTATGAAAAAGAAAAAAAATAAGAAAACAAAAGGAAACCCATAAAATCCTGAAAATCAAAGCCCGTAAATTTATTTATTTATTTTTTGAATTTTTTTCCTTTTCAAAAAATATATTA
Source organism: Acer yangbiense (assembly GCA_008009225.1). Taxonomy (NCBI): domain Eukaryota; kingdom Viridiplantae; phylum Streptophyta; class Magnoliopsida; order Sapindales; family Sapindaceae; genus Acer; species Acer yangbiense. Next base: position 16,211,463 of record CM017764.1, read on the forward strand.
TTTCAATTTGATTAAAAAAAAACCTAGAAAATCAAAGCTCATAAATTGAAAAGGGAAAAAAATTCAAAACAAATAATAATAATAATTTCCTTTTTTTGATTTTTTTTTCCTTTTGTTTTCTTATTTTCTTTTTCTTTTTTCTTAAATATGTTTTTATATATTATTATTAAATATGAGTTTATTTTAAATTATATAAAAATATGTAAATTATTGTAAACAAATTATATAACTATATATACATTTAAATCAACAAACATTTAACAATAAGTTAGAGTAGCAAATTGGTTAGAGTTTGTATATTGTTGCTTAAAGTCAAAGGTTCAATTTTTAATAGAGGCATTTTAATTTTTTATTTAACGGTCAAAGGGATTTTGGATGGAAAACTTGATAGAAGGGGCAAAATGACCAATATTTTGAGTTTCAGGGGTTTGAGTGACCATTATTGAAACTAAATGGACCAGTTTATCTAATATGGTAAACCTTAGGGGGGGAAATGATAATTTCCCTTCTTTTATTTTGAATAAATAAATATGATTTTCTTAATAAAAAAATTCAATCCTTAGTACATTTAAACTCAAAGTTTTAAGGACGCATCTTAAATGATTGCATTGCATTAAATGAAAAAATAAAAACAAGTCAAATGGCTTTAACGGATTGGCAAAAAGGTTGGGAGAGTAATGACATAAAAGAGTATGGTGTATGCATTTTTGGCAAAGTGTCAAGCAATTAATGTTGAGGGAAATAATATTTTCAAATTTTCTAGAAATATTAACGTGTATCCACTCACCGTAACACTTCAACTACCACAAGAGTTTGGATGAAAAATATAGAATTATAGATGGGATCTCTAGTATTCCTCCTTTAGGATTTAATAGACAAATAAAAGTAGATGTTAAAAGAGAAGTTCATAATCATTTAATTAAACACGAAAGAAACAGAGGCGGAATGAAATTAAATTGGAGAGCTAAAATGATTATTTGCATTGGGCTTTTAAATGGGTCCATTTCAATCCATGCAGCATGTGAACTATATGCATCGGCTTTTATTGTACATTTGCTAACCTATATTAATAGATTATGAATTTGAAAACAATTAAAATAAGAACAAATTAATAGCATGAGGGAGGTGCGGCACCTTTCATATCTAGAAGGAACCCCACCTCCTTTCTTTTGTTTTATTTTATTTTATTTTTAAATTATTTTAGTTAAATTTAATAGTTTTCAATTTTTTATAATAATTATTTAATAGTTTTCAATTTTTTGTAATAATTATTTAATATTTTTAATTTTAATTAATTAATATCTCAACTACAAGATATTATATTATTTTTGAATGCTCAAAATATTGAATATTGTAATAATATAATACATGAATCATGTTTACAATTACTTAATTATTTATATAATGCTATATAAGGATAATATTGGAATTTTGAAAAAAGAAATATATATATATATATATATATATATAAAGTTTAGAAGAATACCACTATCGCCACTCTCTTATTAACATGTACATTATAATTTATTTATATGATGCATATGAGCAATAATATACTTTTTGATTAAAATATTACTTATTTATAAATAGCATTATTATTAAGATTAAATATATTTTATGTTTTAATTTTTATTGTTTAAATGGTTATGTCAAATCTTATTATTTTGTTATATAGTAATCATTCTTTTTAATGATGACTTGAAATATAAATATTTCATGGTAAAGATCCAATAATCCTTTTGATTCGATAAGGTGAATGGTTTGGTTACCAAATAAAAAGACATGATTAAAATATCTTACACTTTGTGACTCAAATATTTATTCATAAAGTAGCAATATATATTATGTGATATGTGCATAACCCAACCATGTGCATGATCTAAGTGGGGGAACCCGGTCAAGATTATTGGTTATTATTAGTTAGATTGTTAGGATAGAATAAGTCATTATGGTTGTAATGATATATTCAGTGCACCAAGCCATGTAATGCACATTTATTAATTTAGGGATTAGTTATAGGTTTCAATTAGTTGATGCCTCCACTTCTGCATGTGCATCAACCACTCCCACTTTTATTGCGTAATGGTTTCATGTTTCTATTTTCTAGTTCAAGTGATGTAAGAGTTGTTCGTAGCATTGGCTTATAAATAGCCTGAGAATGGCTTGAATAAAATTATGGAGTGAATTATAAACCCAAATATCCTCCCTTAATTTCTCTCTTTTACTAAGACCTCTATCTATCATATATTCGGCAATTTAACAGCCAAATATATCATCTGTTCTACTTCTTTTCAGTCTCCCCTCTCTAAATTCTTTATGTAATTTCCTTAATTGGAAAATACATATCAATGGTATCAGAGCCGTTCGATTACATGGACACACGATTTCGTAATGAAGTCTATGAAGTCATAGCTCGTCATGAGTCTAGCTTCATCCAAATTCATAATATCCTCAAAACCATTTTGAATGAACTTCAATCTCCGCATATCTTCTACAAAGAGAGTTCATTTAAAAAAAAACACCAACTATACTCTTAACAGTAACCAACTGGTTTCAACCGACATCTCCTGTGCAATAGAGACTAAGGTTTCAGCCAGAGGAAAGGCATTTGTTCCCATCGATCTCAGCATTGCAATACCTATAGGGACCTACAATCGTGTTGCACCAAGTTTGGGTTTAGCATGGAAACATTCAATCGACGTTGGAGCATGAGTTATAGACGCCAATCACAAAGAGCCAATGGGTGTGAGTCTGTTCAATGACAGAATTGCGCATCTAATCATCTAATCTTTGAGAGGATCATGTCTCCTGATGTTTTGGAGGTCGAAGATTTTGAACCTCCTGCCACCCTATCCGAAATTTATCCTTTCGGACAAGGATAATTTAAGGTGGGTGGAATGATATGTGCATAACTCATACCATATGTATGATCCAAGTGGGGGAACCCGGTCAAGATTATCGGTTATTATTAGTTAGATTGTTAGGATAGAATAAGTCATTATGGTTGTAATGATATGTTTAGTGCACCAAGCCATGTAATGCACGCTTATTAATTTAGGGATTAGTTATAGGTTTCAATTAGTGAATGCCTCCACTTCTGCATGTACAACACCCACTCCCACTTTTATTGCGTAATGGTTTCATGTTTCTATTTTCTAGTTCTAGTGATGTAAGACTTCTTCTTAGTATTGGCTTATAAATAGCCTGGGAATTGCTTGAATAAAATTATGAAGTGAATTATAAACCCCTTAATATCTCTCTTCTTCTAAGACCTCTATCTATCATATATTCAACAATTCAATAGCCAAATATGAAATATATCCTCTGTTCTACTCCTTTTCAGTCTCCCCTCTCTAAATTCTTTATGTAATTTCCTTAATGAAAATACATATCTGTTAGCGAACAAATCCTTCACTAATATGCGCGGAAGCGTTGCCGGATAGAACACAAACAAACACAATGATAAAGAAGAGATAAGATGAAGAGAAGTAATTTAAATCCAAATCACACAACACAAAAATTTACGTGGAAACCCAAATTAGGGAAAAAACCACGGCCGTTAGGACGACAAGAGAAAGTTCCAATATGTAGTAAATTGTTACAACCACACACTCTTAGGATCTCTCTCTAAATAATACCCCAAACCCAATTACACCCAATGCTCACTTTGAGATCTCTCTAGTATTTGCTATTTTGCTCCACCACTCTCAGGTGTTTTTCACACACATAATAACCTAGTTATCAAGGTCTATTTATATGTATTACAGGGAGTTGAAATTAACAAGGAAATCCTACTCCTAGTCATACAAGAATACTTATTCCACATAAATACTATTTCCTATTTAATATAAGTCTTCTTGTAAAGGAGAAATCCTTTTCCCATTAGAACTTCCAGAAGCAACCAATTTCCTCTTCCATGAATATTTTCTGATTCAACGCATGCTTGTGATTAACTACGATTCAAGTTGCAGTTGGCCACCCGCTTCCTAAACCGTGTTGAACTTGACCACTCAGAAAACCGTGATCCATACGCCATGTCACCAAGATCCATCACGACCGTTGCCGGTACCGCTGCCATGACCACAGCGGTTACCGCAGCGGTACAAACTGGAATGAGACTGCTGCCGTAGCGCTGCCAAACAATTGGCAGCGGTGTCCTACCGCTGCCATGACCGCGCAGCGGTTTTGGCTGTTCTCCGCTTCTTCAGTTCGTTTCGCCTCCAAGCCTCCCTCAATCATAACCTCATACTTCCAAACGCTCTCACGTCTCTAGGAAGTCTCCGTATTGGTAAATCGTGTTTGGTACCATTGAAATATTCAAGCCATATCCAACAATATCATTATGATAATTACATGTCTATAATTTGCTCTTGAAGAAACAATATTGAGATTACAAATTTAAGAATATTTGAATTGACATCATGTCTTATTTTAACCATAAAACATCATTAAATTGGATTAATATCGTTCCTTGAAGTGAATGTTGTTTCTATTAAAATATCTCGGTGGTGATTGCAAATATAGATATTTGAAATAATTATTGAAGTTAAGGTGGTCATTACGAGAAGTTTAATTCAATCCACCATAAGTGGAATAACACCAAAACAAAGCAAAATATTTGAAAGGATTTTAAATACACATTTCAAGAATTATAAAAACTTTTTGCTTGCTATAGGTGTTAAATATAAGGACAAAGATTATGTACATGCGGTATATCTTAATATTTTGTTAATCTTTATCAAGTATAATAGACACTCTTGAAGAGCTAATAAAATTATATGAAAATAAAACTTTGTATTTGCTAGATCTAGTAGATCTACAACAAAGGAAATTATTTTGAGTCCATTTAAAATATTTTACATTATATTTGCATCATGCTAGAAGCATGTATGTTTTTATAATTTACTTTGTCATAAGATTATATGTTATGAACTAGAAGTTCAATTCAAAGAAGAACGATGCATCAAAATATTTAAATATTTTATATGGATATCCATTTCATAAATGATTTTTTTTGTGAATGTTCGTGAAGAACGGTATGATAATACAAATTAAGTTCTTAAATGACAATATGACAGAATAAATAGTTCATGTATGATAGTTTGATGATGCAAATAAGTCCTCAGTGAAGGATAAAAATTAAATTTATCTCGTCGTTAGGAAGAGAATTATCATAAGTTGATAAATAACGTGAAATTACAAGGAATGCATCATCTTGTGAATTGTACAGTAATGCATCATCTTGTGAATTGTACAGTATGCAAATAATTTTTTGGATGATTCGAAAAAAACAATAAAATTACATTATGCCATTATACAAACTCGGGTGGTTGTTCTTGTAAAAAAAATTATGAAATGGCAACAAAAATCATTTGTTACAAACTAAAGTTGAGAAGGCAATTTAGTTCAAAAGATGAGGTTCCCTAGAAGTGGAATTTAAAAAATCAATATCATAGTGAAATTAATACTCGACTACTAAATAAATCATCATTATCATCAAAGGCTCCTGAAGAGTTAGTCTCATAAGTGAAAAGCAAAATCTTGAAGATACAAATAGAAATGTTAGGACGTGTTTGGTATCATTTTTAAAATGGTGTTTTTGAGAACGATTTTTAAAAATGAAAAACGTGTTTTAAAAACAAACGTAATGCGTTTGGTAGTATTTTTGAAAATAAGTTTTGAAAACGAAAAACAATAAAAGCTGTTTGGCATCATTTTAAAAAATAATTAGAAAACTGAAAAAGTGTTTGGATGAACTGTTTTTGAAAAAAAACTGAAAAAAAAAAAAACTATTAGCATTGAGTTGATCATGTGTGGATGAATATAATTTATTTATTTATTTATTTATATTAATTGATTATAAAATAGATAAATAAAATATTAATGAACCATATATCTCTCTCTCTCTCACACGTGTGTATATATATATAATGAAGAAAAATCATGAAACATTCTTTTATTGTAAATATTTTCTGAGATAATTTATACTTATAAATATTATATTTTAGAGTCATGGTAAAAGTAATAAAATAGTAATGAGATAATATTTGTTTTGCCACTCAAAATAAATAAATAAATCAATTAAGAAAACATGATAATCTTTATATAATTAAACAAGTCAAATTTACTGATGAACAGAAGATTACATATGTCGTGTATAATCATTTCATAATGTTGTTGCAATCGCATCCTTTATACCATTCATTTGTGCAATGTGTCCTGGAGAAAGATCGATATCAACTGTTGCTCTTTCTTCATTTTCTTCCTCTATTATCATGTCTTATACTTGAAATTCTTTGAACATCCTATCAGAATGAGATGTTTGTCTAATATAATTATGCAATACACAACATGCAATAGGAATTAATCGTTGTATACTAATTCGATCATTTGACACGGTTTTCAGAATTGCAAATCTAGCCTTCAAAACACCGAAACATCGTTCAATCACGTTCCTTATTGATAAATTCATATAATTAAAAAATTAAACAATTCACTTGGCCCCCTTGGTGATTTATGAGGTGCACGATAGTCACGTAAATAATACTTCTCACCTCTATAAGGAGCCAAGAATCCTGGCATGTTTGTATACCCAACATCAACAACATAATAAAATCCTGAAAGAAAAAATATAAGTTATTTTTTTTATTAATTACAATACACTAATGAATTAAAAATATGATCGTAAACTACAAGCTAGTTATACCTTCATTTGGAAAAGGGAAATTATTTTCCTCTCTCATTATTGCATCTAGGAACACTCTTGAATCATTTGTTGTCCCTTCCTAATCCGTGTATACAAATGTAAACATCATATCAAAAGAACAAGCACACATGACATTTTGAGTCACTTGAACCTTCCTACCACGAAATGATGTTTGTTTTTTTGCAGGTGCCCATCCAACAACATGAGTTCTATCAATAGCCCCAATACATATCTACATTAAATATATTTATTAATAAAAAAAATATAATTTATGTGATATCTATTGTAAATGCAATATATTTGTTACTTACTTGAAAATATATATAGTATTTTGGGTTCTCCCTTATCTTAGGTGGTCCATGGACGAATTATGTGAGACGCCAATCCACATATAGCCTTCAAAACACGCTTAAATTGTCTATGAAATATTTCTGTACTATGCTGAAAACGTTCTGCAACAATACGTGAGGTGACACTATGTGCCACTATAAATAAGAACATTGCAATAGCCTCTTGTACACAAACTTGTCCATCATTTTGTATCAATTAGTGATTTTCTAGAGTGGCACATAAAGAAATAAATACATGTTTGTCCATGCACAATGAATTATATATCCTACTAGAATGCCCATTCAATAATTCTTGTAAATATTCAAACCCACTTAATCTAGAGTTATGGCATGAAGTTTTTTCTATATATGTGCTCCAATACTCATATATGTTAACTAGGTGTAGCATGTGTACCGCTAGGTCTTCAATTGAATCATCTGAATCATTACCGGAATTTGTACCAGAATTTATAGCCATTTACTAGTACCTACATCAATTAAATATAAGTAAAATTTAATAAAAACACAAATAATAATAAAATATAATAATGAAACTAATTGCGGTGTGATATAATATAAGTCTAGGGGGGGGGGGGTGCGGTGTGAATAGATTTTAACAATTTTACCCAATTTTCGTGTATAGTCAAGATTACGAAAATATCCCTATCTAGTCAAAGCAATATAACAAGTGTAATATATATGCGGAATTTAAATAACACTTGATATAACGTGGAAACCCTCAACAAGGAAAAACCACGGGCTAATATGTGCGCCACACATGGACCTTGAATCCACTAATTGTAATAGAGTTTACAGCCTAGGTTGACCTCAACCTCTCACGGCCTATAACCCCCTACTACTACCCACGAGCCTATAAAAGCGGACCTAGTCCAATTTGCTTGTGGCCTAAGCAATCTTAGCCATAAGTCTTACTTCTCAATGAAGAGATAATTCAACCTATATGCATATGTAAAATACTCAAAATGCAACAAGAGCTAGGTAACCCTATATGCTTATCTAGGATGATGATATTTCAATTAAAACAATCCTAAATATCAAAAGCTAAATGACATGTCAAAAAGCTTAGCTAAACATAGATTATGAAAACCTAGATAGCTATCACAATATAACACTCAATCAATTCATCACAAACAATCTCTATCTTGTATCTAGCATATGATCTAAAAACATACAAGTAAATAAAGAGATGACTTGTTAAGAAAGATACTAAAATTAGATGAAGTTAGTAAAAATCTTACCAAGCAAGATGTGATGATGCTAAGCCATGCATGGATGAACTTTGATGTACAAGGGAAAAGTGTTTGAGTGATCAAAGATTATCAAAGATGAGTTCTTGATTAAAAATCTCTCTTTGAAAAGCTCTCAATCAAAAATATGATTTTTGAGTCATTACTTTGACCTAAGAACAAAAAGGCATATATATAGGAGGTCAAATTGAAGCTGTGTCGTTTTGGCCAAAATCAATTGTCGCCATTTGTCTCAGGGCGACCTCGTGGCAACACCAATTTTTCTTCTATGTCGCCACTTGGTCGCCATGGCGACATCTCAGGGCGACCTCTAGGGGCGAAGCCAGGATTTCGGCTTTGGGGGGGCCAAGACAATTTTTTTTCTTTCAAATTAACGCTAGACAAATATGCTAATATTTAAAAACAAATTTATTGAAAGAAAAAAAATTGATTCTGTGGATTGATTTTCAGAAGCTGGAATATTGATATTAGATGTTGACGAAGATGAACCGGCTTCTGAGTTTTTAATTCTTTTGAAAAATCCATCAATTGTTGACGAAGATGAACCGGCTTATGAGGTTTTAATTCTTTTGAAAAATCCATCAATTGTTGATGGCTTACTCATCTAAAGATCAAATAAAAAAAATTGAATTAATTTAAATAAATAAATGTTTAAATAAAAAATTAGTATAGTAAATGCCTTAAAATCATATATGCCAATATAATTTAACAGCAAAAAAGACAAGAAAAAGGAAGCAAAAAAAGAACAAAACCAACAACCACCAGAAAGCAAACAAGCCCAAAATTACAACGCAACACAGAGGAATCAAAAACAAAAGAAAACTGACCAAGAATATATATATATATATACATATTATTAAGAATTCATTAAAGAAATCACATTAATAACCTAAGAAAGTTATAAATAATAATAAAAATTGAAAAAATCTAAAATATTTATTGATTTGTAATCTCATACCTCAAATTATTTTGATAGATGAATCGAAGAATATGAAGAATTAAATTGTAGTAGTAAGAATGAAATTGCGTAATTGAAAAACTAGAAAAAAAATAATAATAATCAAGTATATATAGGTTAGACAAGTTTAAGATGTATAGGAAACCAAATCCTAAAAGGTTTATATTTTTTCTTCTAAAAGAAGGTGGAATACATAAAATTGGAATAATATTTTTTAATTTAAAACTAACCTACACTGCCTACACGGCTACACCACTTAAATACAATAAAGCAAGCAGCCAATCACCGTTTTTCAAAATAAAATTGATAGTTTTTACTCTAAAAAGTGACAGCCCAAATATGACATAGGGGCCCACTGCCTTTTTAAATATATAATATATTATATAAAACACTAAACAAGAAGTTTTAAGTTCTGATTTTTTTTTTTCTTTGGGGAACACAAAAAACTTCATGGTCGCCATTTATCTCAGGACGATCTCGTGGCGACCTCATACCTGATTGAATTTCAGGAATAAATTTCACTGTCGCCATGGCAACACCATCAAATGGTGACCCCAACAAAGGGCGAAAATGCCCTGTTCCCACATGAGCACAATGTGCAAGTGTGCAAAGTGGTGAAACCAAAGGAAAAGCCAAGGGCATTCTCCAAAGGCGATCTTCACTCTGAACCAAGCACACATTCGTGCATGCGCGGACGTTTCCGAACAATATTGGAAAACAAATTACAAGATACATAAACACAAAACAATATACAACATCAAAGTGCAAGTGAAATGTGACATGTGAAGAGAATGCACATATATGCAAGTATGCTAAGTGTGTGTGTGCAACTAAATCTCTTCAAAAAAAACTAAGCACTAGAGATATACCTTTGGAGTGCTTGTCACCTTGAGGTCTTGAAAGGGCCTTTGAGCTTGATCCTCAATCACCTAAACTACCCTTACACAATAAACCCCAACATGTGGTTTGTCCACGAAATAAGCCAATCAATAAACGGGAATCTTACAAATAAGAACATCCAGAACATTTTTTTTGCACAATAATCCAAAATAAAGATAACATGATAAATTAACAAACACATTGCATGAAACCACAAAAGGCATACAATACATCACCTAACAAACATCACAACAAACCTTAGAACAAATAAATAAATAAATAAATAAATAACCATAGCAAAGCAAATACATCTCCTAAAACTAAAACATAATTAGAAAATAAAACAGAACATCTTTCTAAAGACGAGATAACCACATTCTTCTCCTCTCATCAGTCATACCAAGAAAAACTTTTCTCCACTCAATATCCACCACCTTTTGAACAAATTTCATGTAGGTGTCATGATCAACCCCTATCTTCTCTATGATTTGTAAACACTCTGTTGTTGAATACTTCTCAAGAGCTGAACATGTTGACTCATATGACTTGGACTTTTGAAGTTCAAACTTTTGCGACATAATTGAACTACAAATTTCCATATAATTCTCCATTTTCTCTCAACGTTTGTTACCACGATTGCTACAGTATTGACATTCGGATTGTCGAACCTTTTTACCTTTGCTACCCCCACTTGGATATTCTGATTTATCAATATCCTCAATATTATTAACATGCACTCCACTATTCATGAAATTTTCCTCCAATTCACGTTCTTCATCCGAGCTAGGAGGAATTTGGTTTGATGAAAAATGTATCTGACCTGTAGCAGTGGTGGTATTAAAAATCTCTCCAAGAATGTCATAGTGTTCTAATCCTTTCTTTCTATATGGCTTTGCACTTGGAACCCTCTGGAAAAAAGAAGAAGAAGTCAAATTAACCTATCTTGATAATGTACTTTATTTTGTAACAAATTGTGATAATAGAGATACTCACCTTAAGGTACTCATTCCAAACATCATCAGAAGCCGTCACGGTGTTTGAAATTGGGTCCCATCCAAAACCAGTATGATTAAATAAATCTGAGAACTTACGATGCTTCTTTCGAAAGCGATTGAACTTTGCTTTCAGTTTTGGAATCGTATATCTCTTCCCAATTTCAGCAAACACTTTATCATCAATAACACCCCAAACCTTTTTAGTAAAAGTTGATGTTTGCAAATCGTATTTTTTCACATGTTCATGCATTATACGAATAAAAACTGCCTCATTATTTGCAGTCCACATTTTGTCATCACCATCACCAACATGGAAGGCCATTTCCTTGCCAAGAATAAAAGAGAAACTCCCAAGTGGGGCAACTTAATATCCATCACAAGATAAAAAACCACTACTAAAAAAAATTAGGAAAACAAATACAACTATACAACATTAAAAAAAAAAAAAAAAAATTGTTAACATTGATCACCCTGATATGCATAGTCATTCTTCAAGTAATTATGCAGCTACTAACTTGACCAAGCAAGCTACAAGCTTGTTAAGCATATGGAGGCCTAGGTTACAAAAAGGCTAAAAAATAGAGCATTACATTAATATTGCTTGTATGAAGACTATGGAGAGCAATCATCAGATTGATCTATCTTCATTTGATTGGTTGTAATTAGTCAGGGTTACTTGATTTCAAGCTCACACTTCTTCTTTTTTTAACATCACGATTTTATTAAAATACAGTCCTAACGAGGGCCACAAAAACAGAGCACAGGAACAAAAGCCACCAGACCAATATAGAACAGAGGACACAACAAAATATAGTAAGCAACAAACCAAAACAACCTGAAGACAGCACAAAAACCCCCAACAAAAACCACACCAGACCCACTAACAACAGAACTACTCGACAATACCAGCCAAGGATCACAATAAAAAAAAAAATCATATGAAGAAACAAATTACCTAGGATAACAAAACGTATACAAAATTCATATATGAAGTACCTAGAATAACAAACAAATTACCCAAAATAACAAAACATACACAAAAGCTATTTTAACATCATAGTAAGACAATGAAAAATAACCTAGAATCTTTTGCCAAATAAATCTAAAATTCGTAGAAACTCTATAAATAAAATAACAAAACATACACAAAATTCATAGCTAAATCATAAAAACAAATAAGAACTCAAAAAATAACAAAAGAAAAGTCAATTTACTAACCTGGAGAAGTAACAAGAGATGAAAGCATACTTGCTACAATCTCCCCAACCCATCTTCTTATAGAGACTATGTTAGAAGACCCAACAAAATTTATGAGAGAAAATCTAGTCATTGTGATCACAAGCTTGATTTTTGAGAGATTGTTTCAGACTTTTTCAGAGAATCTTCACTGTGTGAGTTGATTTTACAAAGACTGGAAGGCTAATAGAAATTGGAGAGAATCTCTCCTGTATAATATTTGAATTGAGAATTGAAAAAGTTTTGTCGATGAACTGAGATAGAGAGATTTTTTTGTCTTGATATGGTAAGGGTGTTTTTTAAACAATGGAAAACAAAAAAAGAAGTTGTTTTTGAGTCTTATCGTTATAATTGGAGAGAGACTATTTTTTGTTTTGTAAAATGCATTCTCTAAAACAAGTGGCCAAACACTTGTACAATCATTTTTTGTTTTTAAAAATGAAAAATTGTTTTTGAAAACGGATCCAAACACCACCTTAATTCTCCCATGAGACTCTTGAATTATAAAATAAAAGGATCTCAATTGTCCCTGTAGAGATACGTGTATCAAAAATAAAAATGTTATATTTTTCTTGAATGAATATTTCTTTAAAGAGGCATGTGTACTGAATATTAGAAAAAAATTATAGTATCTCCCTAAGAGACACATAAATTATGAAATTCAAATGAATTAAGTTAGTCATACAGAAATTGAGATCATACATTTTATTTGCTCTGCATGTTATGAAAATGATGAGGGTCTTATGCGATAAATCATATAAATGTCGATAAAGATGTTATTGGAAAATAAAACGCACAGCTATATTCTTGTAAAATTTGAAAAGTTTGGACTTGCAATCCACATGTTTGCTTAATGATGAAATCAAACTTATTAAATATAAATTATTTTTCGTACGATTTAAGATAAAATGTTAACTGCAGAAATATAGTTTGGCAATGAATAAAAATCATCGAAGGATTTAAATGCCCGAAGTAAATAATGCAAAGCTACATAATTCTTAGTATATATTGAAATTAAACAAAAAGAATGTTTGTAGTGCACACGTCTTAGTGAATATTTTATAAAACAATCACCAAATTTGAAATCAAATAAATAAATAAATAAATAAATATATATATATATATATGAAGTTTATTACAACTTCTGATGAGCTTATAAATTATACTTCTGTAATGAAGTATTTTATATAATAATATTCAATCATCAGTTCATGACCAATTGATTTAGTATTTTTCAATTAACATAACCATATATGAATTTGCATAAATATAAGAAAAAATCCTGAAGCATTTTTAAATAGATAAAACTAATCCATTGAATACTTTTGTGGTTATTAATGATTATATTACTCAAAGTGTGAAGTATATTTCTCTTTTTATTCTAAAGGAAATAATGAATAGAACAATGGTTCTGCAGTACCAAATTCGAAGTATATTTTCCTTTTTATTCTAAAAAAGTACGCTCAAGTTCTCATATTGTAGATTTATTTATAAATGCAAAACCAATTGCAACAAACAAAATCTTAGTGCATAATATTGGGATGCAATATCTTTGCAAAAATATTGAAGCATCCACAATAGAATGAGGGAAAGTGTATTTATCAAGAGTTTTTACGATTTAGAGATGTACTGTACTTTTTTTCCTTCACTAGGATTTTTTCCAACAGGGTTTTTCCTAGTAAGGTTTTAATGAGGTAGTTTTGCACCTTCAATACCATCAAAGATTAATTTGAGATGCAGATGGATAATGTACTCTTTTTCCTCTGCTAGTTTTTTTTCCCACCGGGTTTTTAATAGCAAAGGTTTTAACAATGCATACTCACTGTATGATTGATGGACATTAATTCAATAGGAAGTATTATAAATATTATACAGTTATATATGAATGAATGTCCTTCAATCCATGGAGGTAACTTCCATCCATATATCTTTCCACTAGCTCCATCATCATGATGCACTTTATGATTCATACTACTTTAATTTATTTACACTTAATGTATTTTGTGGTTATGACTCGTAAGACTATATAAATGAGCTCTTACCATTGTATTTTATGGATGTAAGAATATGCTTGAAGGAATAAAGATTCACATTCGTTCTTGGAGTACCATTTTCTCTCTTCTCTTATTTTGTGTTTATGTTATTATGTTATTTTTTTTTTTATTGTTCATTCTTAATCATTTTTCAACACAAATAATGTTTTCATTGGTTTCTTCCCAAATATCTACTAAACACCGGTGTTCGAAAAATCGGCCTAAGCGGTCGATTAATCGGTTGGATTCCTTTAGTCGGCTCCTCACTGTGGTGAAAAGGCTAAAATCGGCCACATTAGTCAGCCACCAATTAATTGGTCTGATCGGCTAGGCGAAGTAAAAAAAAAATAAAAAAAAATGCTTCTTTAAGGTTGTGTGTGAAATACATGCCATTTAAATTTCTAGGACAAGACTTTCTCATGGGTTATGGTAATTTAACTTGGACAGAGACTTGCAGAATGTGGTTTCAGTTCTTGAATTCACATGGCAATCATATAATACTTGATGGATTTTAATCAAGCCATAGAACAAAACTATAAATAATTATTACCATAAAAAAAAAAAAAGTTAGAGCAGTCATTTTGATTAACTCATGAAAACAGAGAATGAAGTGCTGCACTACATAGCACTTCCAGTTATTTCAAACTCAAAAACTTAAATTGATGAAAACATTAAGTAGTCTTTTATATAATCAATGCACGTAAAGCTTCCTAATTCTGAAATGAAACACTTCCATTCAAAACATCCAACTGATTTTTCGCCTATATCAACCTATCCTAGTTTAATTTTTTTACCGATTTCAGTTTTAGTTTTTTACTTTTTAGGATTTGAATTGATACTTGATTTGTATTTTTATGCAAGAAAATAAAAAAATAAACAAAAAGTCACCGGCCAATTAATCATCGACTAATCGATCTAGGCGCTTGGCCTTCGCCTGACTAGCGCCTAGCGCTTACTAGAATATTGCTAAACACTAAAAAAATCATTCCTCTTCTTTTTTACTTCCCATTCTCTTCTCTTTGGCTACAAAACCCAATCATTGACTTCTACGATTTCATCACAACCATTCAAGTATTTTGGTATATTTTGCTTCCCAATCTGCTTTGTAACTTTGTTTGACAACAAACCAGCCATTCAAGCATTGTAAAATAAGAGTGGATGTTTATCATTGCATCGAGAGCAAAAAAGAAAGTGTTATACATGGATTTCTTTTTCCAGACCCGTGACTCCCGTGAGCTATTAGAATGGAATTTAGAGACCAGATTTTCCAAAGTAAGAAAGAAGTCATTATTAAGAAGATGAAGAAAGAGATATACACATCTTTCCACCGATCTGTATATACATATATACAGTCTTTCTATTATCAGTTCGAATTGACAATAAATATATCAGGACGAAGAACGTGGACCACAAATTATATATGGAGAAGTTTTGACAAGTGCATACACTTTGAGTCAAAGTATGTAAATCTAGTGGTCCACATTCTTCGTCCTGATATATTTATTGTCAGTTCGAACTGATAATAGAAAATCTGTACATATATATATATATATATATATATATATATATATATATATATATATATATATATATATATATGTGTGTGTGTGTGTGTGTGTGTGTGTGTGTGTGTGTGTGTGTGTGTGTGTGTATAAACTTTTTATGAGTGGTGCTATTGGCACACTCATTGCTCGACTATTTATACCCTATTTTTTAAATTATTTAGTATTTTTTTTTTCCTTTATCAAATTACTTAAAGAGACATGCAATTTTTATTAAGAAAATTCTTTATAAAGTGAAACTAATAAAATCCCACTTTCCTTATTTCAAAACCCTAATGACATAGATTATTTCAAATAGCTGAATGTTTACTATTTTGTATATATTTTCTTTCGGATCTCGATCTCATATTTCTCATGTTTAGTATTTATTGATTTTATTGTTTTGTTTTTCTTTTCAAAGTCTAGATCCATGTTTGCTATTTTTTTTTTTCTCTCTGGTTTACTTTCTTTTAGATCTTCTAGACATTCTATGATTTGTATCAATTCTTTTGTAGTTTTATTCAAGATCATCCAAACTTAGTTTAATGTTATTTACAAACAAAAACAAAAAAAAAAACAAAAAAAAATGAAATCACATCAAGAATTGCAACCAAGAAAACCTAATCTCTAACGAAACGAAACCACACCAAAACCCTAACACAATCGCTCAAAAAAATCATCAGATGATCAATATCATACTCACAATCTACCACCAACAATCGTATCGACTACCAAAAAAAAATCGCATCTAATAAGGATGGTTTCACCATGAAATAAGAAGAAAAAACAAGTCATGCGAATGGATGTGAGAAAATTGTATATAAAAATTCGAGATGAAGTGTATTTTTATTTTTACTTTTTTGAAAAATATATGAGGTGTATTAAGTTTGAAAAATATGTAAAAGGGTAATCTTGGAAATAAAAAAACAACTTAATTTTATATAATTAAATCAAAATTTTAAAAAGTGGAGTGAAAATAGTTTAGTGGCGGGTGCCAATAGCACCACTCATTTATTATTATTATTTTATAATAAATTTCCTAAAAACTTGTTATTTCAATCATTATTTACAGTAAACCCTTGTAAATTAATCTCTTTTAAATTAATAAACTCTCTAAACTAATAAAAAATCTTGATCTCGACTTGAGTCAGTGTAAACAATTAACAAACCCCTCTATCGTAATAATTAATATATATTTTTTAAAACCTAGTGTAAAATTTCGGTCTCAACTGCCGCATAAATTAATAATTTCATAAAAGTACAAAATATATTAATAATATTCAAGAACTAGAAAAGTACTCCAAGATGTCAGTTTGCATAAGGCCACCATGTTTGATATTTTTGACTTCAGCCTTCAACGTACTTTTAAGTAAATGTAGGATTATCCTTCTTTATTTGGCAAAGTTATTTGCGAATGCTATCCGTCATAGTAACATGAGGATTAGACATCTTAGACGAATGAGTAATAACAAAGAAGATAGAAAAATAATAATTTTTAGGAGCTGTTAGGAATATAATTTTTAGGTGCATTTTGAGATCTCTCTTGGTATCTACAAACAAAGAAGCCTAACTATGGGCATGTTCAGTAACGTTTTTGTTTTTTGTTTTTTATTTTATAAATTTTCATTTGAGAACAAGTAATTGATTTGAGTATTTTCAGTGTTTTATAAACAATGGAAACACATTTGGTAGCAATAATTGAAAACAGTTGAAAAAAAAAAAAAGAGTTTAATATTATAATTTGTATTTAGTGAACTTGTTTAAAATATAATTTTAAAAATTGTAAGAGTAAAATAATATTGTTTGTAGTTAAATTTTATATATACAATATTAATAAAAACAATTAAAAATTAATTTGTGTTTTTAAATTTTTTTAAAACAATATAATATAAAATATTTTTTTTCATTAATGTATAATGAAACTAATTAATTATTATACATAACATATATATTTGTTTTTTAAAATTATTGTGTCATGTGATTAAATAATAATAAGGAAACAAAGTATTTTTTCTTTATTTCATTTCAGATTTTAATAAATCATTTTTTAAGTGATTAAAAAATATATATATATGATTGAAAGGTGGGGCCAGAGAAATAATGAGAAGCAAAACTCTGAGAACATCATAATTATGTTTTCGGTAAACCCAATTTTTAACCCTTTAAAGTAGAGATTTGGATCCTCTGCTAATCTGACATCTTTCTTAATTTTTTTAAAGCATGTGATTGGTTATTGATAAAGTGGTTGTGAGAACCAATCATATCTTAACCATACATTCATTACAATGCTTATGTGTCATGAGATTAGATAAGGTCATAAAAAAGATCATATCAGCAGAGGATTCAAATTCTTCAAGTAGAAGCTAGTTTTGCGTGTTTTTAAATATATTTTTTTCAAAAATGTTACCGGACAAGGCGTTTTTTTTTTTTTTTTTTTTTTTAACTCAAAAAATAGAAAACGTATCTTGAAAATGTACCGAACGCCCCCTAAGTAATCACATTCCCAAAAAGAATTGAAAATTTTCTTAACAAATCTTTCCTAAATAAGGAATCCTGAAAAAAAAAATGAAAAAAAAATTTGAGAATCTTATATGAAGAAGAAAACCGACTAAATAACACTTTACAATTTAAACCCTTCAAATTAATAATCCTTCTAAATTAATACTCAATGGTGGATCCTAAGAATATTTAATTTAAAGGAGTTTTACTATATTAATTTTTACTTTAGTCTCAATTTTTTTCAAAAATTTATTAGTATCAAATTTTTGTTTTCATAATACCATTTTTAATTATTTCTACTAGAAGCATTTTTCTGAGTTTACAGTTTCTAAAAACATGAAATTTTTTTTTCTTGTTTTCAAATAAAAATACAAAAAATAGGAAACGAAAAACAAAAACATTATTGAAAATGCCCTAACTGATTATGTTTAAAAAAGACTAGACTTGTGAGGTTGCATCTAGGGATGGACATTTATCCCTGAATACTCATTTCTCCACTTCCCCAAACCGAAATCATGTCCGCATTTCTCCCACAAATTTATTGAAATGGGGATAGCGAAGGGGGGAGGTCCCCCATCCCCATTTTCCTCAAACCTTATATAATATATGTATGTATATATATATTTTCCTCAAACCTATATATATATATATATATATATATAGGGTTCAAAAATTTTTTGTCACTATTTGGGACGGTTTTTGTGAGAATATCACCACTTTATTAATTCAAGTTTAAAATGTACCTATTTAGGTGACCAGACAAAAATACCCTTATTTTGTCAGTTTGTGCCTTTTCAAACATAGAGAGAAAAAAGTTGAGAGAGAGAGAGAAATCCGACTGAAAATCTCACGACTGCAAGAAATCCGATTGAAAATCTCACTGCGAACTTAAACGTCTTGCGGTCGAAGACCGACGTTGGTATACCAAGTCGTGTTTTGGACTTCCTTCAAATGCATTGTCAGATGAAGTTTTCGGCTAGCATTGTCCATCGATTGCTTATTCGCGAGTTGTATCACGATGGGCTGGAAGATAAGATAAGATTTCTTTTAGGTCTTCATTCGGTCCGGTTCTCGAAGGTTGAGTTTTGTTTAATCACCGGATTTAAGTTAGGAGTCATTCTCTACACGTCGACCTATGATATGGTAGAGAATAGCATACACCATCGGTACTTTGAGGGTTGAGATGAGGTTGAGTATGAAGAGCTGAAAGCCGTTCTGCGGATTGGTGTTTTTACTGAGCAGTACGATGCGGTTTAGTTGTGCTTATTGTATATGCTTAACTAAAAACTGATGGGGTTAGACGAGAGAGAGAAAGTTCCAGTATGGCAGATACGCCTAGTTGAGGACTTAGACGCTTTTGATGTGTTCCCTAGGGTGCACACGTGTATAGGTGGTCTATTTCTGGTTTCAAGCATGCGTTGGACGGTCGACGAGACCGGTTCGAAAGACAACAATAAGCAAAGGGCGTTGAAGTACACACCATGGAGACGTACAACATATACGGTCTAACTCACGCACTGTCGGTGAGAATTTAGAATTTGAATCCGTACTTTAATTTTAATTGTTTTCATATGACTGATGGAATACATATATTGGATTCTTATCATACTTATCTATTACGCAGATTTTTGCTTTTGAGGTTATCCCCAAGCTTGGCACCAAATTTGGGACCCGTAGAGAAATCAACCTGTCCCCCCGTATTCTGAAATGGGAGTTGAATCAGCTACCGAGGGGGGGCAAGCTGGATAATATTTTCAGAGAAAGGGTAAGTATCTTTTTTATTAATGTTCATAGTTATTAGTATGTATACAATTACAATGGTCTAACTACGATTTTAGATGTTTGTGAGGCTTCAGACAACTTCAAACTGGAGGTGATTCGTCTGGAGGCATTGGAGGGCATGCAGAGGTACGTAAAATTCTTTAATTGTAATTTTCAAACGAGTGAACTTCTCCAATACTGACAATTTCAAAATCCTTTCAGGACTGTCGGTATACTGAAGTGATGGATGCGCTCCGAGAGTTACAGGAGGAAGTCCAAAAGATTGATTAAAAACAAGATCAGCAGCATCAGGAGTTGCTGCGCTTGATCCAGAGGCTTTAGGGTTCGACGTCGTAGTCCCGTAGTGATGGTCCACAGTTTGATGACCCACCATTTGATGATCGGGACTGAGACTATAGTCCTAGAGACAGGATAGGTAGTCATTAGGATGGGACAGACATAGAGACCGGACGTCAGGATTGGGTAAACCCAGAGACTGGACGTCAGCTGGACCGTACTACAGAGACAGTATCCGATCAGCAGAGCCTGCTGTGACAGAACAAGAGGAGGTACCTGGTGGTTCAGAGACAGCACTGTTGCACCGTCCTATTCATCCACAGGACCTAGGACAGAGTTCGTTCTCACAACGCACCCTTCCTCCGGTCAATCCCAGCGCAGCGTGACCTTCCAAGCGATCCCGACATAGCTCCCACATCCGTCTCAATGACACCCTCCGGTTGGTCCCACCAGAGTGCACAGTCGTCAATGATGCAAACCAGATGTAATATTGTCTTATTGGACCTTTTCACCTTCCATTCAAAGTTCTCCCGCATTGAAAAAAGGCCAACTAACCTCTTCAAATCCTTTTTACACGGAAAAAATTAACCTTTATAAATCATGCTTGTAGGTTTTTGCGTTGCTAAGGTGCTACTTCTAACAATACCAAACAAGTATGAATCTGCTCCGGGAATAACCCACGTTGTCGCATTATCAGAATTAGATGCAGTTACATTATGTCGGACCTCGGAAGTCCCAAGCATATCTGGTGCAATGCAACTAACTCCTTGTACACGTCTTCCACGTGTTTGAATTTGTGCAAGCTCTTCATCCACATTTTCTAGATCATCTACCTGTTCATTATTTGCCTTATTATCCACCTCATGGTTCGGGAAATTATTCTGCTCATTGTACATCTCATTGTACTGCTTAATTTGACAATCAAACACATCGCCGAATTGAGGTTCAACTATATATGCATGGTCGATCGCTACCGGTGGGACACCACACATGTTTTCCCCACCTTCTGTGGCACTCCTTTGGGTGAACACTTGGTTGCAACCGCTAAAGGATCCAAATTGTTAGGTATTTTCACGAGGACGAATATCATTCCCTATCACATCTCCAGCTGTCCTCTCAGTTAGACTGACACATACTTGATGGATCACCCGATCTTCCCCCACCATAAACTGAACATCATCATCATTTCTTATAAATGTGTGACACGTATTGCCAGGAATGATTGATATTGATGACAGATCAATATTGAATTTGTTTACATCATACTTCACAATGGTATGCACGATTGCCACCAATTCTTCATAAGTCATATTCTTTGACACATACATTCCCTGGTTATCGGATCCAACAAACCTCTGACTTCCGTCAAGTAACTACTCCCATCGACCGTTGTAAGATGTTACTATTCTAACTCGATTCATGATACTGTCAAATTAATCATCACAAACCATTAATAAAAACCCATGACTACAAAATATTTTCACATATTACATTTACAAAGGCTCGTGTGAGGAAATTGAAAAGGCTCGAAGAAGACTTGATAAGGCTTGGAGAATACTTGAAAAGGCTGGAATACTGATTCATTGAAAAGGCTCGAGGAAGACTTGAAAAGGCTCGGAGAAGACTTGAAAAGACTTGGATAGTGATTCATTGAAAAGTCTCGAAGAATACTAGAAAAGTCTCGGAGTAGACATAAAAAGGCTCGGAGAATACTTCAAAAGTCTCGGATACTTATTCATTGAAAAGTCTCAGAGAAGAATTGAAAAGGCTCGGAGAATACTTGAAAAGGCTCGGAAATTACTTTAAAATGCTCGACAGAGCTTACAAAGTCTCGGAGATCCAAAATTCTCACAATGGCTTAAGGTTTACAAAAGACTCGGACAACAAATGAAAATGAACAAATGAAAATGTGAACAAATAAAAAGAAGTATTTGCAAGAAATATTACCTTGTTGTACTGAAGCACGGTCCAATTATTTATAAGTTGAAGAAGAAAGCAGCTGCAACCTTGAACTTTTATTTATAGAGAGAGAGAGTTATTGAGTTAACACAACTGTCATTTTTGTTGGAAGTATGGAGAGAAAGGTACAAACAGAATAACATAAATGATTATCTAAGGGCAATTTTGGTAGTTCACCATAATAGGTGCCTTTTAAACTTAACTTATTAAAGCACTGACTTTGTCACCAAATCTGTTCAAAAATGTGACATTTTCAACCAATTCCACTATATATATAGGCGAAATTAGGTGTAATTTTGGTAGTTTACCATAATAGGTGTCTTTTAAACTTAACTTATTAAAGCACTAACTTTGTCTCCAAATCTGTTCAAAAATGTGACATTTTCCACCAATTCCACTATATATATATATATATGGGCGAAATTAGGTTGCACCTCCCACCCCAGAGTCAATGAAAATGCTCCAAGTATTAATTTTAGAAAAATTATGATATAATAATATATAGATGATAATATTAGCAACCTATTATTTTAATAATATAAATTAATTAATAAATATCTTTCCTATTTAATTGCCCATGATTGTAGGATACAAAATCGATCACTTTTCTGATTTTAATTTCCAATCAAATAATAATAATAATAAATAATTTCCTATTATTTCATACATTATTGTCTAGTCTAGGCTACATTATTATTTAATATATTTTCATGGTAAAAAGCTAAGTAAATATTGAAGGCTTACTATCTTATTATATAATATCATTGTATCTTTATACAATTCTTTGAGTTTTACTCTACATTGTTTGTTAATTACAAAAAAAAAAAAAAAAATTATTCTAAATGATTTTCGAGATATAAAAGATCGATAAGTTATATTTTAATTCTCAAAATTAATTTTTTTTTTTTTGTGACATCACCTTGAAGATCAAAGGGTATCACATTTTTTTTAACAACTTATTTCTTAAATATTCAAATATTTGTCTTACGTGACATTGAATATTAATTTTTGTGTTGGCTCTCTCAAAGCCAAATTCTTGGCTTCGCCCCTATATATATATTCTTAATATTTTTTATTATTTCTATTTTTAAACCCTAACTTACAACGTGTGTGTATATATATATATATATATATATATATGTTCTTAATATTTTTTTTATTCTTTCTATTCTTAATATTGTTGTATTTGTACTTGAATTTGTAATGGATTATTTGTTTTTTTAGTATGTAATTTTTAGTAAAACAGAGGAAACTGGGAAATGGAAAAAACGGGAGAAAACAGAGAAATAGTGATGGGGATACCTCCCCTCAAAACTCCCCCATCCCCATTTTCCCTAAATAAAGAAATGAAGAGGGATAGGAAAATGAGAATGAGAATGAGGATGAGGGGACCTATATCCTTCCCTGTTTCCCTGATGTCCATCCCTTGTTGCATCTTGATTGGGGCATTTGACAACAACCATATATACCTTTTAGATGTAATTTTTTTTTTTATATATAAGATAAAGTTGTTGGGGATCAGAATCAACCTCATCCCAACATTTTATTAAAGAAAAAAGAAAGAGAACAATAGAGAAAAGAAAACAAAAAAAGAAAATAGATCAACAAAACCTAAAAGAAGATCTGCTACAAAAATCATTGAAAATAAAGGAATTGCAAAAATTCGGAGCGGTCCACCACCATGTAGGAGAGACGATACTGGTGATCCTGGATGCTAAACTATCTACAACTTGGTTACCTTCCCGATAAATATAAGTGACAGCAAAGTCCATTTGAGAGATTAAGCTCAAACACCTATCCCAATCGGGGCGCCAACGCCAAGGAACCTTACGAGACCTAGAACGAAGGATATCCACTACAAAAGTCGAATCACTCTCCAACCATAACCTACGCCAGCCAAAAATCCAAGCATAATCAATAGCGTGGATGGCAGCGGCCAACTCATCCTCAAAAGCAAAGAAGACACTGTTTTCGAGTAAATCTTGTAAAACGATTGTCACAAGATTAAAATTTTAAATGCTTTTATTTATTAGTAAGATCAATACAATTACTGAAATCGTACTGAATTCTAGTCCGAGGACTTCTACCTTGATTCCTTAAAGATACTGATCTTAAGGAAATGAGGTGCTAAAAACTGATCCCCTTCTTATGAATCTCTTCGCTTGTATTTATACTCCCGGAAGACTTGTTTGAGTATCCAAACTTGAGTATTTTGTCTGACACCCTAGTTAGCTTGGGCAGGGGATGTTTGTAGGCTGATACTTGCCTATTTCTTGGCTAATCACCGCTTGACGCGTGTTTTGGTGTATGAGTAGGTAAAAACCCAGTATTCAAAAGATATTGGGGTGACCTAGTTCAACGCATGGGTTTGGCCAAGTGATGCGGCTTGAGTGCTTAGTTTCAGCCGAGTGCTGTGGCTTGAGTGCTTAGTTTCAGCCGAATGCTATGGCCTGAGTGCATCCTTTTTCTTGCTGAGTGCGAATCTTTGGGGAGGAACCTACTCCAGGAACTGTGATTCTTGGATTACATGATTGGTTCTGATAAATTACCCGGGTCTTGGATGGGCCGTGCTATAATGTTCGGCCATCTTTAGGCTTTTTCATGGATATTCGGATTGTCTAGTGGTTGGCCAAATATTGGGTATAACATTTGGCCCCCAGTTTTTGCCTAACTCTTAGAGTATAGTTAGGGGAAAACTGGTATATACCTGAGTTCTGAACACGAGTTTAAAACCCGAAAATCCGAACGGTTCGGCTTGTACTCAAGCTTAGGTGTGTTAAATTTGATTTGACGGTTGCGTTGCTCGAAATCCACATGTCAAGTGCTGAACTATGTACCGTTTTGACTTTTGGTGTGTACTTGGTAGCCATGATAATGATGGTTTGGATTCTCTAGGCTTTCAGCACCGTTTGATCCATTCGCGATCCGATGGTTGGGGTCTTTCTTCCCTATCTATAAATATCACCACTTAGATTTTTCTCTCTTTTTGGCTTCTTTTCTTCCGCTCATCTTAGTGTTTAGAAAATTTTCTTTCTCCTCTCCAATCACATATATTCCGGCGATCTAAGTGTCTCCTTTTCCGATTACTTTGTGCGGTGGTTACTCCATTTCGGTTCTTGGTGAGTTCTTCTTCCCTCTCTCTTTTCTTTTTTAAGCGAATCTATTTCTTGCTCAACCTTTGGAAGGTGTTTTTGTCGTGAGGATTTTGAAGTTTAGAAGATTTTTACTTCTTTCGTAAGATCACGTTTCTTTCGCTTTTATGGGTTTCGTTCAGTGATTGAACTTACTTTTTGCCTCCAGGCCTTTCCAGATTATTGGGAATCATAGTGACTAAAGCATTCAAAGGTCCTTATTTGCTTGCAGACCAAGAGGAGATTACTCAGTCAGATAATGAAGACCACTATGGTCTTCAAATTCGGTTCTCATATGAGAATTTTTATTTTGTTGATTATGAGAGTAACTCGGTTGATGAAAAGTGTCTGAGAGAATATAGGACTTATTTCCGTATTCCAAAGGAAATCCTCTTTCGTTTGCCTGGGAACTACACTACCTAGAACCCTCCCCAAGGTTGTGTGGCTATTTATGGTTTTATGTTTTGCTGTGGGATTACCCTACCTATCCCTAGGTTCATTGCTCGATACCGAAACTCGGTAAAGTGTGCACCAATGCAACTAACCTCGAATGCATATCGAAACCTGATAGCCCTTTATTGCCTTTGGCATAATTTGAATTTTGACGCTCCAACAATTAATGAGATCAAACACTGTCTGATTCTTCGAAAATCTATTAATGAAGCGGGCTCTTATTATTTGGCTTCCTATCACTCTTCTAGGTGGTTGCCTATTAGGGAAGATGGGAAAAGGATGAAGGGAAAACTCGATTTGCCGAGTAAGGAGGAAGCTCAGAAAAAGAATGGCCTTATTTGGGGGATGCCGAGTTCTAACAAGTATTGGAAAGGTAGTTGGTTTTTCGTTGAAGGAGAATGGGTCGAGAAACCTTCGGATGGTTCGGATGGAGAGGTTTTAAATATTCCCCGTCACTTTTACGAAGCTTGTAAGTGTTCCTTTACTTTTCCTCTTCCTCTAAAAATCGTCAAATGTAAACCCAAAAGATTTATCACTTTTCCTTCTTTGTTTCCAGGTACTTATACCGATCAACCGAAGCTAAATAAAGATGAAGCGGATTGAGTTGCACAGGTGGTTCAAACCTCAATGGAAAGCCGGAATTTCAAAGCTTTGGTGACCGTAGGAAGTTTGAAGGCCTTCGGCCTAATTCCCGAGCTTATAAACGACTGTAATCATAGTAAGTAGGTGTGATTATTTTGCTCACAAATTTCCCTCTTTTAGGCCTCTAATACTTTGTTTTGACAGTTCTGGATTTGGATCCGATTCTTGGCAAAACAATCCGGGCACTGAAAAGTGTAAAGGTTATCAGTAAAGAAGATGCAAAGACAGTTGAGAAACAAGGAATTGCTCCACCCGATGATCCTTGCTTGGCCGAGGATTATGACAATGAGGGTTTGAATCTGAATATGGCCATAGCCGGGTCTGGTGTGGCGGCCACGGTTTCTACAGCTGGGTCCAATGCCCTTGCGCTGGCACTAAGTGGTCAGACTAGAAACCTTTGGAAAAGAAAATGGAAAGTTCCTTCTGGGCCAAAAGGTCCGAAAGTTCCACGAACCCTTAGTATTCCTAAGAAATCTCAAAAAGGAAGTAGTGAATTAACCGGCAGTGAGCCTATAAATAGTATTTTTAGGGACCTCGGCACTATTCCTGAGTGGGAGGTTTCGAAGATTGCCACGGATGGTTCCTCAGGAAAAGTCCGAAAAGATACTGCTTCTGGTTTGCCTAAACAAATTGTGGTTCCAAAAGTGACTCGTCCTTCAACCACCCTATCGGGTTTCTTCGGTGGCGAAGGTTCGACCCGCCAAGCTCCGGCTGAGGCAACCGGTTCTTTGCTATCGGAATCGAATCGTCTTGATCCATCGGTAGCACTGCGTTGGGCTATGACAGGTGAGCTTTCTTTCGGATCAGCCAAGGATTTTGAAGATTTTAATGCTGGTAACATGGTTGACCAAGGACAAAAAAGCCTTCATTTTCTAACTATGGTAATCTCTTTATAGACGTATGTGCTCGCTTCTTCTTATTTTTCTAAATTGGCTGACTTTCTCTTTTGCTTGTTTTATTAGCTTTTAAGGAAATGTGATTTGGCTGTGAAAGACAGAGAGAGACTTACCGGGCAGGTAAGTAGGTTGGTCGAAGAAAAAGGCATGCTCCTAGCTGACAACGCCAAACTCCTAGCCAGTTAAGGGAGTGCCCTGGCTGCTGAAAAAATGAAAAAATAAAAAATGAAAAGAATGCTTGACAGATAGCTGCCCTTGAGAAACAAAGAGATTCACTTGAATTTTGCTTGAAGGACTCTGAGTTAAACTTTGAGACGGCAAAAACTGAGATTAGTGTTCGTGCTATTGACCTCTTCAAACATTCTCTTGCCTTTGAAGTGTTTACTCATAAAGAATTTATGAGGGGAGTTGAGGCTTGTAAAAATCTCGTCTGATCACTGGATTATCCCATTGTAGCTGACCAAATTGATGAATCCCTATGGGTCAATATGTAAGAGGCCGAGGAGAATATGAAGAAACAAATTGCTAGGTGGGAATTGGATAGAAAAAAGAAAAGGATGCCTTTGTTGAGGGTGCATACTGATTTGGAAGCTCAAATTGACAAATGCTTTGGAAGTTCTTAGCCGGGCAACTTGTGGCTTGACCCACTTATCGACTATGGTCCTGATTCCGAGTCCGAAGGTAAGGAGTTTTATGAAGAAGAGTTTCAAGATGAAGAAAGAGACTGTGGGGAGGGTGATCAGGGAGAGGAAGAAGAAGAGACTATCGTTGAAGACTTTCGAGGAGATACATGTGCTGACTTAGGTGAACTGGGGAAAAATGGCAAAGATGATAACTAAAGATTGAAGGTGCTTTCGCAAACTCGTTTGTTACCGGTGGGCAATCCAAAATGATTTATGTAATGGTGTTTTTATAAACATATCTGGTTTGTTTCAAGTTTTTGTTTTTACTTGACCAGGCAGATGTTTTGGGCCGAGGACGTATGTGTCCGAGTCTCCCTCCTGTTTTGTTGTCATGTATATATAAAAGGATTTTAAACCTTTTAAATTCTGCCTTGATTTATTTTGGGATTTTATCGGATTATTCTGATAGTAATGAACCAATATTGCCGTAATCATCGTAAATCGACTCTGACTTGAATTTCTAAAGGTTTTATAGTACTCGGTAATGATCCGATCAACAATAGCCCGTGAAGCCAAGTTCGTACCTTCCTCCTTTTTATATGCTCTAATTTTTAAGCTGATCTGGAATAAAGTACTTTCGATGATGCTTTTAAGATAGTCATTTTATTTTTTAATGGCCTAAAAGCCATTTAAGAATTCATGCCCGTGGGCTAAATGAAAGTTTGACACACGAAGGTTTGTCAAATCAAAAGATGCTATCTAAACGATTTTCCAGGACATCTATACCTCTACTGGTAGTAAATTTTCAGATACTGGGCGTTCCATGGACGAGGTATGATTTCACCCCACAGACGTGCCAGTTGATAAGCCCCATGTTCGACTATGCTGATCACCTAGTAGGGTCTTTCCCATTTGTTGCCCAATGTTCCAGCAACTCTATCTCTGGTGTTAGGCATTACCCTTCGTAGGACTAAATCATTTACTTGGAAATGCCTCGGTTTGACCTTACTGTTGTAGTGTCGAGCGATCCGTTGTTGATAGGCGGCCATTCAGATTCTGGCTCTATCCCTACGTGCTTCTAAATCATCAAGGCCCAAGTTTAGGAGGTGGATGTTGTTGTTTTGATCGTAAAATTTGACCCAAGAAGAAGCTACTTCTGTCTCAATTGGGATGACGGCTTCAGCTCCAAATGCCATTGCAAAAGGGGTTTCCCCGGTCGACGTTCTCGACATCGTTCTATACGCCCATAAAACTTTGGGCAATAAATCAACCCAACACCCTTTCCTGATATCCAGCTTTGCTTTGATATTGTGCTTGATTATTTTATTTATTGCTTCAACTTGTCTGTTCGTCTGTGGGTATGCTGGGGTGGCGAATAGGCAATTGATGTTCCACTCGTCACAGAAGTTTCGGAAACTAGCATTATCAAATTGTGTTCCATCATCTGTGACTATGGCATTTGGGACACCAAACCGGTAAATGATTGATTTTTTTATGAAGTCTGTGGTTTTGGCTTCGGTAATCCGGACCAGAGCTTTTGCTTTGACCCATTTTGTGAAATAGTCTACTGCTACGATGATGTATTTTACCTGACCTTTTGCAGTCGACATTGGCCCTATTAGGTCGACTCCCCATCGATCGAATGGGTGTGCTGATACCATCGTTCGGAGCCATTCAGGTGGCTGCTTGATATTGTCACCTATTCTTTGGCATTTATCACAACTTATTGCTACCCTTTTTGTGTCGTCAAACAGGGTCGGCCAGTAGAAACCTTGTCTCATAATTTTATGTGCTGGGCT
This sequence comes from Acer yangbiense, assembly GCA_008009225.1. Taxonomy (NCBI): domain Eukaryota; kingdom Viridiplantae; phylum Streptophyta; class Magnoliopsida; order Sapindales; family Sapindaceae; genus Acer; species Acer yangbiense. Next base: position 16,241,468 of record CM017764.1, read on the forward strand.
GAACTGGCCCGTGTGGTTACTGCATATTCCTACATGGATTTCACCGAGAACTTTTTTCGCCTCCGTTGGTCACACACATCGCTGTAAAACTCTTGAAAAACCTCTTCTATACAACTCGTCAGATATTACCGTGTACCTGGGCGATCGATATCTGAGCCCCCTGGCCACCGTTTTGTCCGCTGGCACCTGACCATTTAGCAAAAAAGATCTGATTGGTGTTATCCAATTTGTTTCTGCTGGGCTGATTTCGGAGACTATTTGTTGATTATCGGGGTGGATACTTGGTAGCTGTAAATGTGTTACTGAAATCATCTTTGTGATAATTGCGTTGGTAGCCGAGGCTAACCTGGAGAGTGCATCCGCATGGTTGTTCTCCGTTCTGGGAATATGAGTAATCCGGAAAGTTTTGAATCGTCTGATGGCCAATCTTGCTATGACCAGGTAGGCCGCCATCCCTTCCTCTTTGGCCTCGTATTCCTCATGTATTTGGTTGACAACAAGTTGGGAATCACTGTATACGTCAATTTTGTCAGCGCCTAAAGTCATGGCGACCCTCATTCCTGCTAAACGGGCTTCGTACTCGGCCTAGTTGTTTGTTGCTTTAAAGCCGAATCTGAGGGCGCACTCTATTTGATCATTTTCAAGGGTAGTTACCACTATTCCCGCCCCACTTCCGTGCGTATTTGACGAGCCGTCTACATGAAGTTTCCATTGAAAATCATCTTCAAGAGGTTCAAACTTAGCTACTCTCATTTCGACCGTGGGTTCTGAAAATTCTGTGATGAAATCGGACATAGCCTGCCCTTTGATGGACGATCTAGGCTTATATTCAATATCGAACTCTCCCAGTTCTATGGCCCATTTAGTCAGCCGACCTTAGACTTTTGGCTTATGTAAGATCTGTCGCAGTGGGTAGTTGGTCAGGATTATGATGGGATGAGCTTGAAAGTATGGCCTGAGCTTTCTAGCGGATACGATCAATGCCAAAGCCATTTTTTCCACCTCAGAATATCTCGTTTGGGGGTCGGCGAGTGCTTAGCTTGTATAATACACTGGCCTTTGAATTCCATCTTCCACTCGGATAAGGACCGAACTGGTGGATGCATATGAGACTGATAGGTATAAGAAGAGAGCTTCCACTGAGATTGGTTTTGATAACAACGGGGTCATACCGAGGTATTTTTTCAATTGTTGGAAGGCTACTTCACATTCCTGGGTCCATTCCAAAGATTTTCCTTTCTTCAAGGCTTTAAAAAAAGGGAGACATTTGTCGGTTGATTTTGATATAAACCTGCTGAGCGCGGCAAGGCAGCCGGTTAATCGCTGAAACTCCTTCAGGGTTCGAGGGGATTTCATCTTCACCAAAGCATCTATCTGCTTGGGGTTTGCTTCAATTCCTCGCTGATGTACCACAAAACCAAGGAACTTTCCTGCTCGGACACCGAAAATGCATTTTTCTGGGTTTAACTTCATCCCAAATTTTCTGATTGTGGTGAACGTTTTTCGAAGTGTGTTGATATGTTCATCGGCTGTCAGGTTCTTTGTTAACATATCGTCCACGTAGACCTCCATTGTCCAACCTATTTGGTCTGTAAACATTCGGTTTACCAACCGTTGGTACGTTACGCCCGTATTTTTTAGTCCAAAAGGCATGACTTTATAGCAATATAAACCCTGGTCTGTTATGAATGTCGTCTTCTCCTCATCCGGGCCGTTCATTTTTACCTAGTTATATCCCGAGTAAACGTCCATGAAGCTTAGTAATTCATGTCCGGCGGTGGCGTCTACCAGTCGGTCAATCCTAGGGAGGGGAAAACCGTCCTTCGGGCAAGCTTTGTTTAGGTCTGTAAAATCCACACACATTCTCTAGGTGTCATTTTTTTTCTTTACCAAAACGACGTTGGCTATCCATTCTGGGTATGTTACTTCTCGGATTGATTCGACTGCTAAAAGTTTTTTTACCTCTTCTTTAACCACCGCATTTCTTTCAGAATTAAAACATCTTCTTTTCTGAGCTACCGGGCGAGCGTCATGCCTTACTGATAAACTGTGGGTGATTATGCTCGGATCTATTCCAGTCATATCTGCATGGCTCCAAGCAAAAACGTCTGCATACTCTATCAGGAAAGCCGAGAGGTCAGCTTTTAACTAAGGATCCAAATGGCTTCCTATTCTAACCGTCCTCTCAGGTATGTTTTCATCGAGTATGATGTTGTCGGTCAGCTCCACTTCGCCCTCTCGATCTTTGTTGACTGGTTCCCTTTGATCTAAAGCGAAACCTTGGGGAGTTTCGGCTGTATCCTCCATGAGTGCTTTTTGCTCATCCAAAAGTTTCTTTGTTTGTTTTCTTCGCTCGGTGATTGAAGGTTCATCCAGCTGAAGCACCTCCTCGACTCCTTTTTGTGTGAATGTTGAAAGGTTTGCTTTCCGTGTGGTTTCTTGACAACCTTTAATTTTTCCAGTGCCGAACTCGGTCGGGAACTTTATTTTTAGACAGTAAGTTGCTGTGATCGCTCTTATTTCGTTGAGGAAAGGTCTTCCTATCAGGGCGTTGTAAGGCCATCTGGGGATGTTTACCACCACAAACTCAATTAAAACTGTTCGTCGGGCAGGATGTTGACCGATCCTTACTAGGAGTTTCACCGTTCCCAAAGGATGGATTTCAGATCCTCCAAAAGCTCTAAAGGAGGCATCAAACGGCTCGAGATCTTTGGCTGTAAATCCTAACTGCTGAAAAACTGATTCGCTCAGGATGTTTGCTAAACTTCCATTATCAATCATGATCCTTCGAACATCTCTATGACCGATCTGTAACTCGACCACTATAGCATCGTTGGGTCGGGCGTCGTATCCATTTGCATCCTCAGGTCGAAAAGATATCGAGCCCCAACCTTCCTTCGATTTCTTTTAAGTTCGCTCCATGAGGTTGACTTCTCTCCCCGAAACCTCCCTTATCTCCACTTTTCTTTCCCGGTTACTATGACCAGTGTTTAGTCTTCCTGAGATTGTGTGAATCGGGTTTCCCTTTCGGGGACTCCTCTGAGGCGCGTTCTTCTTTTCATCTGGTCTTGGGACTCAGCTATCGACCTTTCTGACTAGGTAATCTTTCAAGTGGCCTTTGTTGATCAAACTTTCAATATGCTCTTTCAGCTAGAAACACTTAGAAGTTTCATGCCTGTGATCACGGTGGAATCGATAATATTTCTCCGTAGTCCGTTTGTGTGAAGGGGCACTCATCTTCTAGGGCCAACGGATTATCCCTTTTTCCTGAGCCACTGCGAATATACTCTCCATGTCCCGTGTGAGTGGGGTGTAGAATGAGTACCTACTCCTCAGATAATCACTTCCATCTCGGGCATCATTCCTTCGACCGCCTTTGTTTCTGTCAAAACGTTGTCCTTTTTGTCCCGCCTTAGTCGTTTCGGCCATTTTCAATCCTTCTCCCTTTTCAGGTCGTGAGCCATGTACCAAAGTTCCACCTTGAGCTACCTCTTCCTCCTTGGCCTTTGCGTATTCAGCGGTTACTTCAACTAACTCCGGGTACAAGATGGGCCTCTGTCGCCTTAGTTGGAAAGAAAAAGGGCCACTCTGAAGCCTATTTGTGAAGGCATTGATGGCTGCCATGTTGTTGAAGTCTTCTATCCTGACTGCCTCTTTGTTGAAACGAGCCATATATTCTCGGATGGCCTCGATTCTGCCTTGTCTTAGGCTTGATAGATGAGCCAACGATTTTTTCCTTTGGAGGCTTCTAATAAACTGCTGGGTGAAGGCTTGGCTAAATTGATCAAAGTTGCTGATGCTATTTCGGGGTAATTGTCTGAACCAACTCCCCGCTAAATCTCCGAATGTGACTGGGAAGGCTTGGCACAAAAGGCGATCGTCACGAGTTTGGGTAGCCATTAATGTGACAAAACGGCTTACGTGCTCAATTCGATTCGCTCCTCCGTGTATTGTTCGACGTTCGGCATCCTGAAATTCTTTGAAAAGGATTTCCTTGCTATTTCTTCTGTGAACGGTCCATGGTGGCTGCCTGGCAAACGCATTGATCCTTGCATTTCGTGGCGACCTCTTTCCATCCTTCGTATGTCATCCCTGATCGTTTGCATTTCCTCTACGTATCTTCGATCCTTCTCCTCCGAATGACCGAAATTGAGCCGTCGACGGGCAGACGGATTTCTCTCGTCGTTGGGAACTCTTCTGGCCTTGTGGGGTGACCTGTTGACTCTAGGTGGAGGTTTGGTTTTTCGGGACGTGTGACCTTTTCGGCCATGGTCACGCTTGTTAGGATTGCTTTCCTTAATATCCAATTCTTCAGTCACCCTGTGACTTTTTGTTTTTGAACAGGTCGAATGAGAGCTTTCTCCATTCGAGTAATCTTGCCAAGATTGTGACTCGCTATATTCCTCCGCCGCTTTCCCCTTTTCAGCTCTTGCTTCCTCGGGAGGATCTTCAGCTTGTACACCATACGGAGCTAAAATCGCTTGACTCCTTGGGGTGCGATATACGAGAGGGGGGGACCTGGAAAGCTTCCCCCATGATCCTCAAGAGCTGTTGTATGTTAGCATTTGCTTCCTGTAATCCTTGCGGAGTAAGACTAGGGATGGTCTACGTGTCAGACGATGGTGGAGTTAGGGTCATTTAAGGAGCATCGGGCTCTCGCTGCCTGAGAATCTGGTTCTCAACTGTCGGGCCAGTGGTGAGACCCACTGGATTGTTGCTTGTGTGATCTGGTAGATCCATAAGTTTAATCTCTAAGATTTCCTCGGAGTTGAGTTTGTTCAGTCCCTCCTTCTAGCGCCAATTGTTTTCGAGTAAATCTTGTAAAACGATTGTCACAAGATTAAAATTTTAAATGCTTTTGTTTATTAGTAAGATCAATACAATTACTGAAATCATACTGAATTCTAGTCCGAGGACTTCTACCTTGATTCCTTAAAGATACTGATCTTAAGGAAATGAGGTGCTAAAAACTGATCCCCTTCTTATAAATCTCTTTGCTTGTATTTATACTCCCGGAAGACTTGTTTGAGTATCCAAACTTGAGTATTTTGTCTGACACCCTAGGTAGCTTGGGTGGAGGATGTTTGTAGGCTGATACTTGCCTATTTCTTGGCTAATCACCGCTTGACGCGTGTTTTGGCGTGTTAGTAGGTAAAAACCCGGTATTCGAAAGATATTGGGGTGAGCTAGTTCAACGCATGGGTTTGGCCAAGTGCTGTGGCCTGAGTGCTTAGTTTCAACCGAATGCTATGGCCTGAGTGCATCCTTTTTCTTGCTGAGTGTGAATCTTTGGGGAGGAACCTACTCCAGGAACTGTGATTCTCGGATTACATGATTGGTTCTGATAAATTACCCGGGCCTTGGATGGGCCGAGCTATAATGTTCGGCCATCTCTAGGCCTTTTCATGGATATTCGGATTGTCTAGTGGTCGGCCAAATATTAGGTATAACAGACACCAAGAGGAATAGCAAAGCAACCTTTAAAGAAACCCTTGCATGTGCGAAAAACCCCTGCACAACTAGCAAGACCAAGACTACCAAAAGCAGCTGCGTCTGTGTTAACCTTAAGACAGCCCGGTGGGGGAGGGCGCCAATTAACCTCTAAAATGTGAGGAGCCTTAGAGGGACGACCAGAGACATAAAGCCGTTGAAGAGTCTGAAGTTCATCCATTGAATTCTTCCTAGTGCCAGATTGAAGGGAGTCTGCCTCGCGAACGGAACGCTAAATCAAAGAAAGAGCATCGGGAAAAATAGGCTTGCCACCCTCAAAGGTAGCTTGATTCCGGAAGAACAACACCACCCAGAAAACCGTGATGATAGAAGCTCACCAGAGAGCTTTCAGTTGAGTGCTAAAGACAATCCTCATTGCCTCCTGCCAAAGGTCCAAACAAGTATTATCCAACTTAAGCTTATGACCAAATGTAGAGGATACAGCATCCCACAACCCACAAACAAAAGGACAGTCAAGAAATAGATGTCTTAAGTCTTCCTTTGCAGCATAACAAAACCGACAACGAGATGGGAAAATATAACCTCTGGCACACAACGCAATGTCCGTAGGAATCTTACCATGAAATAAGCGCCAAATAAGGAGAGAGCGAGATGGAGGAATAAAATACGCCCAAATCTATTTACCCAAAAAAACAGAACTCCTAACCTTAGAAAGAGAATCATAAGCAGATTTACAAGAAAAAACACCATCTAGGGAACAATTCCAAACTAATGAGTCTGGGTTAGTGCTTACCACTACCTTCTCAATCTCAGAAGCAACATCCGAGTGAGAAGCGTGAAAAGAAGCAGGAATATCCCAAATGAAAGAAATGCTCGGTGTGTTCTATAGATTAATCTAGAGGGGGGTGAATAGATTTTAACTAATTTTACCCAATTTTCGAATGCATGTCAATTTTATGAAAATGCCCCTACTAGTCAAAAATACAAACAAGTAATGGTGCGGAAATTAAATAACACTTGATGTATACGTGGAAACCCAACCACTGGGAAAAACCACGGGCTGTATAATGCGCCACACTCGAACCTCGAAATCCACTAATTGAAATGGAGTTTACAACCTATGTAGACCTCGTCTAACACTTCGGTCAATAACCCCCCACTTCTACCACGCGGGCCTTTAAAAGTGGCTCTAGTCCAATTGCTTGAGGCCTAAGCAATCTTAGCCCCAAGTCTTAATTCTCAATGAAGAGATTATGCAACCTATGTGAATATGTATGAATATTCAAATAACAAATAAGGCTAGGGAACCTTAGACGCTTATCTAGGATGATGATATAATCAATTAAATCAACCATAAATATCAAAAGCTAAATGACATGTCAAATAGCTTAGCTAATCAAGATTAAACAAAAACCTAATTAGCTATCACAATACAACACTCAATCAATTCATCACAATCAATTATCTTCTTGTATTTAGCATATAATCAAAAACATACAAGTAATTTAAAGAGATGGCTTGATAGTAAAAATACTAAAATAAGATGAAGTTAATCAAAATCTTACCAAGCAAGTTGTGATGATGCAAACCCATGCATAATGATTGAAAAATGATCTTTGATGCACAAAAGAATGTATTTGAGTGTTTAAAAAAGAGTTCTTTGTATTTTTCTTGCTTTTGAAAAATATCCTAAGTATGAAATCTGATTATCAACTCTCTTAGTTGACATAAAGTCATAGAGACATATATAGGGTGTCAAAGTCAAAGTGGTGCGTTTTAATAAGTGACACATTTTTTTGGCTTGGGCGCTGTTCGTAGAGCGCTTTGTACAGCGCCTGAACAACGCCACACCTCTGTTCTCAAGGGAAAACAGAGCGGCGCTGTAGGTAGAGCGCTTTGTACAGCGTTTCGTACAACGCCTGTACAACGACCGATTAAATCGATCAGGTCTGTACAGCGCCAAAACCCATTCCCTTCAGGTCTCATATAGGCGCTGTACGTACAGCGCCCAACTCAATGAATGCAATCCTAAGGTAGAATTAACATGGCTTAGGTCATACAGAATGCAATCATATAAAGCATGCAAGAAAAGATGTTAATGAACATTAATGCACATAAATAAGACATAGAACAAACATGAATTAAACACTATGCATGAGTTGTGAGTGTGTGCAACTATCTCTTCAAAGCAATTAAGCACATAGAAATTACCTTCGGTGCTTATCACGATGAGGTCTTCAAAGGGCCTTGAACATGAACACCAATACCTAAGCTACCCTTACAAAGAATCCCTAATATGTGATTTGTCCACGAAATAAGCCAATCAAGATATGGGAATCCTTACAATCTCCCTCTTTGGCTATTTCGTGACAAAACCACTACTCAAATTGATTCCTCACAACATAATAGAAACTACGGGTCAACAATGATTTTCTACGTTACAAAGAGATATCTAAAAATGTAAGGATTCTCTTTAATTGATTGGCTTATTTCGTGGACAAACCATATGTTGGGGATTGTATGTAAGGGTAGCTTTAGTGATAGATATTCAAGCTCAAGACCCTCTCATGTCCTCAAGGTTGATAAGCACCAAAGGTAAACTTCTATGTGCTTAATTTGCTTTGAAGAGATTAGATGCACACACACATTCACATCTCATGCATAATTCATTCTCTTGTATGTTGTGTATGTGTTGTTATGTTGTGCTCATTAATGCTCATTAACATCTCTTCTTGCATGCTTTACATGATTGCATCTTGTATGACCAATGCCATGCCATGCATGTATTTAAGATTTCATACATAGTGTCAGGCGCTGTACAAAGCGCTATTGGAAGCGTTGTTCGTACAGCGCCCATCATGACCTGGTCGCAAATGCATTTTTAAATGCATCAGGTTTGATGCAATTTTGGAAGGCGCTGTACGAGCGCTGTACAAAGCGCTGTTCGTACATCGCCCCTCTGTTTTCCCGAGAGAACATAGTTGGGGCGCTGTACAAGAGGCGCTCTACGTACAGCGCCCAAGGCAAAAATAGGTGTAACTTATTCAAAACGACCACACTTTGTTTTGACTCCCTATTTATATGCCACTTTGACTTTAGGTCAATTAAGTGAGTTGATTATCAGATTTCATACTTAGAATATTTTTCAAGAAAAGAAAGATACAAAAGAACTCACCTTTAACCACTCAAATCAAATCCCTTGTGCATCAAATTTCATATTGCATCTTCTATGTCTAGATAGAAAGCATCCATGATTGGGTTTGCATCATCACAACTTGCTTGGTAAGATTTTGATTAAGTTCATCTTATTTGAGTATTTTTATTATCAAGCTATTCTCTTTAATTTACTTGTATGTTTTGATCATATGATAAATACAAGATTAGAGAATTAATTGTGATGAATTGATTGAGTGTTGTTTGTCATAGCTAATTAGGTTTTTAATTAATCTTGATTAGCTAAGCTATTTGACATGTCATTTAGCAATTGATATCTAGGATTGATTTAAATTGATTATCTCATCATCCTAGATAAGCATCTAAGGTTACCTAGCCTTGTTTGTTATTTGAATATTCATATATATTCACATAGGTTGTTTCTCTTCATTGAGAAGTAAGTCTTGGGGCTAAGAGTGCTTAGGCCTCAAGCAAATTGGAATAGGGTTGCTAATAAAGGCCCGCTGGGTAGAAGTGAGGGGTTACAGACCGGAGTGTTAGACGAGGTCTACATAGGTTGTAAACTTCATTTCAATTAGTGATTTCGAGTTCCGAGTGTGGTGCACTATACAGCCCGTGGTTTTTCCCAGTGGTTGGGTTTCCACGTAAAATTCAAGTGTTATTTAATTTCTGCATCTTATTACACTTGTATGTATTTTTGTCTAGTAGGGGTATTTTCGTAAAATTGACTTGCATGCGAAAATTGGGTAATAATCGTTAAAATCTATTCACCCCCCCTCTAGATTAATATTTAGAACACACCTCGAGTATTCTTTAAAATTGGTATCAGAGCGGGTTCCTAGATATACTTAGGTGATCCTTTGCTCATTGTTGGTGTGTTTTGCATTTTGTATGTTTGTTTGATTTCTTCATACATTTTGCATTCTTCTCATGTGCATTCATTCAACGCAAACACTATGAGTGATTTCGTGAGAGAAGAAATTGACTCCGTTGAGGAGATGCCTCTCTTACTAGAGAGATTTAGGAGATTTGTGAAATTAACCACCTCACCTCTTAAGAAGAAGTTGACCACCTCACCTCCTAAGAAGAAGAAGAGATGTTAATGAGCATTAATGAGCACAACATAACAACACATACACAACATACAAGAGAATGAATTATGCATGAGATGTGAATGTGTGTGTGCATCTAATCTCTTCAAAGCAAATTAAGCACATAGAAGTTTACCTTTGGTGCTTATCAACCTTGAGGACATGAGAGGGTCTTGAGCTTGAATATCTATCACTAAAGCTACCCTTACATACAATCCCCAACATGTGGTTTGTCCACGAAATAAGCCAATCAATTAAAGGGAATCCTTACAATCTCCCCCTTTGGCTATTTCGTGACAAAACCACCACTCACATTGATTCCTCACAACATAATAGAAACTACGGGTCTACTATGATTTTCTACTTTACAAAGAGATAAGATAAATAGTCTTGAAGTCTTCAATCTCAAGTAGAACAATCAATCCCTGAAAGCACAGTTTCTATACTTTCCAATATAAGAAAAGGTGAGATGAATCAAGTGAGATAAAAACAAGCATTTGCATTCTTAGAATTTAAGTACAACATCATGCAATGTATGAATGTGTAAATGCTCCCCCTCAAAGGGTTACTCCCCCTCAATAAGTATTCTCCCCAACATGCACAATTGCTACTACAATTTGCAACTCCCCTTACCACAACCTACTCCCCCTTTTTGTCATGATATAGACAAAGGAGTAGTCCCCAACCGGGTACTCAAGGCAAAGAGAGATAGTAGCATTCTAGATATTTGCATAATCAATATAAGTCACTTTATGCAATCTCAATTTATTGGAGAGAAACAAGGAGATTTATTTAAATAAAATGTGTGAATCAAAAAATTGCTTTGCATACAAGACATGTAGCATTTAAGTCCAAAATACCATGGTATTTGGCAAAGCAAATGACAAAGGTTTTTAATATGAATTCAAACCAATTTCACCAATGTCATGAGAGAAGCAAGGATATAGGTTTTCATTGATTTCAATTTAAGAACAACTATATCCAACTTTATAAGCCAAACATGTCATGAGCGACTTTGCACCCTACTTGATTTTTTCGGATAAGATATTCGTATGATGGTAGACATGTTCAACCAATAAAGAAAGAGAGACAATTTGGAAAATAAATTCCTTTGAACGGATACAAGATCCTTTATTCATTTTGAGTCTCATAAGCTTTTTCACACAATGTTTTGCATTTATAAATTGCAATCATCAAAACATGCTTTTTAAGATTTAGCATTTAGCATGTCATTTAGCAATCATCATGTCATGGAGATCATTATAGGTCATTCAAATTAAATCCTATGTAAATATCTCCTAGTCCAAAAATGCATGTTTGAACATAAATATGACATGGATTGCAATACAAGCATTGATCACACTTATTGAATAGAAAATATATATATAGTGTAACCAAGCTTACTCAAGCAACAAAAATATAAACATAAGATATTTCAAATTTTTTGCACGTGACTAAAATGAAAAATAGCTCTCTTTGCTTAAGTTCCCCATATGGGGTCAATTTTCCATACCGCTTCAAAGAGGGGCACGAGGTCCTATGGACCTACCAAGTCCTTTGGACTTAGTTGAACCTATTTGAGACTTGTTAGTCTCGTAGCAAGCGGGTTCATCATTTTTAATCCACCTAGGTGACACTAAGTCAATCCTAGTGGACGAAGGTTCTAGAGAACAAGATAAAAAAGGATTATGTAAATTATTTTCTTCCTTTTTATGAAGTATCTTATCTCTAGCCTTTTTCTTGTCAAACATGCTTTTAGCTCTACACATTTCAATGTAATGCAAGCAACTTGGTCTAATATGACCAACAATACCACAAAAATGACAAGTGGGAATAAAGTTAGGAATCATACCATTCCCTTTAGCATGGATAGGAGCTTTCCCTTGTCGTTGTGGTTGTCTTGGTTGTTGGATAGGATCTCTCCTCCTTTGTTGATAACCAAGACGAGGTTGCTTGCTTGTCTAAGCTTGCATGATTGAACTCTTCCCATTCTGTTTTTGAGTTTGAGGGAAGATAGTGTGAGGAGCCCTTTGGGTGTGAGCTTGAGCTTGACCTTTTGGTGCCTCAAACACTTGGGCACTTCTTAAACACTCTCCTAGGTCACTCTTGTTCCTAGGGTGTTGAGGAGGAGGGGACATACTGTAGTCCATGTCCATGACCAAGGATGTCATGCTTGTGGAGGAGGCATCCTTGTCATCAATGTAGCCAAGACCTCTCTTGTCACTTGGCTTTCTTCCAACTCCCAACATGTGGTCAAGCATCTTGGTGCTTGAAGTCATCTTAGCCATTAAGACCTTAACTTCTTCAAGCTCTCTTTTCAGCTCTTCTTCTCTCCTCTTAGATAAAGCTAAGTCTTCTTTTAGCTTATCTTCATCCGCCATGGATCTCACCACTTCTTCACACAAGTGGTCTACTAGTGTTGAAAGCTCTAGATTTTCTTCTTTTAATCTTCTAATTTCTTCCTTGTTCCTCATCATCGAGCTCTCAACTTTGACTTTGTAGTCATTAAGATCCATACACTCCACACTTCCATTTGTGGAGTTAGATGACAAATATTCAACACTTGTGTCATCTCCTCTAATCTCCATTTCACCAATGGAGTCATCTCCTTCATCAAGATCATCAAAATTTTCTCTTGATGAGGAAAGAGCCAAATCCCTATGAGTAGCTACACCAACTACTTCTATACCTAGTTCTTCTTGGGGATCACAAGGATAAGCAACTTTGCCATCTTCTTCAACTTCTACACTCTTGGCTCCAAATTCCGTGTAGATAATGGCAAGTTCTTCAAAGAATACTCGAGGTGTGTTCTAAATATTAATCTAGAGGGGGGGTGAATAGATTTTAACGATTATTACCCAATTTTCGCATGCAAGTCAATTTTACGAAAATGCCCCTACTAGACAAAAATACATACAAGTGTAATAAGATGCGGAAATTAAATAACACTTGAATTTTACGTGGAAACCCAACCACTGGGAAAAACCACGGGCTGTATAGTGCGCCACACTCGGAACTCGAAATCACTAATTGAAATGAACTTTACAACCTATGTAGACCTCATCTAACACTCCGGTCTGTAACCCCTCACTTCTACCCAGTGGGCTTTTATTAGCAACCATATTCCAATTTGCTTGAGGCCTAAGCACTCTTAGCCCCAAGACTTACTTCTCAATGAAGAGAAACAACCTATGTGAATATATATGAATATTCAAATAACAAACAAGGCTAGGTAACCTTAGATGCTTATCTAGGATGATGAGATAATCAATTTAAATCAATCATAGATATCAATTGCTAAATGACATGTCAAATAGCTTAGCTAATCAAGATTAATTAAAAACCTAATTAGCTATCACAAACAACACTCAATCAACTCATCACAATTAATTCTCTAATCTTGTATTTATCATATGATCAAAACATACAAGTAAATTAAAGAGAATAGCTTGATAATAAAAATACTCAAATAAGATGAACTTAGTCAAAATCTTACCAAGCAAGTTGTGATGATGCAAACCCATACATGGATGCACTCTATATAGACATAGGAGATGCAATATGAAATTTGATGCAAAAGGGGTTTGATTTGAGTGGTTAAAGGTGAGTTCTTTGTATTTTTCTTTTCTAGAAAAATATTCTAAGTATGAAATCTGATAATCAACTCACTTCATTGACCTAAAGTCAAAGAGGCATATATATAGGAGGTCAAAACAAAGTGTGGTCGTTTTGAAAAGTTGTCCATATTTTTGCCTTGGGCGCTGTACGTAGAGCGCCTCTTGTACAGCGCCCCTACTCTGTTCTCACGGGAAAACAGAGGGGCGCTGTACGAACAGCGCTTTGTACAGCGCTCGTACAACGCCTTCCAAAATTGCATCAGACCTGATGCATTTAAAAATGCATTTTCGACCAGGTCAGGATGGGCGCTGTACGAACAGCGCTTTGTACAGCGCCTGACACTATGTATGAAATCTTAAATACATGCATGGCATGGCATTGGTCCTACAAGATGCAATCATGTAAAGCATGCAAGAAGAGATGTTAATGAGCATTAATGAGCACAACATAACAACACATACACAACATACAAGAGAATGAATTATGCATGAGATGTGAATGTGTGTGTGCATCTAATCTCTTCAAAGCAAATTAAGCACATAGAAGTTTACCTTTGGTGCTTATTAACCTTGAGGACATGAGAGGGTCTTGAGCTTGAATATCTATCACTAAAGCTACCCTTATATACAATCCCCAACATGTGGTTTGTCCACTGACACGCCCCGAAACGGTCTATAATAAAGTATCCCCGGCGGCGCCAATAACTCGATCGGCTCACGCGGGACACGCGATAGGTCTATAAACTATCGTAAAATAAATGGGGCACGTTTGTTTTTCCGCAAGCGCACGGATCGTTACGATCGCATAGCGGCAAGTACGGTTCGTTCCACAGGGAGATGGATTCGTTAACTGTATCTAGTTCTAGTGTTTATTAAAGCATGTAAATGGAAAGCGGTGTGGTGTGTGCGGAAATGTAAAATAATTAACTAAGGTATAAATGTAGCCGGGTGTCTTGGCTATCTAATTAATCTACTCCTAATTAAGTTAATCTACTCCTAAAGGCAAGACACCCTAACTACGAAAACAAAGGTGGCTTGGAGATAAGCAAGATATATAACACATATGGGAAATCGGTTCACCAAACACACTATGCAAATCTATGTCGATTGTTTAACATGTGAATCCAATTAATTCAGTAACGGGTTCGTTCTCTTGATTAAGGAAATTACCCCGGAATCTTGATTAGGGAATTCCTGAAATCATGTCATCACTTTCCAATCGGAAGAGTGATTGTGTCTAGGGTTTAGACCCATTAAGCACAAGAACTATGAACCAAAGCTAAAGTGGCATAATTATGCACACATAAGCTATTTCCATTCCATATAGCTAATAGCCGAATTTATACCCGGAATGGAAATCCGAGCACAAACTCAACTCTTAATCACTCTAATCACTCTAAACACATACATAGTAAATCATACATCAACATACATAGACAAATGAGATATTTGATTACAACTACTCCTAATCATTTAGTTAATCTACTCCTAATCTCATTCATCATACATATCAACACATAATCATCCATACATATGAATATCACAAAAAGAGCTTAATCACTATACAACTAAGGAATGAATCAATACCAATTCAAAGCATAAGAACAAACATACATATATTAACATAAGTGTAGGTTACAAATATTCCCAAATGAAATTACACATCAATAGAAATACAAAGATGAGCAAAGTAAAGAAATCACCTTTGAAGACAAGCCTCCAAAAGCTCTTCCTTTCTATGAACTCCTATGGCTCGGTTTTGACACACAAGCCTCTCCTATCTTTGCATCTCTACTCTCCATGGAAGGCTTTCCATGGAGGAGAATCCCCCATGGAAGGCTTGGAATTGCTCTCTCTCTTTTATGATGATCAATCCAAGAAAAGTGTTTCTTGGAGCAAAGTTGGGTGGTGCACCCTTTAGAAAGAGAGGCAAGTGATGTATATATAGTATGAAGTGTATAGGGAACAAATGGGGATCAAAATATCCCAAAATATCTGAAAATCCTCTTGAGTCGGCCAGTTGGGCGAGCTCATTCACTCTGCCTCGCGGGCTTGTTCCTGCCGCCGGAAGTCGCCGCATGGAAAATGGACGTTTTCCGCGAGCTTGAACCTTCTGGACGGCTGGCTTCTTCCCGCTGCATGAAGTCGCCGTCTCCCGGCGGGTTTGGACGTTCTGGAACGCGGGAAAGAAGCCGCTGAACCAAGCTTGCGAGCTTGCATGGCCATGGAGTTTGGAGGATTTGGTGGAGAGTGGAACCTTTGCATGGAAGGCTCAAAGTGGGTCCACCATGACCGGGAGAAGACCGGCTACTGATCTGGGCGGAGAACGGTCGGAAAAACCATCGGTAAATGGCCGGAATAGGTCGGGTTGAAGTCGGGTCACGACTGGGTCGAACGCGGGTTGAACACAGGTCGGGTCGCCCGGCTGCAGCTTGAAGACGACGTGACGTCATCCAGACGTCACGCTGACGCGCGTCCATGCCAAAACGACGCCGTTTCTCTGCTGACGTGGCGCTGGTGCTGTGCCTTGCAAGGATAATTACAATATGCACCCCTGATCTTCTCCATATACACAGAATATTCAGTATTTTCCCGAATATTTCACTTTGACCCCTGATTCTCCACAATAACATATTTGCCCCTGAATTCCCCTGTTTTCTTCCATTTAGGTTTTAACACCCACTCTGAGGGATATTTACCTACACATAGCTAAAACACATATTATATACACAAAAGTGCTCGAAAACGAACACAAAAGCTAGGAATAGGGAGCGCTAAATGTGAACATTTGGAGCGCGATCAGACCCCCAAACCTAACTTTTGCTCGTCCTCGAGCAAAATCAAAAACGAAAATCAAAATAAATTAACAAACTAAACACTAAAGCAATAAATATAGAAACTAATTAGTCCACTGTCGTGGGAGAAACGATGGCACTTAGCATGTGCCACAAGCCTTTTAAACCCCTAGGTGCCCCTAGTAGGAGGAGTGAAATCTCCTGAGGGTTTACCAGATACGATACCCACAAACGCAACTCTACAAAGCAAAAGGTTGAGATGCCACCGTAAACATACCAAGCAAAAACTACATGCATGCTAAAATCTCTATATAAAGACTAAAAATATGCCGTTTAAATCAATACATCACACAATGCATGTATGCCAATACAAAAGATGTTTTCGGTTTACAAAACAACAATGCTAGAATGCTCGGGCTAGAATTCGCCTTGACTTCTAATCCTCACCGGATTACTCTCATATTTTCTCTAAGAACCTAGGCGATAACACTCATCAACATATGCGAATTGGAGTTTGGGTACATGGAATCAAAATATATTCGCATATTCATACATTAGAAAGAACGCTCATATAAGTGCAGAGGATCTCATGAACGAATTAAACATTAAGAACATAGATAGAGCACATGCAACTTCACAATTAAGCAAGCCTTACCAAGAGATCCGCTAGGTCTTTTCCGGTTGTAATGGGGCCATGGGTGTAGGCTAAGAAAGAAAGGGAAAAGGAAAACAAAATACCTAAGACCATGTCATGGGATTGCTAACCATCTACAATGCAATATCATAATCCCAACCATAGATTGTATCATAGGAATATTGACCATATACAATGCAATCACTACATCCTCAAGTCAATCTATTACAAGTATGCATCTAGGCTCCCCTTTTGTTTTCTTTTTCATACTCCCTTTGAGTATATATTCAATTTTCTTTTTCTTTCTTTTTTTCTTTCTTTTGAATGACTATACACATATAAATTTTGATGCTTATCATTCAAGCCTTAGTACATGCAATTACACTTTACAATTTAAATTCAAGAAACTCATTGGTTTCTCTCCAAAATTTGTAGTAATTACAACACACCCCAATAATCTCTAACATCTAATCACCGTATGGTCCAAGCTAATTAGGTATGGTTTCATTATAGACGCTTGGTTGTAAGTTCGGATGATGAAAGAAAAGGCTATGTGTTTGGTTTCAAATGGGCTATTGGAGCACACACATAGGTAGGGATTAGTGTTTAGGCCTTTTGGTAGTTTAAGCACACATTGCCTAGCATCACTTCTCAAGGATCAACCCACACAAAAGTAAAGCACAACATGTGATATCATAAAATGTTTGTTCTTTAATATCCAATGCAAAACCCTATAGAGATCAATCTATACAATGAAGAACAAGATAAGTGTTTAAGAGTAGAAACGAATATACCCTCTAAAATGAACGTTAAAGCACAAAATCCTCACAAGGGTAGTCTCCACTATTCTCCTAAGCTAAACAAGCAAAGAGTTCTATCCACTTCAACATCTAAAGATTGGCACTGTACACACAATTTTAAGTGATGCAATAATCATACATGGCATGAATGATAGTCAAGATATAGACCTAAAAGCATACATGACATGTCTCTACCGGCACGCAAAGATATTATCTCAACAAAATTGGACTTCATTTCCAAAATTTTCAATTTGAACAATTTTGTAGAGATTTGAAAATTATCAACGACAAAACCTACAAAAATGAATAAAGACGACATCACGAAAGTTGTCCGCACCCCCAAACCTAAACTTAACATTATCCTCAATGTAGCACAACGGAACCTTTTCCGTACATAAATTGGACAATGCTTAGCAAGACTCGGACATGAGAACAACAAAAATCACAAAGACTAAAAACAACAAAACAAAATAAATCCTAAGATCTAAGCACAAACAATCGCACTCTTAGATCTAAACAAAAATAAAAATTACAAAATATACAAGCAATGCATTTATCTATGAAGCTCATTGGTGGGAATCTTACCACCATACTACAACGGCACACAAGTACATTACACTCAACACATGCATTCCACTAGAATTGAAGCACAAAACTAAGTCTCAATTCAATCCTCACTAATCTCAACACGGAGGAATTGATTGAAGAGACTTATTTTTGGGAAAGCAAAGTGAAGAGGTTACCTCTTGTAGCGTGCGTCGCGGTCTATGGATTGTGCGGTCATCGATTGTTGGGAATCGGCGCGAGGTGATTCCTCCAGATGGTGCGGCGGCTTCGTCTCGTCTGGACGGCGGGTATATTCCCGCTGCATGAAGTCGCCGTGAACTCGGCGAGTTCCTTCCATCTGGATGGCGGGTTATGTCCCTCTGCATGAGGTTGCCAACTTCTTTCCGCGGGTTCTGACCTTCTGGACGGCGGGTTATGTCCCGCCGTTGTGAAGTCGCCGTGAGGTCCGGCGGGTTCCTTCCGTCTGGAAGGCGGGTTATGTCCCGCCGCTGTGTCTCGCCAAAGGTTCAAAAGACCCCGGCGGCTTTGTTGGGCGGGCTCATTCCCGCGGACTTGACCCGCGGACTGAGATCGCGGAAGGTCGTTTTTCTCGTTTTGACCCTCTTCCTTGATTCCGGACTTAAGAATCCTGCACAACACCAATACTCAAACAAAATCAAACGCATTTGCTTGATACGAAAATAAAAACAAATAAACAAAAACATAACAACTACATTATTTGCTAAAACTAAATACATTTAACGAAAACCATTCCTCGGCAGCGGCGCCAAAAACTTGACGCGCCCCGAAATGGTCTATAATAAAGTATCCCCGGCGGCGCCAATAACTCGATCGGCTCACACGGGACACGCGATAGTTCTATAAACTATCGTAAAATAAATGGGGCACGTTTGTTTTTCCGCAAGCGCACGGATCGTTACGATCGCATAGCGGCAAGTACGGTTCGTTCCACAGGGAGATGGATTCGTTAACTGTATCTAGTTCTAGTGTTTATTAAAGCATGTAAATGGAAAGCGGTGTGGTGTGTGCGGAAATGTAAAATAATTAACTAAGGTATAAATGTAGCTGGGTGTCTTGGCTATCTAATTAATCTACTCCTAATTAAATTAATCTACTCCTAAAGGCAAGACACCCTAACTACGAAAACAAAGGTGGCTTGGAGATAAGCAAGATATATAACACATATGGGAAATCGGTTCACCAAACACACTATGCAAATCTATGTCGATTGTTTAACATGTGAATCCAATTAATTCAGTAACGGGTTCGTTCTCTTGATTAAGGAAATTACCCCGGAATCTTGATTAGGGAATTCCTGAAATCATGTCATCACTTTCCAATCGGAAGAGTGATTGTGTCTAGGGTTTAGACCCATTAAGCACAAGAACTATGAACCAAAGCTAAAGTGGCATAATTATGCACACATAAGCTATTTCCATTCCATATAGCTAATAGCCGAATTTATACCCGGAATGGAAATCCGAGCACAAACTCAACTCTTAATCACTCTAATCACTCTAAACACATACATAGTAAATCATACATCAACATACATAGACAAATGAGATATTTGATTACAACTACTCCTAATCATTTAGTTAATCTACTCATAATCTCATTCATCATACATATCAACACATAATCATCCATACATATGAATATCACAAAAAGAGCTTAATCACTATACAACTAAGGAATGAATCAATACCAATTCAAAGCATAAGAACAAACATACATATATTAACATAAGTGTAGGTTACAAATATTCCCAAATGAAATTACACATCAATAGAAATACAAAGATGAGCAAAGTAAAGAAATCACCCTTGAAGACAAGCCTCCAAAAGCTCTTCCTTTCTATGAACTCCTATGGCTCGGTTTTGACACACAAGCCTCTCATATCTTTGCATCTCTACTCTCCATGGAAGGCTTTCCATGGAGGAGAATCCCCCATGGAAGGCTTGGAGTTGCTCTCTCTCTTTTGTGATGATCAATCCAAGAAAAGTGTTTCTTGGAGCAAAGTTGGGTGGTGCACCCTTTAGAAAGAGAGGCAAGTGAAGTATATATAGTGTAAGTGTATAGGGAACAAATGGGGATCAAAATATCCCAAAATATCTGAAAATCCTCTTGAGTCGGCCAGTTGGGCGAGCTCATTCACTCTACCTCGCGGGCTTGTTCCCGCCGCCGGAAGTCGCCGCATGGAAAATGGACGTTTTCCGCGAGCTTGAACCTTCTGGACGGCTGGCTTCTTCCCGCTGCATGAAGTCACCGTCTCCCGACGGGTTTGGACGTTCTGGAACACGGGAAAGAAGCCGCTGAACCAAGCTTGCGAGCTTGCATGGCCATGGAGTTTGGAGGATTTGGTGGAGAGTGGAACCTTTGCATGGAAGGCTCAAAGTGGGTCCACAGTGATCGGGAGAAGACCGGCTACTGATCTGGGCGGAGAACGGTCGGAAAAACCATCGGTAAATGGCCGGAATAGGTCGGGTTGAAGTCGGGTCACGACCGGGTCGAACTCGGGTTGAACACAGGTCAGGTCGCCCGGCTGCAGCTTGAAGACGACGTGACGTCATCCAGACGTCACGCTGACGCGCGCCCATGCCAAAACGACGCCGTTTCTCTATTGACGTGGCGCTGGTGCTGTGCCTTGCAAGGATAATTACAATATGCACCCCTGATCTTCTCCATATACACAGAATATTCAGTATTTTCCCGAATATTTCACTTTGACCCCTGATTCTCCACAATGACATATTTGCCCCTGAATTCCCCTGTTTTCTTCCATTTAGGTTTTAACACCCACTCTGAGGGATATTTACCTACACATAGCTAAAACACATATTATATACACAAAAGTGCTCAGAAACGAACACAAAAGCTAGGAATAGGGAGCGCTAAATGTGAACATTTGGAGCGCGATCATCCACGAAATAAGCCAATCAATTAAAGGGAATAGATGCACACACACATTTACATCTCATGCATAATTCATTCTCTTGTATGTTGTGTATGTGTTGTTATGTTGTGCTCATTAATGCTCATTAACATCTCTTCTTGCATGCTTTACATGATTGCATCTTGTATGACCAATGCCATGCCATGCATGTATTTAAGATTTCATACATAGTGTCAGGCGCTGTACAAAGCGCTGTTGGAAGCGTTGTTCGTACAGCGCCCATCCTGACCTGGTCGCAAATGCATTTTTAAATGCATCAGGTCTGATGCAATTTTGGAAGGCGCTGTACGAGCGCTGTACAAAGCGCTGTTCGTACAGCGCCCCTCTGTTTTCCCGAGAGAACTGAGTTGGGGCGCTGTACAGGCGTTGTATAAGAGGCGCTCTACGTACAGCGCCCAAGGCAAAAATAGGTGTAACTTATTCAAAACGACCACACTTTGTTTTGACTCCCTATTTATATGCCACTTTGACTTTAGGTCAATTAAGTGAGTTGATTATCAGATTTCATACTTAGAATATTTTTCAAGAAAAGAAAGATACAAAAGAACTCACCTTTAACCACTCAAATCAAATCCCTTGTGCATCAAATTTCATATTGCATCTTCTATGTCTAGATAGAAAGCATCCATGATTGGGTTTGCATCATCACAACTTGCTTGGTAATATTTTGATTAAGTTCATCTTATTTGAGTATTTTTATTATCAAACTATTCTCTTTAATTTACTTGTATGTTTTGATCATATGATAAATACAAGATTAGAGAATTAATTGTGATGAATTGATTGAGTGTTGTTTGTCATAGCTAATTAGGTTTTTAATTAATCTTGATTAGCTAAGCTATTTGACATGTCATTTAGCAATTGATATCTAGGATTGATTTAAATTGATTATCTCATCATCCTAGATAAGCATCTAAGGTTACCTAGCCTTGTTTGTTATTTGAATATTCATATATATTCACATAGGTTGTTTCTCTTCATTGAGAAGTAAGTCTTGGGGCTAAGAGTGCTTAGGCCTCAAGCAAATTGGAATAGGGTTGCTAATAAAGGCCCGCTGGGTAGAAGTGAGGGGTTACAGACCGGAGTGTTAGACGAGGTCTACATAGGTTGTAAACTTCATTTCAATTAGTGATTTCGAGTTCCGAGTGTGGCGCACTATACAGCCCGTGGTTTTTCCCAGTGGTTGGGTTTCCACGTAAAATTCAAGTGTTATTTAATTTCTGTATCTTATTACACTTGTATGTATTTTTGTCTAGTAGGGGCATTTTCGTAAAATTGACTTGCATGCGAAAATTGGGTAATAATCGTTAAAATCTATTCACCCCCCCCCCCCCCCCCCCCCCTAGATTAATATTTAGAACACACCTCGAGTATTCTTTTCAAAAAAAAATCTTTAAGTCTTCAATCTCTTGTAGAACAATCAATCCCTGAAAGCAAAGTTTATATACTTTCCAATACAAGTAAAATGTGAGATTAATCAAGTGAGAGCATAAAAACAAGCATTTGCATTCTAGAAATTTAAGTACAACATCATACAATGTATAATGAAGGCAATGCTCCCCCTCAAAAGGTTACTCCCCCTCAATGTATTGTCTCCCCAACATGCACAATTGCTACCACAATCTGCAACTCCCCTTACCACCATTCTACTCCCCATTTTTGTCATAATATAGGCAAAAGAGTAGTCCCTAACCGGGTCACTTAGCAAAGAGAGTTAGAAGCATACTAGATACTTGCATAATCATATACGCCACTTTATGCAACTCAATTAATTGAAGAGAAACAAGGAGATTTATTTTTATAGAAAATGTGTGAATTAAAAATGCTTTGCATACAAGACATGTAGCATTCAAGTCCAAAATACAATGGTATTTGGCAAAGCAAATGACAAAGGTTTCTAATAAGAATGCAAACCAATTTCACCATTGTCATGAGAGAAGCAAGGATATAGAGAATTTATTGTTTTCAATATAAGAGCAACTATATCCAACTTTATAAGTGAAACATGGCATGGGTGACTTTGCACCCTATTCGATTTTTCTGGGAATGAAACCCGTATGATAGTAGCCATATTCAACTAATAAAGAAAGAGACACAATTTGAAATATAAATTCCTTTGAACGGATACAAGATCCTTTATTCATTTTGAATCTCATAAGCTTTTTCACACAAGTTTTGCATTTTAAGAATATGCAATCATCAATTCATGCTTTTTCATTTGAGCATGTTATATGAATTTCATGCTTTTTCATTTGTCATTAGCATGTTATAAAAGAATCATCATGTCATTGAGATAACTATATGTCATTCATATCATACTTCCTATGAGAATCTCCTAGTCTAAAAATGCATGTTTGAACATAAATATGACATGGATTGTAAACAAGCATGGTTCACACTTATTGAATATAAAACATATATACATACGTGCAACCAAGCTTACTCAAGCAATCAACAAAGAAGCATAAGATTTTTCAATTATTTGCATGCAACAAGTATGCAATATAGCTCTCTTTTCTTGAGTTCCCCATATAAGGTCATCACCATCCTTAATCAATGAAGGTCATGAGGTCCTATAGACCTCCCAAGTCCATTTGACTTGGTTGAACCTATGTGAGACAAGTTTGTCTCGTAGCAGGAGGGTTCATTTTTCCTTATCCACTTAGGTATAACTTTTTTCTTTCTAGTGGTTAGTGGTTCAAGAGTTCTAGAAATAATAGGATCATGAACATGAATTTTTTCTTTCTTATTAACATGCATTCTAGCTCTTGTCATTCTCTTTTCAATCATGCTTTTGAATCTTCATAATTTAATGAAATGAAAGCAATTTGGTCTAATATGACCATCAATACCACAAAAGTGACATGTAGGGATGAATTTAGAAATCATAGCATGTCCTTGAGCATGCATAGGAGCCTTCCCATGACTTTGTGGTTGAGTGGGTTCAAACCTTTTTTGTTGTTGAACCGGTCTAGCTTGCTTCCTTGGTTCATTTTGCATGATTGGCCTCTTTCCATTTAGAGTCATTTGATGAGGAATGTTGACTTGAGAGACTCTAATGCGTTGAGCTTGAGGTTGTCTCCTTGGGGCTTCCTTCACTTGTGCACTTCTTGAACATTGTCCTAGATCAATTTTCTTCCTATGAGTGTGCACTGGCGAGGCTTTTATCTTGCCCAATCTCTTGACAAAGACGGTCTTGGTTGAAGTAGAAATCTCCTTGCTATCTTCATACCCAATACCTCTCTTGTCACAAGGGTTCTTTCTAACAACAAGTATGTGGTTAAGCTTCTTGGCGATTGATGTCATCCTAGTCAATGACTCTTTAGCTTCATCAAGCTCCCTCTTCAAACCCTCTTCATTCCTCCTAGACAAAGCTAGCTCATCTCTTAGCTTGTCTTCAATCTTCTTGGATGTTTCCACTTGTTTACTTAAGTGGTCATTGTGTGTTGAAAGCTCTAGATTTTCTTCCTCTAAAATCCTTAGTTTTCTATTGTTCTTCTTCAATGAACTTTCACACTTGACTATAAAGTCATGAACATCCATTTTCTCTACATTTCCATTTGTAGAGTTAGATGAGGAGTCATCTTCACTTGAGTTATCTCCTACACTCTCCATCTCACCTATGGAGTCAAATCCCTCATTAAGACCTTCACCTTGGTCTCTTGAGTTAATGAGAGCCATGTTCCAATGAGTAGCTACACCTATCTCCTATAGAGCTACTTCTTCATCTCTTTCTTCTATGGGATCACTAGTCAAGGCTTTCTTACCAACAACTTTATCTCCTACACAAGTGGCTCCAAATGCCATGTAGTTGATGGCAAGCTCATCATCACTTGATGACTTATCTCCCTCTCCAGAGTCATCACTTTCACTCCAAGTGTCGGCCATCACTTTTGCCATTTTGTTCTTCAAATTCCCACAATCGGGTGAGATGTGTCCTATACCGCCACACTCATAGCATTGGACCCCTTTCTTTTCACTATTCTCTTGCCTAGGCTCAAAACTCTTGAAGAAAGCCTTTTTCTTCAAGTCTTGGCCTTTGGATCCAAAGCCCTTCTTCTCGAACTTGACGAATTTCTTGAATCTTCTAAGCAATAATGCCGTGTCTTCGTCCGAGTCACCTTTTTCCTCCTTCTCAACATTGGAAGCTTTCAAAGCAATCCCTTTTTGCTTTTTAGGAGGTGTAATACTAGGAGCTTTCCTAGACTCATAAGCGAGGAGTCTTCCAATTACCTCACTCGGCTTCATGTTCTTATATCCATAATTCTCTTCTAAAGCCGTCACTTTTGATTCAAACCTAACGGTGAGAGACCTCATAATTTTCTGCTTAACTCTCCTATCCGAATAGGGATCACCGAGTTGATGGCTTTGATTGACAATATCCATCAACTTGACTTCAAAGTTATTGAAGCATTCGTCCTCCTCCATCTTAAGCAACTTAAATTGAGTTTGAAGGACTTGTAGCTTGGAATCCTTGACGACATCGGTTCCTTCGTGTGCAACCTCTAGAATATCCCATGCCTCATTGGCTATCATAGTGTTCTGAATCAGTTTGTACTGATTTTCATCCACTGCACATAGAAGAGCGTGCCATGCCTTCCTATTCCATTTTGAAGTCTCAAACTCTTCAGTGGACCACCGAGACTTAGGCTTGAGTACTTCTTCTCCACCACCCATGGGAGTCATCTTAGGAGGCGCATACCCATCTTCAATAGCCATCCATGCCCTATCATGGATTTGACACACGTATGCTTCCATCTTGCCTTTCCATGAGGCATAATTCACATCAATGATTAGAGGAGGTCGTGTGCTTGAAGCACCCTCATGGTTGCCACCGTATCCATTCATTGTATATAATGAATGAAGTGAAATGTATGCAAAATATATGAATGAGCAAAAATCACACAAATGCAAAACACACCAAAAATGAGCTAGAATCACCTAAGTATATCTAGGAACCCGCTCTGATACCAATTGAAAGAAATGCTCGGTGTGTTCTATAGATTAATCTAGAGGGGGGGTGAATAGATTTTAACTAATTTTACCCAATTTTCGCATACATGTCAATTTTACGAAAATACCCCTACTAGTCAAAAATACAAACAAATGTAAAATGGTGTGGAAATTAAATAACACTTGATGTATACATGGAAACCCAACCACTGGGAAAAACCATAGGCTGTATAATGCGCTACACTCGAACCTCGAAATCCACTAATTGAAATGGAGTTTACAATCTATGTAGACCTCGTCTAACACTTCGGTCAATAACCCCCCACTTCTACCACGCGGGCCTTTAAAAGTGGCTCTAGTCCAATTGCTTGAGGCCTAAGCAATCTTAGCCCTAAGTCTTAATTCTCAATAAAGAGATTATGCAACCTATGTGAATATGTATGAATATTCAAATAACAAACAAGGCTAGGGAACCTTAGATGCTTATCTAGGATGATGATATAATCAATTAAATCAACCATAAATATCAAGAGCTAAATGACATGTCAAATAGCTTAGCTAATCAAGATTAAACAAAAACCTAATTAGCTATCATAATACAACACTCAATCAATTCATCACAATCAATTCTCTATTCTTGTATTTAGAATATGATCTAAAATATACAAGTAATTTAAAGAGATGGCTTGATAGTAAAAATACTAAAACAAGATAAAGTTAATCAAAATCTTACCAAGCAAGTTGTGATGATGCAAACCCATGCATAATGATTGAGAAATGATCTTTGATGCACAAAGGAATGTATTTGAGTGTTTAAAGAAGAGTTCTTTGTATTTTTCTTGCTTTTGAAAAATATCCTAAGTATGAAATCTGATTATCAACTCTCTTGGTTGACCTAAAGTTATAGAGACATATATATAGGGTGTCAAAGTCAAAGTGGTGCGTTTTAATAAGTGACACATTTTTTTGGCTTGGGCATTTTTCGTAGAGCACTCTGTACAGCGCATGAACAGTGCCACACCTCTGTTCTCACAAGAAAATAGAGCGGCGCTGTAGGTAGAGCGCTTTGTACAGCGCTTCATACATCGCCTGTACAGCGACCGATTAAATCGATCAGGTTTGTATAGCGCCAAAACCCATTCCCTTCAGGTCTCATATAGGCGCTGTACGTACAGCGCTTTCAACAGCGCTGTGTACAGCGCCCAACTCAATGAATGCAATCCTAAGCTAGAATTAACATGGCTTAGGTCATACATAATGCAATCATATAAAGCATGCAAGAAGAGATGTTAATGAACATTAATGCACATAAATAAGACACACAACAAACTGAATTAAACACTATGCATGAGTTGTGATTGTGTGCAACTATCTCTTCAAAGCAATTAAGCACATAGAAATTACCTTCGGTGCTTATCACGATGAGGTCTTCAAAGGGCCTTGAACATGAACACCAATACCTAAGCTACCCTTACAAAGAATCCTCAATATGTGGTTTGTCCACAAAATAAGCCAATCAAGATATGGGAATCCTTACACCAACCTGTAGCATCTAAGTAAATATCACCAACAACAGAATCCAAAGGAGGTTGTAACGATGACCTATCCTTAACTAGATTAATCAACGGATCTCCCAACCAGTTATCTGTCCAAAAACGAACTTTAGAATGATGACCAACCAACCACCTAGACTCAATCATCAGAGGAGTATAATGCAATTTTAGACCTGGCCGAACAAAAGGAACAACATACCACGTTCTAGATCTGTGATCTTAGGTGAAAAAATGAGCCCGAAGATAAGTGAAAACGAAGGACTCCTCAGTCAACATCCTTCATGTGAACTTCTTAAGCATGGCTTTATTAAAAATACCAAGGTCTTTAACACCAAGACCACCACTATCCTTAGGCCTGCAGCAAGACTTCCAAGCAACTTGGACAGATTTATGATCATCGATCGAACCAGTCCAAAAAAAATTCCGAAACCTAGACTCAATCATCAGAGGAGTATAATGCAA
This sequence comes from Acer yangbiense, assembly GCA_008009225.1. Taxonomy (NCBI): domain Eukaryota; kingdom Viridiplantae; phylum Streptophyta; class Magnoliopsida; order Sapindales; family Sapindaceae; genus Acer; species Acer yangbiense. The sequence goes on from CM017764.1 coordinate 16,269,521, forward strand.
TTTTAGACCTGGCCGAACAAAAGAAACAACATACCACGTTCTAGATCTATGATCTTAGGTGAAAAAACGAGCCCGAAGATAAGTGAAAATGAAGGACTCCTCAGTCAACATCCTCCATGTGAACTTCTTAAGCATGACTTTATTAAGAATACCAAGGTCTTTAATCGGACTATTTTATACCTATTTGAGGTCCCCCATTTCTGATCGTTTGTCTCGTTTTCGAGCGTATTTTTGTATATAATGTTTTGTTTGAGCCTTGTGTAGGTACATATTCCTTATAACAAGGTTTTGAGCTTAAAGATTAGTTTGGGAGGCAAAATGGAGCAAAAAGAGCTGAAATTGTATATACGTGTGCAAAACGTACAACTTACGGAGATCATATCTTCCTTCTCAGATCGAACCACATGGATATCTTTATATATTCGGAAATCCCCGGAAGTCTAGTTTCCAGAACATTTTACAGATTGTGATTCCGAGCTTTCTGCAGGAAGTTATGCCCATTTCCGTAACGGTGCGCGATGCTAAAAACGCTGAAACGCTGTCAGGTCTAAACGGCTACTTCAAACCGCGGCCAGGCCGCCGAATTAAACCGCCGAATCACTCCAGAAAGTTGTTTTTTGGGTGAATTTCAAGGACAGTTTCATCCTTTCATCCCCAATTCGTGCCCTAACCTCCCAACACTATATAAACACCTTATTCTCTTCTTAACCATCAGAATCCATACCCCACACACTTCCTCTTCTTCTTCATCTTTATCTTCATCTTTTTCATCTAATAAGAGAGAGAGAGAAGCTTTCTAGAGCATCCATGGAGGTTTTTCCTCCATGGATGCTCCCCACCTCATCTTCTACCCATCATCCATCCATTTAGGAGTAAATTGCAAGGAGAAAGGAGGGTCTTTGGACCAATTTCGAGCCAAGCATGGATCAAAGGAGATTAGCACATTTTGGAGGGGTTCTTCACTTGGGTTTTCTCTTTTATCTCATTCTCTTTGTATTTCTTATTTTCTTAAATGTGTAATCCCCACTTGGGAATATTTGTAAACCTATTTTGTGCTCAATATATATGTTGGTTGTTTTCATATCTAATTTGTGTTTTGATTCACTCTTGTTATTTATTGATGTATCTCTTATCTTGAAATGCATGTTTATGGATGATTGAAAATTGATATATGTTCATGGATGGGATTAGGAGTAGATTAACTTAATTGTAGGAGTAGTTGTAATCAAATATCCCATTTGTGTGTGTATGTCTTTGGAAGGTGGAAATTGCATGTTATGAATGGGTTTGAGTGACTTAGAGTTAGGATTGTGCCTTTGGAGGGGCTCTCCGGGCATAGTTTTGGCTAATTAGCTAGGAAGAGTAGGTGAACCTATTAATTGCCATATTAGAAGGGTTTGGTTCATTGTTCTTGTTAACAATTGGACTTTAGCTATTTCTCACTCTAGGGGAGTCATGGTTAGAGTTACAATTATTGGTCTTTGGCTATCTCTCACACTAAGGGCTCTAGGTGAGTTATGGTCGGAGATATAATCACTCTTTCCACATTCATTAGACTTTCACGTTGCCATTTTACATTACGAATCTATTATTGGGGCTCAATGTAATTTTGTTTGTAGAATCAGTTCACATATGTTGGTTGCGGTTTCGTGTTTGAGAGGTTCTTGGCACACTCTTCAACCGTTAGCTCTATGAATGGGTATAAATCGGATTGAGGCAAGAACGAACCCTTAACTAAAATTGGATGTCCTTAATGCCTAACAACCAACTATTTGTGCACTTAGGTATGGTGAACTTGTTGAACCTTGTGTGACCATTTTTATGCATCTCTCCTATCCATCATTTTATTTATCACTTTAATCACCATTCTCACCCTTCCATATTCTCTTTGTTTTTATTTATTTTCATTTTTATTCTCTACATACACACACACCGCATTGTACATACATTTCACACACATCATTCTTACCTTTCCGCATTCTATTTACATGCTTACAATAAACTCTAGAACTTGATATGGTTGACGAATCACACCTCCCTGCGGAACGATACCCTCGCTTGCCACTTTACTAGTCTTTTGCTAGTTTAGAGCACATTGCGTAGGAAACCCCTTTTTAAATGAAATAATCTTTTGATCCTTGCGATTTCTTAACGACGGAAAAAGTGAGTATCGGTCTTTAACACCAAGACCACCACTATCCTTAGGCTTGCAGCAAGACTTCCAAGCAACGTGGACAGATTTATGATCATCGATCGAACCAGTCCAAAAAAAAATTCCGAATAGCAGCATTTAAATCTTTCAAAAGGGATAAAGGTCAACGATAAACTTTAAATGAATGCATAAAGGAACCCATAATCACTGAATTAATAAGACATAACATGTCTGCCATTGAAAGAGAGAAACCCTTCCTCGATTCCAATTTACTTTTAATTTTATCAGCCCATGGGATTAACCATCGAAGTTTAGGCGCACCAATGAAAAGAGGGACCCCTAAATAAGTCATTGAATCACCGCCCTTACACATCCTAGACATTGAGAGGAAATTAGTAATTCGAGGCCTAGAGATGTCTTTACCAAAGAATATGGAAGATTTTTCACAATTAACTCGTTGACCTGAGAGAGAGCCATAAAGCGCAAAAGCATCTAAAATCACTCGCAGATTCTGAGGAGAAGCCCGGCAAACGAGAATAACATCATCAGCATAAAAAAAAATGTGAAGGGGCACGCATCCCAACCGGAGAAGAGATAAAAGTCAGAGAGCCCGAGTCTACTAGATGCGTAAGATATCTGCTTAAAAAATCTTCCGCCAAACAAAGCAGGGGGGAGAGAGAATCACCTTGCCGCACACCACGGGAACAGGAGAAATAGCCATGAGGGGAACCATTAATAAGAATTGAGATCCTAGCAGAATCAAAAATAGCCACAACCCAACCAATAAAACTCTCAGAAAAGCCAAAACACCGAAGGATTTCGAAGAGAAAAGGCCAATTAATGGAATCAAAAGCCTTACAAATGTCTATTTTTAAAGCGAAGTGCCCACCGCGACTACCATTACTCAACACATTAAAACATTCAGAAGCACCGGCAATACAGTCTCCAATTTGACGACTCTTAATGAAACCAAATTGATTTGGGGAGATAATGCGGGAGCAAACTTCGGCCAAGCGGTCAGCAATAATTTTAGTGATAACCTTAAACAGAAATTTACCAAGAGCAATCGGGTGAAACTGATCGACCAGGAAAGTGTTCGGAATCTTCGGAATAAGGACCAAGAAATTAGAATTCAAACCCGAAAAAACTCGACCAGTGTGAAAAAAATCCTGCATAGCTAAAACCACATCATGTCCCATAATTTCTCAACAATGAGAATAAAATCTGCCTGAGAAACCATCAGGACCAGGAGCACTCAGATGATCCATGGAAAAAACTGTACTCCTCACTTCATCAAAAGAGGGAACCCTGAGAATCGAGGCATTCTCATCAGCAGTAACCAATGAAGGCACATGCTCTCGAATTATAAAGAAGTCTGAACTATTGTTGCCAGGATCCGAAAAGAGTTGCTAATAAAATGAGGAAACATGCTCACCAATTTCAGCTGGATCATAAAAAATATTCTCACCAATTTGAATAGAGGAAAAGGACTTTTTTCCTCCCCCCTATGCTTCAGCAATGAATGAAAAAAATTAGAGTTCCGATCACCCTCAGCAAGCCACTTGACTCTACTTTTCTCTTTCAGAAAAATCTCATGTTGTTTCAGAACACTATCCAAATCTACAAGTGCGGCAGTCTCAAGACAAAAAAGATCATCTGAAAAACCTTCAGAACCAATCCTGTCCTGAATAAGCATCACCTTCTTATTAGCATTAGTGACATTCAAGGCAATATCCCCAAACACCCCTCAATTCCACCTCTTCAATGCTTTTTTTAACAGCTTCAACTTCTGAACAACAATCCTAGTACCACTCCCAGTAATAGTGGATGACCAAACCAATCTAACCAAATTAAGGAAGGAAGGATGAGAAACCCACATACCTTGAAACCTGAAGGGCCGTGGACCCGGCGAAACACTCGCAGAACAAGAAACCAATAAAGGGTGATGATCTGAATGAGATCTAGGCAAGGTAACACAAGCTATATGTGATCAGGCATCCATAAAAGAATGGGAACATACAGCTTTGTCTAATCGAGAAAGAACTATACCACACCTACCTCGGCCGATCTGGGTATGGAAAACTCCTTTCATTTCAATGTCAACAAGATCATAGAACATCAAAGCAACATGGAAATAATCACAAGAGATAGTAGAAACGTTACCAGTGGTCTTATGAGCGCCTAAGAGTTGAAATCCCCAAGCACAAGCCACAGATCATCCGAACCAGCAATGTCCATAAGAGAGCTCCAAAGAGATCTACGGGTGATGTAGTTCACACTGGCATAAATAAAAGCGATCTGATGGATAATCCCACACAAATTAGCAGAAATAGTAACATGTTGAAAATGAGATAAAACAATAGTAGCATCCTAAAAAGCAGTAGACCTAAAAATATACATACTATGAGTACCTCTAGCAATAACACCAATAAAGTGTAACCCCATGGAGCGCCAAAAAGTAGGAGAAATCGAACAAAAGCACACAATGGTTCAGTAATGCAAACAAAATTCGGTCTATGACGAGAACAAAAATCTTTCAAAGTACGTTGGGTATCACTATTTGCAATACCTCTACAGTTCCAATAAAGGACAATCATTTATGTAACAATTTATTTTTAGCAGCCCTAGTTTTGGGCGAAACAACACTGATAACCTATTTTTTATTCTTCCTACCTTTTTTAGCGATAACCTCCTTCCAACCTGAATCTTCCAATTGATTTGCCCAAGAGACTCCACCCACGCGAATAATTTTAAATGCTACATATCCATTTAGATGTAATTAAATGCTAAGATAAAAGCATCGAAGCCACCCACACGAATTGAAGAAGTTTGTTACAACCATTATTGAAATAATCAAACCTTCCAACTTTAAAACTTTTTATTATTATTATTTTATTTTAAATATTACATAATTACATAAATTTGTGGTTTTTTTTAGAGAGGGGACTTGAACTCGCAATCTCGTAATGTAGGTGTGAAAGGTTTTACCACCGGACCGAACCAACCTCATCTCGTCCCAACTTTAAAACGGTACATTGATGAAGTATTATTAGTAGGGATATTATCATTTGAGTCCGTATGTTTTTTTTTGAATTATCTATTTTTTACTCATTCATTTTTCACTAGATTGGTCTCTATGTTTTCAAAAACCACTCAATTTCAGCATTCTGTGAGTCAATCGTTAGTCAAATTTAATGGTTCTAAGGGTATTTTTGTCTTTAAACAAGGTATGCCACGTGTCAATACACAAATAAATAGAAAAATATATATATTGACGGTAAAATAGAAATATATATAATAAAAATTAAATTTAAATTTGAAGATCCAATTGGATCTCCCCAGCTAATAAAAAAAAATTAAAAACAAAAAACAAAAAAAACAATTGAATTTAAAGAAAAAATAATTGTGTGATAGACGGTGGAAAACAAAACTTTTAAAAAAAATAAAATTATTAAAAAAAGTTAGATTCCATAAAAAAGAAAAGAAAAAAAAAAGAGTTAAATAATTAAAAACAATAATAAAAAAATTAAGAAAAGGTGGAGGCAACACCATCATCGTTGTAGTCACCAGATCTGGGGAGGAAAAAAAAAAAAAAAACTTGTTGCCTCACCAGATCTAGGAAGGAGGAGGCGCTCCCGGAAAAGTTAGGGATGAGGTTGTAGTCTCCTCCTTGGATTTTCAAGTGGAGTAGAGCCTCCACCATGGATTTTGATGTTTGACGATTTTGGTTGTTTTCTTTGACGATTTTGGTGGTTGTTTTTGACGAAATTGGTGGTTGTGTTTGACGATGGTGGTGGGGTTTGATGTGGCAAGGGAAGGCATGTGGAGGTTTGGGGTTTTGATATCTATGGTGATGTTTGAACCTGGTGGTGCTTGGTAATAGTGATGGTCAAGGACGTAACCATGATTCATCGCTAGGGGGAGCTAGAATAAATCTTTTTAATAAGTCTCTACGGAATAAAGAAATTTGAATAATTGAAAAATAAAGATGCACCTAGTAGTTAACAAGGTAAAATTGAAATAATAATGTATACATTTTCGGTGTAAGGCTACTAATAATGTACCAAAGAATTTTTTTGAAAAGTTTTAACTCAACTTTAACAAGGTAAAATTGAAATAAATTTAGAGGAGATGAGATTGGTCCGGTGGTATACCCATCACGCCTATACCACGAGATTGTGGGTTCGAGTGCCCCCTCAAAAAATATATATATATATAAACCGAAGTTATGTAATACTTTAAAAAAAAAATTGAAATAAATTCCTCATTTGTTAGCTCATGCCAAACCAAAACAAAATCAACTAGATTTTTACTAAATATTGTAGTTGGTAATTTATAGTCATATTTTCATTTGATGTTGCACTCAATTTTTATATCAATACTTTGTAATTTTGAAAGTAGATTAACACTAAAATTTTATAAACAAAAAATTATAATAACCCTAAAATTTCAAAATAAAATAAAATATTTAAATTTATATGATTCACAAAACTATAAATTAGATAAACACTAAAATTTCAAAATAAAATATATATTCAATAAAATATACCTAATTTGAAAACCAAACTTTTTTAGACAAAGAGTTTAAGTCAAATTTAGAGAATGGGAGAGAGTAGTTAATAAAAAAGTCCTTTTTATTTGAAGTAGTGGGAGTGAGTAAAAAATGAAAAAAAATAAAAAAAATAAAAAATAATTAAAAATAAATAAAAAAAAAGTGAAAGGGCATGCATAGTATTTGCTTATATAATTGATCTAAATAGATAATTAAACACATTATAAGGACTATTCTGCAGTTTTCTCAATTTTAAATTTTTTTTTAAGATGGGTCAGGGTGGGCTTGAGCCCACCCTAGCCCCTGTTACGGTCCGTCCCTAGTGATGGTGTTTGAGGTGGCGGGGAGAGGCGGCTATGGAGATGAACAACAGGAAGATGAGATGGACGGCGGTGGTCTGGAATGACGGAGATGGAAGGCAGTGATCTAGAATGTTGGAGATGGAAGGTGATGGTTACAAAGGCTCTGGTCTGGAATGACAACATGATAGAGATCCAATCTCCAGATTGGGTCTTCATCCATATAATTCTTTTTCTTTTTCTTTTTCTTTTTTTATTATTTTTTCTTTAATTTCTAATTGTAAAAATAAATAATGGTTTGAGATTGGTGTTGTTATTTGAGATTGATGAGGATGATGATAATCTGGGATGGAATTTTGGTGTTTAGAGATGAATTTTGCTGAAATGGAGATTTTTTTTTTCTTCTGGTAATGATGATGATAAACTAGTGATTGATTTGTGTGGTTTGATGTTAATCTGCAAGTGTAAATTTTTTTTTTCAAATTTCCTTTTTTTTTTTGGATTTAGTTGTGATCTAGATCCCCACCGTCCATCATCTGAAATAGAAGGTGGACATTGAATCTAGATCCCTAACCTTTTTTTTTTCTTTTTTTTTCTGTAATTTTATTTTAAAAAAATAAAATAAATGCATAGGGGTAAAATAGTTATTCAATATTTTCTGTGACCGTTGACCATTAAAAATATGGTCAAAGGGATCAAATTGAGTGGTTTTTGAACTATAGGTATCAATTCAGTGAAAAATGAATAAGTGGGTAAAAAAATAAATAATTCATAAAAATATAGGGACTCAAATGATAATATCCCTTATTATTATAAATCAATAATATACATGCGCTTGCGTCTGACTCTGAAACATTGAAATTTTTTTTAGAAAAACAGAACCTAATTAATAGAAAAGGACAATGGTAGATATCCAACCATTTTTATCCAACTTTTTGTTCAACCCCTGATGTGTCAGTTGATGAGTGGATATATGGATAAATCATTATTAATGTGCATCCACTCACCAACTGACACATCAAGGGTTGAACAAAAATGTTGGATAAAAATGTTGGATGTGTAACATTATCTATAGAAAATGACTAGCAAATAAAGGTTGCTTTTCCCATTGTCAATCGGCATTTGGCCACCGGTTCGAAGTTTTAATATGAAGGGAATGTGGGAATGACGTCTGTGTTTTGCGTCCCCTTCACGCGCTTTTTTTACTGCCTACTGGAGTCATAATCAACTTAAGAGAGGCCAACTAACAAAAGCTGTCTTTTGTACGTACAAGAAAATCTCCAAATCTCAATCATCACTTCATCTGTTCATCATTCATTACTACAATTATATTTTGGGAATCTTCATTATTTGCTTATTTCACTTTGTAAAATAACTATATTTCGAGACACATGCAAGACATGTGTTTATATCAATAGCTGAATTTCATATTTTGAAATATAAATATCTTTACAAAACAAGAAAATAATAAAATATAAATATGTTAATATAGTAGAGTTTTACATTATTAACAGGTACAAGAAATACGATTCTAACTTAACTTTTCAGATTGAATCCACACTCAGGATTTTCACAATTACATCCTGAGTATGTTAACAACACACCTACAAGATTACGAAATCTAAATTCAAAACAAGTTAAGGTAATAATAATCTCAATTATCCAACACATGGAATTACAGACAATTCTTAACCTCTAATACCTCCTTTAAGGCTATTAATCATAATTTCATAATATAATACTTGAGAACCTAATAAAATTGATTCTATAACATTTCCGACACTTGGAAATTATCTATTTCCAATTAAATAACAGTCCAAAGACTATCTTATTCCTCCATTTCTTATTTTCGAAATTCCACAAATTAGATAAAATTATCCTCATATAATAATTGACATCAAATATTTTAAATAAACTAAATATCCATCAATCCTTTGATGTCACAAGTATGTACAACCCTTAATACTCTTTAAATAAATTTTTTGTGAAAACCCAATTGTTTTCATTCACAATTTCCACTTCCAAAGTTTACTTTAGGTATAATTATTCTTCAATCTTATTCAAAATTGTTTTCCCAACTTGTAAACCACAATTTAAACATAAATTTACCTCAAACGTGATAATTCATTTCTAGAGAGAGAAATCTCTATAAAACTAATAATAATAACAATTCCTGAAAATCATGTCAACATATGAGTACTTACCTTGAAAACCCATAGGAAAGTTTCGAATATCATATCATTCCTCTTGTCTTCCTCCCTCTCTCTCTCTCTCGGTCACTCTCCCTCTTCTTTCTTCCTGGTTCGTTCTCACTCTACTGTATTTCTATTTGTCTTTTCTTCTTTATTATTTTTGTATTTATCTCTTTTTAGTACACCGAGTGAACTTCGATCAAATTCCCCCTTTTTTTTTTTTTTTTTAATATTTTCCTTTGCTTTTCACTTTACACGTGGCTCTCATCTATTTGAAGTCATCAAATTTGCATGGCAAATTACATTTCCATCTCCTGTATTATTTCTTATTCCTTTTCAACTCATCAAATGCATAGAAAATTACAATATTTTCCCCTTGAATCACACTAAATTCAGTTTTAGGCTACTATACAGTCCCAGATGTGTTACTATTACTAAGACCTATCTATTAAGTAATCCTATAAACTCGAAAAGTTATACTTGTCATTCAACATTTAACGCAAATATAAGGGACACAACAGTTGAAATCTTACTAAGCCATGCCCATTCAGTATATATATACACTATAAGGGTTGTAATTGTAATTTTACTTTCTAAGAAACTAAAAAAAAAAAAAAAAAAAAAAAAAAAAAATTGCTATAATTAAAAGAAAAACTCTCTCTTTTTTCTTAGCTTATAGATAGATTGTAAATTTGCAATAAAAATAATAATATAATCTAAATTGTTTTGTTTTAATTTTGTCTTAATAATCAACATAACTTGTATATGCAACTTTTTCAATTATTATTTTTCTTTATCAAATCACAATAAAATTCTTCCATTGGTTGTATGAATGACCACTAGTTTAACTTTTTTAAGAAAATTATAAAATATTAACTACTATCGGTAAAATTAATGACTTCAATATTTTACTATTATTTACTTCCATTGTTTAAAAGAACAAATGAATAACAAATTAATTGATATTGTTGTCGGACTCAGATCAGCTGTCCAAAAATAGTGTCTCAATTTGTGTCTAACCAACCAAATTGGAACATGTATCTACATTTAATTATATTTTTTTTAACTTCTCCCATAAATGTAGACACGTGTCCCAATTTGATTGGTTAGAGACAAATTGTGACACTATTTTTGGACAGCTGATTTGAGTCCATTGTTGTCATCATAAAATGAATATATAAATGTAAAGACCAATAAAATAAAACGTTTGGCCATGTGTCAGGCCGGAACTTCCATCTAAGGAAGAATGAGTTTTGGACAACCTTCTGTGTATAAGAACTAAATGAAAGAGGTATTCCTTGCGGATGGACGTACTGTACAGTACAAACACTACGAACCATTGAAGACTTATGCTGTGTTTGGTTGGGAGGAGAAATGGAGGGAGGGAGAGGGTTGGAGGGAGAGATCTAATCCATTGTTTGGTTGGAGGGATGAGAGGGAGGGAGGGAGGGAGGAGAGGAGGGAGAGCAAATCCACTTGGGCCCACCATTTTGTATCCCTCATGTGATGGGCGGATGAGAGGAAGGAGAGAAGATTGGAGGAAAATTACTACTATGCCCTCCAATTTTATAACACCCTCCAATTTTTTTAAGGGTAATATAGTAATTTTACAAATTAAATACCAATCCATCCATCCAACCCTCCTTTCAATACCAAACAACATGGAGGATTGATGTTATCCTCTCCCTCCCTCCTACTCTCTCTCTCTCTTAATCCATCCATCCCTCATATTCTCCCTCCCTCCTACCAAACATAGGCTTAGAGTCCTCAAAGGTAGTACATGGAGATTAATAGAAAAAAGGGCAACACTCAATAAAAGAAGGGAAAATACCATTTTAGTCCCCATGGTTTACCATATTATACGTTTTGGTCCCCGTCGTTCCAACATTAGCCATACAGATCCTTCTGTTATATTTCCCGTTAAAAACATAGAATCTGACATGTACAGAACCCAAAATGACCATTATGCCCTTATTATTTTCCCTACAAAAATTCTGACCGTTGCTTTACTAGCAACGGCTCTTTCATTTTTTCCTTATAAAAACCCCTGCACCTGCACAATAAATTCCACACTCTCATTTCATACAATTCATTCACATTGCTTCAACAAACTCATTCACTCTATTAATACATTTTCTTCTAATTTTCTACTATCCATACATTTTCTTCTAATTTTCTGCTATTGTCAACCAACCACAGCAATATTAAGCAAATACAAACAACACAAATCAAGAGCATCAAGCACAATCATGGAGACATCATCAAGCTCAACAATGGCCATCAATGGCGGGATAATCAAATTCAAAAACCGAAAATGCTCATGCGGGATTAAAGCTGCTGTTAAGATATCTGAATCTCAAAACAATCCAAAGAAATTGTATTTCTTTTGTGAGAAAGGAAAATGCAATTTCTATAAATTTTGGGATCCTGACAATGAAGAATTCAACCAAACTGAATTCATTGGAAGCAATTCACAAAGGTATGATGGTAGAGAAAATTTTCAGATTCAACAAGAAATGAGAAATGTAATGCAGACGTTGGATATTTTATGGCAAAGGGTGCAGCACCTAGAAAGCTTACATGTAAGGATGCATAATTTGGAAACTAACATTCATGGGAGAATGCATACCCTAGAGTCTACACAGGGAGGGTCAAGGCTAATGTGGGTAGTTAACATGGTGTTGTTTGGTGTAACAATGGCAGTGTTTGTATTTAGTATTACAAGCAATCATGGAATGTAATTATTAGTAAAGCATAAGCATAAATAAAAAATATTTAGAGTTCATAATTTTCTTACATTGCAAAACACTGCATAACAAAATCACAGCCAATAACTACCAACTATCTACATGGTGTGTGTGCTAGCACATTCAAAAATCAAATATCAGCATATCTAATGGTTTACAAACCATAATTAAAAAATGCTAGCAACAAGACCACACATTTAAACAAAAAAATAGGCATGTGACAAGATAAAGTAGAATGCAGTTTTAAAGATTCAAAATAAAACTAGAGTTTGTTTAACCAAGAAGTGCTGGTGGTGGTGGTGCTATCTTCCATCAGTCGAAGTCCATTTGCGTTTGAGTCTGGGTTGGTGGTGGCTGTGAAGATGACCCTTCAAAGGTTGATTGTTGTTGGATTGGTTGATGTGAAGATGAGGTTGTAGTGGAGGTTCTATTATTCTGTAAAAAGAAAAAAAAAATGAAGTAGATTAACAAGTTAGAAAAAATGAATCTAGAAGAATTAGATGAAGAAATTTGTTATGCCATACCTTTTTTTTCTTCCTTTTGCATGTTCGTGAAGAAGACCCTTCAAATGTTGATTGTTGTTGGATTGGTTGATGTGAAGATGAGGTTGTAGTGGAGGTTCCATTATTCTGTAAAAAGAAAAAAAAAATGAATTAGATTAACAAATTAGAAAAGAAAAAAAATGAAGTAGATTAACAAGTTAGAAAAAATGAATCTAGAAGAATTAGATGAAGAAATTTGTTATACCATACATTTTTTTTCTCACTTTTGCATGTTCTTTTGTTGTGACCAACTTGGTTACAAATTTTGCATGTCACAGTTCCAGACTTTCCTCCTTTAGGACCCTCATCCTGTTCCCTTTTCCTCAGAATCTTAGGCCTTCCAGGTTGCACAGTTCGGGGGGGTGGATCTATGTGTTCTGTTTGACCTTCAACTAGAATACAAGCAGGGACTTCTAGCCACCTATTTTGATCAGGAATTGGGTGGATCATTCCATTATAAGTCTGCATGTAGGCACTCTTAGTCAAACTTTGATGGACATATGCAGTTATCTTATCCTTCACTGCGGCCTTCCCACAATGGTGGCTTATGGCAGCCATTGCATGCCTACAAGGAATCTCACTCACTTGCCAACTACCACACTGACAACTATACTCACCAAGTTTAATAGCATATCCCTCATTTGGACCTAAAACCTCATACTCTTTGTTCCCAGCAGCTATAATTGTCAACACCCTACTTTCTTTACTATTCTTCAATATTTTGGCATTCACCCTTGGTGGCAAAGCTGAATTCCATTGCTCACACTCCTCCTTTCTATCTTGGAATTTCCTCATAACCATCCTTCTAATAAATTCAAGCAATTCTAAGTAAGAAGAAGCTCTATGGGTACCTAGCATGCTATTAAAGGCTTCAGTCATAGTATTGGTGACATGGTCACACCTAATTGTTTGGTCATAAGCATGCCTAGACCAATGCTTTGGTTCAATTTCTTGTAACCAACTCTTGGCAGCAGGATTTATACCACCAATCTCATCCATTGCCTCTTTGAAGTCGAACACATTGGAGCTTCGGCTAGCTCTCCAAAACAGTTTTTTGAAATGGTCACCCTTGAAGGTTAGTCTGAAGTTGGCATATATATGCCTAGCACAGTACCTATGGCATATGGAAATTACAGATGTAATTGCTATTCATCATTGAACTAATTAATCACATGTAAATTTTGAACTGTGAATCACATGTTATTCCTTTTCAAAGTTGAATAAATGTTGATGCAAAAATGGATCACAAAAGGGAATAGTTGACAGATATATGCATGCATATTTGATGGCTTCACTCGTAATATCATTTTTAAAGACTATAGAAACTGCCTTAATAAAATGCCAACAACCCCTTTTTAATTTATTTTCTATTACTTTGTAAGCCAGCTATATCAGGGCTCTCAAAAGTAATGAATAATGGAATATGGAATAACAAAAAATAAAATAAAATGACAAATTCGATAGGTTTGCAAATTTAAATTGGATATCCCCCAAATAAGTAAGAAAATCATTACAACAACAATTAAATCGGTATCACTTTGTAACTGTATCTAAAGAAAAATAAATGAGCTTTTTAAGCAATCTATTAAATTGAACTAAAAACATTTCCAATTGCAAATATCACATCACAAGATATGGATAAAAATAAGAGATGTTCAGCTCTTAATATGCCACCCACCAAATCAACCACCTAAATGGATCCTTCAATTCAATCAGATTCCCAGATCAACAGTATATACCAAAAGCCAATTACGATATATACATAACTTCAAAAATGAAAATGAAAAAGAAAATTACCTTCTATTTGCCAATGGAAAATGCTCTTGCAATGCATGAATGACACCTTTCTGCCTGTCAGACATGAAAGTCAAGGGTCTGTCTGATGGGTACTTGAGATGAATCTTCAAATTGTGTAAAAACCACTCCCAACTATCTTGCGTCTCCTTCTCACAAATGCAAACAGCTAGTGGGAATAACCCACTGTTTGCATCCAATGCCACTGCTGAAAGTAGCACTCCTCCATATGGGCCTTTCAAGTGGCACCCATCTACTCCAATAAAAGGCCTGCAGCCTTCCAGAAAACCTAATTTTTGAGCTTCAAAGCTTAAAAACAGCCTATGAAATGTAGGTTGTGGTTGTTGGGTGGAAATATGAATTGCTGATCCAGGGTTACTTTGGCTGACCATGTAAGCATATCTCCTCAATTTACTAAAACATGTAGCATGGTCTTTTAGTAACCCCTCTAAGGCTCGTCTCTTGGCCTTATACAGCCTTTGACTATCAACCGAGACCTTATACCTCTCCCTTAATAGATCACTTATCACTTTAACACAAATACTAGGATTTCTCCTCACAAGGTCTTCAAACTTAGAGGCAATCCATGATGCCTTAGCCTCTTTACTGTTGTAAATCATATGGCATTCATGTGTATCAACTAATGTCTTAATCATGAATGTCATTTTATCAAGGAGGCGTGATCCATGTGCTCTCCAAGGACAACCAGCTTCTTTGCACTTGTAGGTTTGTCTTAGAAGGTCATTTTTAACTCTACTTAAAGCTACCCCCTCTTGAATTGCATACTCCTTGAATATTTCTCTCATTTGCTTCGCATTGTCAAATGTCTGACCTACTTCAAATTTAATCTCACCACCCACCATTTTCTTGAAAGGTATACCTTTCATCAACTTGGCAATCCTAACTTGTTCAGGTTCAAGCTCTGAGTCACTAAAGTACTCATCATTAGACTTTGACTGATAACCTTCAAATAAATCCATGCACTCCTTTATTATGTCATCATCCCCATCAACAAATTCTTCCTCAAATACTGGGACCTTATCATACTGCATATTCTGTCCCTCATTAGCCTGTCTACCCTCTTCCTCACCATCCTCAACATCCTCAACATCCTTATCATCATCTTTCTCACTGTCACCATCATAATTCAACATTTCAGCCTCAGAATCACACCAACCCAAAGCTTGGTAACCACCATGCTGATCCAACACTTCAGCCTCTTCATTGGGTCTAGAAGTTGACCCTTCTGGAGGACTTGGAACATTACATGTTTTCTCTAACTCAAAAACTATTTCTCCTAACCCATGATCCCTAAACACCTGAAAAAACTCAATTAACTCACTATCACTATTCACCTGAACTCTCTCACCACACCAAGGTAAGTGTATCCAAACAAGGCAATCTTCGTCAGGCACTTCATCTTTTCCACTAACCTCATGAATTGTTGCACGAATCAAGAGAATAAGACTTATGTGATCAGAATCAAACTGACCTACATCAACCACCTCAGTCCCAAATATCACCTTTATTTTGAAAATATCCATGTCACCTGTGCGAAAAAAAAAAAAAAGAATCAGAAGAGTATAAAATAATGCAATCAGATCATCAGGAAAAAAAAAAAAAAAAAGGCATTGGATCATCACAAAAATATATATATACAATCAGATCATAAAAAAAAAAAAAAAAATGGTATCAGGTCATCACAAAAAGATATAGGAATGCAATCCGATCATAAAAACCCATTTTCATGCAAACTCATTCACATTGCACCAAAACACTCTCATGTATACAAACACATTTACTAGAACCCTCAAAACAAAACGAAACATGAAACTTTGAACAAGCAAAAAAGATACTTAGGTTCAAAAATGCAAGCGAAAACTGGAAACACACAACAACACATGCAACTATGAAACAGAAAACTCAATATGAAACAATAATCCAACCAAACATAAAAGAGTAGGATAAACCCTAAAGGATTCGAACCTGACAGTTTAAGAAAAGAAAATCAATTATTTTCGATGATTTCCTCTATTTTAGGTAATAACACACAGAAAACAACTTCAACAACCAAGAATTACACTTAATTGCCTTTCAATGGAAAAACCCCCAATTTCTCATACATTAGAACCCTAGGTAGATGAAAGCTTTAAAGAATCTAGATATAACAACACTGCAGGCAACAAATATCAATCAAAAACAGCTAAATCATCCATCATTCTTTCAAAAACTAACCTTAGACTCAACAACCTTCAAACCGTACTCGCAAAAGGCGTTCTTCTGCAAGTATTCCCAAAAACGAACGTCTAGAACTCAAGACGTTGCACACAACTTGGAGACGAACGTGAAAATAAGGTGAAAACAGATAGAAAAGGTGGGTTCTTTATGGTTTTTTGGCGCGAAGGTTGAAGCTTATGGTGTGGTAGTTTCTGAAGATTAACTACAGCAATTGAAAATTTGTAAAGTTTAACCACGATAGTTAGGTTTTTGTAAAGTGATATATGACGTGTCAGCTTTTCAGACAAGCTTTTGGTTTTTTTTTTTTTTAATCAAATTTTAATTTAAATAAAGTTACAGTTTTGCCCTTCATATACAACATTCTAGAAGGGGTAGGGATGATTTTACCATTTTACCCTTGCTGTATTAACGTCAGTTTCAAAATTCCTGACGGAATTGGACGGTAGGGATTAGAAGAGAAATTAATTGAAAACGTTTGGACCTGCATGGTCAAAACCAGAACGACAGGGACCAAAACGTATAATATGGTAAACCATAGGGACTAAAATGATATTATCCCATAAAAGAATGACTTCGTTTTCTCTCTGTGTGTGAATCTAATAGGAAACCAAGCAAGTAGAACACAATACCACAACAATATATATGCTGCTAATAATAAAAAACACCAACAATAATCTATCAACACACATGCACAAAGATACAAGCTAATTTTTACGTAGAAAACCTCCTCGGATTGAGGAGTAAAAACCACCGGACCGTAGTCTACCCGGTAACTTCACTATCAACCAAATTATGAATGTACAATATGTCCCTAACTTCATATAGGGATACAAATCAGCTGCAGGATCATGAAAAACATTCTTGGCAACACAAATACAATATCAATAAGTGAAACAAGAGAGAGGATAGCACAAACTCGGATGCTCTGTTCAGGGTATATATCACTCTGCAAAAACTTCCAATCAACAATCTAACGGACAAGATTTTAGAACCACGGGTGAAGAATGTACTGGCCAAATTTAAACCCAATTGGACCATAGATTAAAGAGATATTACTCTTTGATGAAACCTACACAATACTGGAATTTACTCCCATGTTTTCTACACAGCTTTGTTTGGAACCGCAAAACTCACAACAGGGAACTCCGATTGACAATCCCACCGTCAAGATTCAATAACCACAAGAGTAGAACGTGCTGACCAAATTTCAACCCAAAATCGATTTCGAATGAATGAGATATCAATGTTTGAACAAGAATGTGCAATGGTTTTCTTCACACAATTTCTGCACACACACCTCTCTTTTTTCTCTCTTCTATTTCTCACTATAACCCTTTCTTGTAGCCAACGACACTTCTGGTGAAGAAGACAAAGGTCTTTAGATTGTCTCTACAACCACTAAATTACCAAAGTGCCTATTACCTTCATGTGGGCTTAACAATCAACATGTCAATGGGCCAACATGTCGATGGGTTATCCTTCACATATGAGGGAACCTAAACCCAACAGAGATGTCATATCAGCGGCATGCAAAGTTACATTTATTTTAACAAAATATATAAGTGTCATCCAAAACCCACACCCCAAGTGAGAGAATGCAATCAGTCTATATAAACATCAAAATAGGTAAATCCAAACTAGAGTGTTCACAATAGCTTTTCATAAATAATTTAGTTCTTAGACACATTAACGAATAAGGCATCCGAGGGTGAATGCCCACATCATTCGTTAGCCACCCTAACCTACCTATTCCTTTTGGTGTCATGAGATAGAGAAGGATATGAACAACATCGAAACGTAAACTCCAGTTTAATTTTGTATACCAAACTCAGAGATTAGTTTTCGATAGATAATAACTCAACGATCATATCAATAATTGTATAAATAATAACCTAAACATTTGGATATTAAATTATATAAATATATATATAATTAAAAAAAAAAAAACTAAATTGATAGAAAGTTGAGACTTTTTGAAATACTAGGTTTGACACGTGCTAAGATCTATTTCACATTTTTATTACATATATTATCTTAAATTAATAATAATAAAAATTATCCTCAATTATTTTTTTAAAGGAAATATTCATTATGAAAAAAAAAAAAAAAAAAAACATTACAGAGACATTGGATCAGCTAACACCAAAGAAGTTACACAATGAGAGGGTTATTAAGCTCCTAAGTAATTGAAACACTTAATTAGTTGAGTCATGTGCCACCATGTGTGCACTTCTCTATAGTCTATGCTAAACATAAACCTATCTCTTGAGCCAACTTTACACCTTTCAAGATTGCTAAGGCCTCAGACCTCTCAAGATTGCAAAGGACTTGACTACTTCAACTGAACTAACTGTTTTTCAAAGCTGTAATAGGGATAACAAATGTATTTGGGTTAGAAAACATGCTCGGTTTGAACCCACAATTCCTATAGACAATAAACATGTTCCGACATTGAGTAAAGATAATTTCGAACCATATAGCCAATCAGTCATAAGAAAAAGAAAAGATGTTAATAGGGAGTAACCTAATGATGATATACTTTGTTTTGTTTTCAGAGAAAGGATGCGAAACTTGAATTGTTCAATAATCTGCAACATATCGACTAAAACAATCATTGCAACCCACAAATTACCATAATAATGACCCCATCATGTGCAAGATAAAATAACTCTCAAATTCCAAAAGTGTAGGAGACATGTTCTCCTTGAAGTATTCCATGTTTAGCAATAACCCAATATGCCATTAGTTGTCTATACACATAGACATTGGGCTCAAGCCCACCCCAACCCCCTTAAAAAAAATTTATAGTAATAAAAAAATTATTATAGTATTTTTTTTTTTTTCTAAATCAAAGCAAGAGACATAATAGTAAATAATATTTTCAAATATTTCAACCAAAAAAAAAAAAAAGTTAATAATACTTTCCAAACCAAAACACTGCTTTTTTATTTTTCTTTATGTAATAATACTTTTCTCTTTTTCAGTCTCCAAAATAATTTGTTCAAATTTGACACAATCTCTTTGTCAACATCAATAATTGGTCTTCAAATTATATATGCTTTTGTTAATATTATGGATTTAAAATATGTTATTTTTTTTATAAAAAAAAATAGGGTTACTAAATTAATAGAATTTTAGAATAATCAAATTATCAGTTAATCTAATTTTAAATTTACTAAGTAATGGTATACTTAATGAATTTCTTATTGTTGTTATTTTGGTTAAATTTAATTGTAATAAGATGAAAAATGAATTTTTAACAAACTCATTGTTGTCTACATTGGAAGAGAGCTCATTGGTTCTATTGATCAAGATTTCATAATTGATAAGTTTGAACTTTTGAAAAATCATAGAATACAACTTAATTAGCATTTGATTGTATTTGCGGTCCATGTTTCTTCTATAATTTGTTTTGGTTTGTTTTTAATTCTGCTAATGTATTTATTTAGAATAAACATTTTACGAGGTAAGTCTCGTTATGTCTTTCTGACAACATGTATCTTGTTATTTAACTAATAAAATTTTCTCGAATTATCAATGTTCAAACAATAAAAAAAAATTAGTTATCGATATTCAAACAAAAGAAAAAAAAAAAAAAAAATTAGTCCACCTTGATGTTTAATTCTGGTTACATCCCTGTCCATACATATTGTTAAAAGACATGTATACAAAAGTTTGATTACTATAAATACTTAAATAAATAAAAATGTATTTAATTTCCTTATATATTTACATGAAGTACTTCATCATCTCGTTGTTCTTACCCAATCCAATGATACTTCAATTAATTGCATCATGAACCTATTTTTAGGGCTGTCCTGTATCGTTTTTGACGCCCATTTTCATTTTCATTTTTCAAAAATGATTTGGAATATGCGTTAGTTACTGTATTCTATTTTGTTTTTTCATTTTATTTTCAAAACAAAAACAAAATCAACATCGGTTTTAAAAGTGAAAAATTTCCAAAACAGCTTTTTGATGTTTTTCATTTTATTTTTCGTTTTGTTTTCCACTCTAAATTAAAAACTCATTTTTTTTTTCTTTTTTCTTCTTCTTTCTTTGACTCTCAGACCGATGTTCTTCTTCCTCTTCCTCTTCTTCTCTCTTCTTCTTCTTCGAATCTCTGATCTCCATCACTGTTGTTCTTCTTCTTCCTCTGCTTCTCTCTTCTTCTTCTTCTTCTTCTTCTTCTTCTTCTTCTTCTTATTTTCCGGGCGCCGGAATCTTCCTTCCACAAGATCGCCGGAATCTTCCTTCTGTTGATCCAGCCACCACCAGAGGCACGTGGGCGGAGCCGGAGGCACGTGCTCGTTACCGCTACTGCTATCAATTCTCAACTCAACAACTGATTCTAATTTCTAAGTTAGGGTTTTCTCTTCTTAATTTCTTCTACCTGCAACTATTTCAATCCATTTCCAGAATTTACAATATTCCCTGTTTATGTTTTTAATGGTTAATTTAAAAAATTAGAATCATGAGCAACCTATTTTGGAGCAATTAGTTGGATTACTTGAGTTGACCTGGAAGTTGGAAGCCTGTGTTGACTCTTTAATTATTGGCCTCAATTGTTTGCAATTGAAGATTTCAGTTTCAGACATTGCTAGCTTGTTTGTAAAACCTATATGGGTGAACAAGTGGAAGCACCATTTTACAAGGGTCGAAGAATACACCAACCCATCATATCCTCCTTTAACTGGTTCCAAAAGGAAGGAAGGTTAAATCAACAAACTGAAGTATATTCGCAATGAGTGGCTGTCTTCGAATCTGGCTGTTGGTGTGGGTTCGGGTGATTTCTTTGATTTCTTTTTTGATTATCTCTCTAAGATTCCTGTGGTCAAAAAGGAATTATTTTGCATTATTCTTTGGAGAATATGGTTCATACGAAATTCTTGTGTTCATAATACTAATATTGAGGATATGTCGGATGTCATTGGTTGGAGTGGGCTGTTTGAGTCTGAGAAACCTGGGTAATGTTTGCATTAGAAGGATTATTGAGTCTGAGAAACCTGGGTAATGTTTGTGTGGACTGTTTTCCCCTTGTTGTTTGCTGTATTCTGGGCGTTTGTTTGTCACTTTGTGCAGCGATGCTGCTGTTTATGTTTTCTCAAAAAAAAAAAAGAGTTTCTTAGTTGGGGTTCAAAACCACTCATTGAATTTCTTTGGGAATCAATAATTTTTGATATGTTTCGGATAACCTACCGGACGTGTTTTTTACGTTTTCATATTCGGAATACAACTTCCAGGATACGCTACCAGACGCGTTTTTGGATTTCGAAATTGAAATCAAAAACATTGTTTTCATTTTCATTTTTATTTTCGAAAAACAAAAACAAAAACAAAAACAGCTTTGAAAAACGTTACAAGATGCTCTAGTTTCTCCACGACTTTCATTGCTCTAATACGTATGACAAAGGTCTTTGAATTAGAAAACATATAGGGTTTGAATATTATTAATTTTATCTTATTATATTTAAATATATATCTTAGACTATTTTCTTATTAAGAAATAAATTTGGAAAAACATATAATAACATGTGAATATTCCATATATTGCATTATAAATATTGATAACAATTTATTTGTAACAAGCAATTAAATTAATCATAAAGCTCGACATAATAAAAGTATTTTTTTTTTTTCCTTCAAATAATTGTATTTTTACTAACTTGTAAGTTGATCTCATTTGGATGTTGTCTTTATGTTATTTTAACATATATTTTAAATATAAAAACATTTAAACTCTTAATCTAACAAAAGATATATGAATGATACATGGTGTAAAAGGAGCAATCAGTGCTTAAAAACTGAGCTTAAACCTTGTTTAAGTCTCAACAAAATCCCCTTACATACATTTATCATTTGATGATAGAAGCAATGAATACTCAAAGAATAAAATAAAAGAAAAAAAAATAAAGTAGAGAGGAGTTACACCATACCTTTGTGATGCAACATTTAACAATCAAGAGGACCTTTCCCTTGTGAGTGCTAAGATCAACATCATTTCCTCTAGCATCCTACAATTAACAGAATACAAATCAAAAAAGAAACACGTATCAAATTCCCAATTCAATAAAAAAAAAAAAAAAAAAATTGCTTCTTTTACAACAGACCCACAGTATACTAAGATTCATTTTCTAGAACTTGGTACTCAATTAATTTTCTAGGGCTTTGATGCTAAAAAATGAAAACTTTTTTATGGTACTGGAAAAGAAAATCATTATCTATTGTTTTCCTGCAATCTCTCTTCATCCAAAAAGAGGGTTTTTTTTTTTTCTAAATATCAAACAAGTATCAAGAAAAATTGTTCAAAGTTCCAACAATTTAAGTGAAAAAAAAAACTACACTTGATCAATTAAGGTGGGTGTATTGGATTGAGATTTTAATAGACAATTTTAGGGTGCAAGGATTTTATGGATTTGTATGATTTTAAAGACTATTAGGATTATATGGACTAGACTTTCAGGATTCTGAAAGAGTCTTTAGACTTTATTTATAGACTATTGGGATTATCTATATTTTATTTTAAGACTTTTTGGACTTTTTTAAATATGGGCCATATAAATTTGCTAGCTAACACACATACCTGAGTTGAGAAATCCAAACTAGCTAGCTGGGCTGAGCTGAAAAAACCCGAACAAGATATACTTTTTTAGAACATGCATCAACTCTGACAAGTTCAAAGTTTTCAATAAATATCCTTCTAACCAATCACAACTGAAATCAGAGGATTTGAAATGCAAATGAAGGTAACTGAATTGTTAGCATGTATTGTGTTCAACAAGACTGCCAACAGAAATATCAAATATGCATTAAGGGGATGGAAATTTGTATTCATGGAAACACATACAAACTAATTAGGCACTACTTGCTATAAATCAAGCAAACAAACATTTACAGAACATGAGCTGATTACAGGTTCTACACATTCCATTTCCATGTCAATATGGATCACAATTCAGTTCTCTTCTTTGCACTTGTTCATTGAGAAAATAATAACACTTTAGTTGTCAATGGATGCTTGAATCTCCTCTAGGGTTCGGCCTTTTGTTTCGGGTACCAACGCAATGGTGAAAAGGATTGCTAGTACACAAACAGTAGCATAAAGGAAAAATACACCTGAAAAAGATATCATAAAACCAAGGGAAAATTGTATTTTTTTCTCCGTAGTTTACCTTAATCTGCGTTTAGTCCACAGTTTTTTAGAATTGTAATATTTAGTCCTTTTGTGACAGAATCGGTCAAAAGACAAATTCTATCATGTCAGACTTAATAATTGACCTTAATGCCCCTGAAGGTTGCTGATCCCACTGGAAAGACCATTTTATCTTTAATTTTATCTTATAATTACAATTTTACCCTCTAAGATATTCATTAAATAAAAAATATACTAAAAACATAAATTAAAAACATAAATTTAAAATATCTTTTATTATTTTTTATTTAATTTTAAAACATAAATTAAAAATAAAACAAAATTTAAAAACAAATTTTTTTTATTAATAACATACTCATTTAATAAACTTATTTAATAATATCAATAAATATTTTCTTGTGTATTAACTCTCATGTCTTGCTAAATTGTTCTTCTTCTCATAGACTTCCTGTCCTTCATCCTGGCTGGATACTGCTGCCTCTTCTCCTCATGATCATGCAGACCACCATGCAGACCTTACTCAAGTTTTCATGGCATCTCGCACAGATCCTCAGCCCTCAACACGAACTTATGAGTCTCCCGATGAGACTGCCTCCTCAACTCCAGCCCCCTTTGTCGAAAAACCTCCAGAATATGCCACCTGATCATCAACCTTCTTTAAATCAGATCCAGTCCTTCGCCAAGACTCAAAGAGTTAGACTGTTATAAGTATGTTAGACTGGTATAGAAGGAAGAAACTTCTCAAAAATGGCAAACACTAGCACTAATCCCTCTACTGCTTCTCTAGTTCCTAATAGATTATCTTCTTCTATATCCTTACCTTCTCCTACTATCCAAAGAACCCAGTCCAACATAATTCAGGATCTAGTAGAATATACCCATATCCCTGCTTCTGCCCAGATAAATGAAACCACTTTCCCTCTGCTCAATCCATACAACATCTTCAAGAGAAACAAATCTCTTGCCTCCCGGTTAACTCGTCTTGTCCATACCAGACCACTTCCCATAAAAGAATATGTCCAGTCCACAGGCTTAGATAAATGTTTGATTCCATCCTCTCCTAGTGAACAATATGTCACTCTCACCATTGATCAAAACATGATAGATCAATGGATCAAGGAAGGATACTCCCATCTCCACATAGGTGCTGTCAGAATCATCCTCTCCCTACATGGTCGAAAAGGCTTACCTGTCACTGCCAGACTGGCCCTGCTCAACACCATCTACACTCAGTATGAACATACTGTGATTGGCACCTGCCTATCTACTCTTCATGCTGGTAGCATATCCCTCACATACTATCCCAACTTCAACATTCCTTTACGAGACCAGAACCTTCACAAATGTCTCAAGATCCAAGTTCAGATTCTTGGTGCTCCCATGCAAGCCAATTCCTACATGGCTACCGTCCATCATCAGCTTGCTTACAGACTTCAAGATCATGCTCTTGATCTCCCACTTCCTGGCCATAATGGTGACACCATCTTCATCAAAGCAGAAAGAGAAGATGAAGTTCCCACCATCCTTCAAATTCCAAAACAACTGCCCAGAGAAAAGCTCACAGAGATCATGCCTCTTGAATGGCTCACAAATTATGAAAAGGTTTTCCAGGACGAGGCTCCTGTCGTTGCTGCTGATACGTCATATGTTCCTCAGCCAGATGGCTCCATCAAAACTATCTATGCTCCACTCACCGGTTCTAATGCTTCTTCCAGTTCGGAGACTCCTCCGATATTCCAAGCCCTTATGATTCAACCGGTTACCACTGAAGCTGACATTCCTATCCACAGTTTTGAAGCTGACGGATCTCCGATCTACACTGATAAGATCCGTGGTCACTTCATCTGGGATGATGATCCAAATATGTGTGATGCAGACTGTATATGTCGACGTTGTCTTAAGGACACCTCTCCTACCTTCTGCAAACCCTGGAATAAACCTCACAAACCAGATCATCCTGATAGTCCTTGGATAGGCCTCCATCCTATCAAAAATAAACCTCTACCCATTTATGATAGAGCTTTACAGATCTTACGATCTGAAGGTCTCCTGCCTCCACAATTTACCCTTACAGTTCCTAATCAGCCCGTACCTGTCCCTTGCTACATGACCTCAGATTATGATTGTGATTTCCCTCCACTTGAACCTTCCTCAAATCAAGAAAAAACTCGTTTCTCAAAACCTTTTGTCCAATCTACCGAAGTCCAACCCGATGGTTCTTACAAACTGCCCTCCCAGGCTGAACAAGTCCTCAACTGGCAATCTCACAATGCCAGAGCTCAGAACAGAGTTCTTAACTCTATTGATCAGAAGATTGATCGTGTTACACGACATGTTTCTCAACATGATCACCATCTCCAAAGTCTTGATGCCTCCTTCAGAGATTTGGCCTCTGACCTTCAATCGAGAATAGCAAAGCTTCATGCTGATCTTCACAGATATATTTCTCATGGCTATTCTGGCCCAGACTTTGACACAAAGGAAAGAGAAATCAAGCACCTTAAAGAACAGCTTGAACAGCTGACCAAAGATCATTCTCACAAACCAAAACCTTACTCTCATCACTCACAATCACTGTTTTTCCCTGTATCTCCTACACATTCACCCCCTTCCAGATCTGATGATTTTTCCAACCACTTTAAATCCACTGGTGAATTGTTCTGGAAATATCCCGTTCTCTCTTCCCCTCAAGCAAAACCTAAGAACAGGTCTCCTTCGAAGCAGAAAGACAAGCACGCTACTTCCAGTTCATACGACCCAGTTCTATTTGCTTCTAAGACGTTTTCCTCCTCATCCAAGTCTGATTCAGCCTCCTTTTCTGAAGACGTCTCTTCCCAGTCGTCACAGACTTCCTGTCCTTCATCCTGGCTGGATACTGCTGCCTCTTCTCCTCATGATCATGCAGACCACCATGCAGACCTTACTCAAGTTTTCATGGCATCTCGCACAGATCCTCAGCCCTCAACACAAACTTATGAGTCTCCCGATGAGACTGCCTCCTCAACTCCAGCCCCCTTTGTCAAAGAACCTCCAGAATATGTTCCTGGCCGTTCTCCTGCTAAACCAACCAATGGCCCTTGGTTTACTCTTAATGACACTTCTCCTGGTTCCTGGAGAAAAAGGGTTTCCGAGATGAGCGCCTGGCTTGACCTACAACTGGCAAAGTCTGAACAGAACCTTGAAACAATTCTTCGTGAGTTCGTCTCTCGTTTTACTGGTTCTCTCAGAGATTGGTACCAAGCTCTTGGTGAATACAGACAACTCCAATTTGTCAGAGTCCCCTTAGCCTCCCAAGCCATGGGATACATATTCAGAGAATTCCTTGGTGATCCTGACCATCTCTATAAACAGGCTCGACAAGAATTCTTTGACATGCGTTGCTGCTCTCTCAAAAGAAATGACATTATGTTCCATTACAAGCGGATGTCTCAAAGATATCATACCCTTGGTGGAATTAATGATCATAGTCTTAAACAAGTCTATGTCAACTCCCTTCCAGATGACCTCCAAGATGAGATACAACGAAAAATAGACACCTCAGGACGATCTCTCAATGATACATCCTTAAGTGAGCTCCACATATATGCTCTCAGCTCTCAGCTCTCTGGATAAACTCTGTGCCACTCAAAGATTCTTCTCCAAGATTCTTCTCCAAGATGCTCACAGAAGGCAAACACCTGCAGTCCCAATGCCGTCAACCTTCTCTTCAAATCAAGTGCAAATCCTTGGGCTCTTGCACCTGCAACACGAAGAAGAAGATTCATTTCAAACGTTTCAACAACAAGAAAGGCCGGACTAAACGATTCAAGTTCTTCCGTAAGAAAGCACAGCGCGGTTGGAATAAATCCCAACGCTGCTACATTTGCGGCAAACCCGGACATTATGCCAAGAAATGTCCAAACAAAAAGGCAAAGTCCGCCAGATTAGTTCAGCAGTTGAAAGATATTGCTGATGAGGTTCCATCCGATGCAGACATTGAATCTATCTTCTCTGAACAAGATCAGGCAGATTCCTCCACGACCTTTGTTCTTCAAGAAAATCTTTCTGATTCGGAATATTCTGGCTCCTCTGACTACAGTTCTATCCCCGAATCCTATCAGGCTCCTCAGCTCGATTCTCATTCCGGTCCCCAAGCTCCGGTTCGGATTCTACCGGACAAGTACTCCAAACCTGTTGATGTCATCGCTTATTTCGACACAGGTTCTCATACTACAATGATGAACCCAAAGGTCCTTCCTCCAGAATTTTGGAAATCCCAGGTTCGGTATTTTCGGGCCGCTGATGGAAAAGTTTTTTCCACTAATCTGATTTCCCGAAAGAAGATTGGTATTCAGTTCTTCCCATCCTTTACTTTTTGGGTCCAAGTCGTCAGCACTCCTCTTCCAGATAAAGATATCCTCATCGGCTGGGATGTTTTTCGCCAATGTTACTCTCTTCGGATTCTCCCCACTGGCATTCGATACAAAAAGCATTTCAAAGCTTTTTCTGACATTCCGAGGATTTTCCCGCTCTCAGAAATCCAAGCCCCTTTTGAATATATTCAACAAAAATTGCTCCTGCTTTGTGCTGACAATCATGCCACTTTCTCTCATCCTTCTCCTCTGTGGAAGAATCCGGATTTCTTTATCAAGCTTCCCTTTAAGCTTAATGAAGATACTAATCCTACCAAGGCTACCCACTCAGGCATGTCTCCCTCAGATCTCAAGCTCGCCAATGACGAATGCAATGAGCTCCTTCGTCAAGGTCTGATTGAACATACCTCTTCTCCCTGGGCGTGTCAAGCCTTTTACGTTAAAAAACGCACTGAATTGCTCAGAGGAAAAAAGAGATTAGTCGTGGATTACAAGCCTCTCAACCTCTTTCCCTCTTTCTCAGAGATGATAAGTTTCCTGTTCCCAGACTAAATGTCTTATTCTCTCAACTTCCAGGTGCTACGATCTTCTCCAAATTTGATCTCAAAGGTGCTTTTTGGCAAATTGGTATTCATCCAGATGAAAGATACAAGACAGCATTCTGTCTTCCTAACGCTCAATACCAATGGACTGTTCTCCCTTTTGGTTTAAAGACTGCTCCATCCCTTTTCCAAAAGGCTGTTACCAGGATTTTTCATCCTCTCTTACACTCAGCACTCGTCTACATTGATGATATTCTCCTGTTCTCTCCAGATGATACCTCTCACAATCTCCTTCTCCAACAGTTTCATGACATTGTTCATCATTATGGTATCATGCTCTCTGAAAAGAAAAGCATAGTTGGGAAATCTGATATTGAATTTCTTGGAATGCACATTTTCAACGGCCAATACCGTCCTGGTCCTCATTTGGCTGTCCGATTATTAGACTTCCCCGATTCTGATCTTAGTGTGAAACAAGTTCAACAGTTTCTCGGAATCGTCAACTATGTCAGAGATTTCATTCCACATGTCAGTCATTACACCTCAGTTCTTTCTACGCTCCTCAAGAAGCGTCCTCCTCCCTGGAGTTCCTCCCACACTGAGGCCGTCATCAAATTAAAGGAGATCATTCAATCTCCTCCTGCCCTCGTCATCCCTTCTTCGGGCCAGCTCATCCTCCAGACTGATGCCAGTGATATTTTCTGGGGAGCCGTTCTCATTGAAGATCGAGACGGTCAAAGGAAATACTATGGTCATGCTAGTGGAAAATTCAAAGATGCCCAACAGCATTATCACACTATCTATAAAGAGATTCTTGCTGTCAAATACGGAATCCAAAAGCTGGATTTTCACCTCAGGACAAGAAACTTTATTGTTGAAATGGACAACTCATCTTTTCCAAAGATACTCGATTTTCGCAATAAGATTCCTCCCAATCCTCTCCTTTTGAGACTTAAAGATTGGTTTGCCCGATATGACTTCACTGTTCGTCACGTGAAAGGCCATCATAATATAATTGCTGACATGCTCTCCAGACCTCCACTCACTCATCTCATTACATCCACAGGTCATTATCCTTTTGTCTTCATGACTTCTCCTGCTGGTCCCTCATCATCTCATGCTGGTCCCTCATCATCCTCACCAGCCATACCTGATTACTCATTCCCACCAGAACTCTTGGCCACGTTGCCACCTGATCATCAACCTTCTTTAAATCAGATCCAGTCCTTCGCCAAGACTCAACTTCCGGTCTACCTAGCTCAGATCAACAGACAAGACTGTTGTCACACTGTCAACAACCTGTCCAGACCATTTCTTGACCCGTTCATAATGCCACCTTTTTACTATTTTTCTCCTCAACTCCTTTGGTTCCTCTGGTGTTTATCAGTTCTACATCATCATGCCATCGTCTTCCCACTTCAGGCCCTATACGGTCATCTCCATGATCCTTCTCAACGGAACTCTCTGTTATGGGTTTTTCTCCAATGGTTCACGTCCTTGACCAACTGGAAGAACGAACTCACTGAGCTCATGGGCAAATATAACATTTGGAAACTTGATTATGAATCAGCTGCCTCTGTATGCTGTATATGGATCTTCAATAGGCCCTACCGGTACAATCCCCACAAACGACTCCTTTGGACTGCCAACTCCAGTTATGAATGGTATACCACGTATGATTATCCAAAGATGTATCCACAAATCCTTCAAGTCGGTCTGCTCAATTTCCTCTGTGATGTTAATTATGTCTCCACCGACGAAGTTTTCATCCTACCAGATATTCCCAGAGACCCCTCTCAAAGCTGGAACCCTTTTCTGAATTCATACATGATTGACTCTCAGGACCCCTTTGACACTGCATGGCCCTGCTTCATCTGTGGAGCCCAAGATTCAGATGATGAAAATCATGCCAACTGTAATATGTCTTCTAGTCCGTGATTCAGCTTCGCTCAGACCAAAAATCTCAACTCGTCACGTGAAATGAAATAATTCACTTTCTTTTTGCTATTTTGTTTTATTAGGCAACTGTTTGGCCTTATTAGGTTTAATTATGATATTTCATTTTATTAGGCATCTTTTGTCTTTCTTTCAATTTGAAAGTCTGTAAACTTTGGCCGATGGCCCTGCTTTGCTTTAGCTAGGTATCTGCCACGTTTGTGGCCTTACTGTATAATAGGTTTGTCAGCACTCTCTCTCTCCCCCTATATAAGGAGAGCTCGTCACTTGTGTAAACTCAGAATCAAATCAATAAATATTTTCTTGTGTGTTAACTCTCATGTCTTGCTAAATTGTTCTTCTTCTTCCTTTGAATGCCATGTCTCTCATATAAATAGCAGTCTGTAATTATCTCAGTATGCTCTGTGCTTGCCTCTAGGTTGAGGATCCTGCACATCAGAAGATGAGGATATCTTTATCTGGAAGAGGAGTGCCGACGACTTGGACCCAAAAAGTAAAGGATGGGAAGAACTGAATACCAATCTTCTTTCGGGAAATCAGATTAGTGGAAAAAACTTTTCCATCAGCGGCCCGAAAATACCGAACCTGGGATTTCCAAAATTCTGGAGGAAGGACCTTTGGGTTCATCATTGTAGTATGAGAACCTGTGTCGAAATAAGCGATGACATCAACAGGTTTGGAGTACTTGTCCGGTAGAATCCCTCTCTTACAGGCCTTTAGAGTTTTCCCCACAATGGCGGCCTAACCACGGCCTAAACAGGATACTAACTTTCCAACCCACTAGAGACAGACAGGGACCTTAAGCCAAAAAGCCAACAAATCTCATCTTCTGATGTGCAGGATCCTCAACCTAGAGCACAGAGCATACTGAGATAATTACAGACTGCTATTTATATGAGAGACATAGCATTCAAAGGAAGAAGAAGAACAATTTAGCAAGACATGAGAGTTACATTTAATAAACATATTTAATAATAATATGAACTTATTTAATAGTAGTATACTCATTTAATAAAATAAAATAAAATAAACTCTGTAGAGATATTAAATTTCAATGAATTTCTATATTTTTTTAAAGGATTATCTAATAATTTAAGGAAAAAAAAAAACGAATTAACATATCAATTTTCTAAACAAATTAATGAATTAATCATCTAATAATTAACATATCAAAAACGAATTAACACCATCAACTCTATCTTCGTCTTTAACCTCATCACCACTGATGAACCAAATCAAATTAACCCAGACTGAAAGCTATAACCATCACCGATCAAAACCCATATCCATCACCGATCACCATCGACCACCCCAGATTCAACAAACCCGGTTGTTCATCTACACAACCCAAATTCCAAACCCAGTTTTTCAATCACTTCATGACAATCAAAGTGCTATACAGATTGCCAAGAACAGCCAATGGTAGCAGAAACTCCAACACGGCTGAGTAAGCCAGAGATTCACATGAAACTAAACCCAAATTACTAGCAGCAAGTCCAATTAAAATGCTCACAATCGCACCACTCACTGTTTTGCCAACCTTGGTCTTCTCAGACCTTCAAAATTTCCAAAGCAACAACAAATTTAAACAAACCCAGATACTTACTTCACAATCTAAAGCAACTGTATACAAAAAATGTACTAAAAACAGATAAACTTCAAAGTAACAACAAATTTAAACAAAACTTGTACCAAATCAACACAAAACAAAAAAACCTAGATGATTTTCTTCATAATCTAACACAATTGTATACCAAAAATGTGATAAAGTTGCAAAATTTATGATTTTTACCAAAACCACCACCACCCCTGTGAATCAGCCACTACCCAAACCCAGCCACTCTCTCTCCACGAAATTCCAAACCCAGAAATTTCAGTCAAAAACCCCAAAAATCCTAACCGAAATCGACCCTAAACCACAATCATCCAGCATCAACGCAAATCAAACCACCACCACCACCAGCGAAATCTTCATCATCTCCACCAGACCCAGACATCATCACCACCACAAGAACCCAAAACCGAACTATACCACCACCACAAACCGATCGCCGTAAACGGGAAGAAGAGAGAGAGAGAGAGAGAGAGAGAGAGAGATCTTTGGTCATGGAGGAGGGATTGAGAAAATGGTTTTCAATGGTGAAACAGTTGGATTTGATGGTGTTGATTGATGATGATGATGATGAGAATGTCGAAGAAGACATTGTTGAGAGAAAAAGATGAGAGATCGTGAGAGAGAGGAGAGAGAAAGGTTTTATTTTGTATTTTTAATATTTATTTATTATTTAATTCATTAAAAAATATTTATTATTTAATTTAATAATATTTATTAATTTTTTCATTTCTGAAATGATAATTATACCCTTTAGAAACTAAACCTTCTAAAAACTGGTTCGTAAATTTACCTATTTACCCTCGTTGACTTAATAGAATTCAATGAAACCCTAACAAAATTGAACAATAGGGACTACAATCTTTATTGTCAAAATAATGATGGACTAAAAATTACAATTCTAAAAACCGTACACTAAACGTAGATTAAGACAAACTACAGGAACTAAAATACGATTCTCCCTAAAACCAAATATATAAGTGACAAATGATTCAGCCCAAGAAAGATAGAATTGCCTAAACTATCATAAAGGCCACACCCGAAGTTGATTTTCCAACAACATGTTTTTACATTTTTACTACACATGCATATATGTAACTACAATTCAATCGGAAAACAACTTGCACACAGATTCCAACACCGACTCATTAAATGATTTTTTTTATTTTTTTTATCCTATATATATATATATATATAAGAGGCTAAAACTTTCAAAAGGTAGTTTTTCGTTTGCACAATGGACTTATTCCCCTCTGTGTCCTTTTTTTCCCCTTTTGTGAATGATCGATGAATTTCCTTTTCCTTTTCTCAGATGTGAATGATTGAGATGAATTGCCCTCTTGTGTCTTTTTATCACCCTTTTCAATTTTTAAAAGGGTAATTTTTTGTTTACACATTAGCCTTATTTCCCTTTGTGTCCTTCTTTTTCCCCTTTCCCCTTTTGTCCTTTTTTTTTTTTTTCCCTCTTTGAACGTGTCTCGCATCACGAACATCATGAACACCAACATCAAACCTAGACCCAGCAAATCACGCAAACCACAAGGCAAAACTCAGTTCATCAACACAAGTACACAACCCAAATTCAATTAAAGTTAAAGGAAAAAAAACTAAAAAATCAACTACATACACAGCAAAATCTAACACATTCAGGTGTGATTAATTGAATAGAGCTTGTAGCTGTGATGATGATGGTTGAATATGATTTATTTTTTTCTGTCTGGGTTTGTTGAATTTAAAATCACAATGATGAACATGGAGAAATCCAAGAAAAACAAAAATAATTAAAATTAAAAAAAAAATTAACCTTAAATCCAGCAAATCTAAAATCAGAGAAAAAAAAATTTTAACTTTCGAAATCAAGATATAATTTCAAAAAATTAAAATTAAAACCCAATCTTTGAAATCAAATTTCTGAACATGCAAGAGACGAAACGAGAGAAGAAAATTGAAATAAAAATCTGTAAATGAGAAATCTAAAAATCAAAACCAAAGATGAAATCTCAAGAAGAGAAGAAGAGATTGGTTTAGGAGGGATTAGTTTGGAGATTTGTTTGGTTAGGAATTGGGACTTGAGAGAGATTTAAAGTCTGAGTGCTCTGTATACGGAAAGTTTCAATCGAAATCTAGATATAATTTTTAAGAATAAAAATAAAAACCCAATCTTTGAAATCAAATTTGAACATGCAAGAGACGAAAATTGAAATAAAAATTGTAAATGAGAAATCTAAAAATCAAAACCAGAGATGAAATCTCAAGAAGAGAAGAAGAGATTGGTTAAAGTTTGCTTGAGTTCTATGTGGCCCAAAAGTGGAGTTTCGACGAAGTCCCGCGTGACGAATGGAGATTCATACAGTGGGAAGCTCTGTTGCAAAAATGGAGATGGGACTTGGGAGGAAGAGAGAGTTTGGAGAGAGAAAACGTAAAAGTGAGATAATAGGAGGAGAGAGAGAGAGAGAGAGAGAGAGAGAGTGAAATTGGGCAGTGTACTTTTTTGGACAGTGTGTGGTATTTTTTATTTTTTAAAAAATTGTCTTTGTTAGATTGCTCTTGGATTCATCGGCTCTACTGACCTGACACGGTTCTGGTTCGGTTTCGAACCGGCGGTTCCGGTTCTGAACCGGCGGTTCCGGTTCCGGTTCCACGGTTAGGTGGAACCGGAACCGAAACCGGCCTTAGAAGGTTCCGGTTTCGGTTCCGGCAGAACCGACGGTTTTAAACCTTATTATTTTTTTTTAATTTTTTTTTTTGTAAAAACCCAAATCAGATCTCTCTAGAAATACTGGAATAGTCTGGATCAGTCATCAATCGATTCAATCCAAATCAGATCTCTCACAAATCTGAAATCAACCACAAATCAACCACAAATCACCCTGAAATCAACCACAAATCACCCCCAAACCAACCGGTCCAACCCCAAACGCCCAAACCACCACTGCACCACCCAATCAACTTCGTGAATCGAAGATGAAGATAAGAATCGAAGAAGAAGAGATCGAGTCGAAGAAGAATAGAACAAGAATCGAAGAAGAAGAAGAAGAAGAAGAAGATTAGAAGAATCGAATCGAAGAAGAATCGAAGACGAAGCGAAGACGAAGAAGAAGAAGAAGACGAAGAAGAAGAAGAAGAAGGAATCGATGAAGAAGAAGAAGAAGAAGATTTGATGAACTCATGAACTGAAGAAGAAAAAGAAAAAACGAAGACAGAGAGAGATCAGGAAATTGGGATTTAGGTTTAGGACTTTATATATATATATATATATTAAAAAAAAAAAAAAAAAAAAAAACATGAACCACCGGTTCGAACCGGAACCGGAACCGGAACCGCCGGTTCCATTCCGGTTCGAACCGGCCGGTGCTTAAAAAACTAAAATCGGAACCGGAACCGGCCTCCTCCGGTTCCGGTTTTGGAACCGGAACCGAAAATCTGGTTCCGGTTCCGGTTCCGGTTTTTACGGTTCGGTTTCGGTTCGGTTCCACGGTTTGAACCGGAACCGTACCAGGTCTAGGCTCTAGAGTCTAGACCAAATCTCGGAGTGACTTGAAACTTCCTGATATATATATATAAATTATTAACTTTAAATATCGTCCTATTATATATCAAAAATAAACCTTGAAATATAAAAGGGGAAAAAAATTTAACCTTAAATCCATTAATAATCAAGAAAAAAAAACAAAAAGAATCTTGAATACAAAATTCTGATCAAGAGAAGACAAGACATACATTTAAACAATAAAAAGATATTAAATTGTCTACTAAACAAAACAAAATATTAAAATCTTAAGATAAACATGTAAGGTAAATAATAATATGAATCTAAACAAAAGAAGAGGTAAGTGATAATATGGGTCTTAACAAAAGAAGAGACACATAACAACATAGATCTGAATGGATTTGGATCCTCTTTTAAGCTAAGCTTTACCTAAGCTTTTAAAGATCTAGAGACATGTGACACTCAACAAAATGAAGGGTTCTGATTTCTTTTTATTTTTCTTCTCCTTTTAATTACCCCAAACGGCAGCGTTTCACAGACTTAAAGTTCAAAATCCTGAACTCTGCGTTTTCTTCATCAAGCACAACTTCAAGGTGAAGAGATGCTGAAGATATCTCAGGTGGCCGCCATTTCCGTGAATGAGTCCAGCGTCAAGGTGGAGTTGTCGGAGTCGGCGAGGGAAGGCCAGCAGTGACTGCCTGACTTGGTCAGGCCATCAGGGACAGCATGAACAATGGAACCGACCACTGGTTTTGATGTCAGTCTTTGGCCAAGTTGACTCAACCGAGTGTGATGAGTTATGATCAAGTTTGAAGGATTTTCCCATCTTTTAGAGGAAGAAACTTCATCAAACAGAGAAAAGAAAAAATTGATTTTTTTTTTTAAAGAAGAAACAGTACAAGAAGTAGGATCCAAATGTTATTGGGTGAAAAATCTCGATTGAATTTTCAAATTTCTTTTGTATGAATCAGTGAATCACCATGATTGTCCTTCCTTGTATAGAATAAATTAATAATTTAAAATAAAAAACAAAATAGGTCTGGTTCACGAGGAAAACACAGGGGAGGTAGAAAGGCAGAATTGGTTGGAATTTTGAAAGGAAGTTGTCTTGAAACGCTGCCGTTTGGGATAATTAAAAGTAGAAACAAAATAAAAAGAAATCGAAACCATTCATTTTGTTGAGTGCCACATGTCTCTAGATCTTTAAAAGCTTAGGCAAAGCTTAGCTTAGGAGAAAATCTAAATCATAAATAGAAGAGAACACCATTTTGTAAGAAATTTATGAAGTCTAGCATTACTCAATATAATTATAATAGCTTCTGTTCATACTTCTGATGTAGGACCATGGGAGCGATATGTGACAATCGTAAATGTTATTGTTGATTGTTTTTATTATATAATAATAAATAAAGAACTCCAAATTCAATTACAATATTTGGAGTACTAACAATTTTTTATTGTAAATATGTTGTAAATAAGTTTGTATTTATTTATAAAATATATATATATATATATATAAATATACATATATATTATATTAAAGGTTTAATACTACAAATTTAGCACGTGCATTACATGGGCCTTTCCCACTAGTAGTCTATAAACACAACTAACACTTATTAGATAAAAACTAACACACACAAGAAAAGAACTCAAAATAACAAAAAAAATATATATGTAGAATAATTAAATGACACCAAGATTTAAAATTGATACAAATCAAAACTAATGATAGTACCTTTTTGGAATGATTGATGATGTGCGATGCATAAGCCACGATCAATGTCTCCAAACAAATTTATTAACAAACAATGAAACCCACATGAAAAAAATCAAAACTTTGAACAAAAAAGGAAAAAATTTTGTGGTTTTTTTCGGTCAAAGATGGAAAGCAGAGCTAAACACAAATGAGGTTTCGTTTTTAGTTGGTAAAAAACATGAATTTTTTAGGGTTCGGTCTTGATCGAGATTGATAAAGAGATGGCGGTGAAGGTTGATGCTAACAGAGATGGGTTGATTTTTTTTAGGGGATGAAGATGATTTTGAGAGCGTGGAAAGTCTGATCGGAGAGTGCAAGACAATTTTGGGGTCTTTGTATTTATAGTTATCACTAAAAAGTCTAGAAAATCCATTTTTTCATGAAAGTCTGGATCTGATACCATACTATATTATGGACTTTTAAAAAAAATCTTAAAAGTCCTAATCGAATATCACAAGACTTATGTAACTTATTAAAAAGTCTCAATCCAATACCACCAGACTTTTACTTCCAAAAATTATCTATTAAAATCTCAATTCAATACAACCCCCTTAAGCGATAGCAGTTTCAAATTTAAATTTTTTTACAACAAATTGATAATTAAATAATAGAGCATGGAAATTATACAGTCACTATAACAAAAAACATAATGCATCCAAGCCATGAACCAAACTCAAAACAGAAAACCTACCTATAATTTTCAGTATTCACCCAAGAACAGTACAACACAAACAAGCACCACCACCATACAAGCAAATTTCAATCTTAAGTCTAAAAAACAAATAATAAAGACACTGACCCCAAATCTAGCTAAGCTTTCAATTGTATTTGGTTTTCTTCGTCTTTTTGGTGCATCGAGCATAGTTTTAGATAATCAAATCAACAAAACATAACATTAATCAAATCAATTCTTTATAATAATAAAAAATAAAATTATAAATCTGAAAAATAGACCGTTGTCCTTCTTGATATCTTCACGCCATCACTTTCGGAAACGACCCCCCCATCGTTGCTAGCAAACCAAGGTTCTAGTCTCTCTTTTTCTCTCTTATCTTTCAAGATTCAATATCTTTGTTTTTCTATTTTTTTTTTGGTTAATGCTACCCATCCCAACAAATTGTCCCCAAAATATGTACAATCCTACGTGGCAGTCCAGCTCATTTAATGGCATTCCAACTCATGAAATACATCTCTTTTGGCAACTGGGCACTTACCTCTCTCTGCCAAAATCAAAATCCCCAAAAGAAGCAGGAGAAGCACCTATTCTTCTTGTTTTGTTTCTCCCCGTTTCTTTTCACTGCTTCTAGCTTTCTCCTTCTTCCTCACCTCTGCTTCTTGCAAGTTTTTTTTTTTTTTTTTTTCCGGTTTGGTGATGTGGATCCAACATGTAATTTTGTTTTTTGGTTTCTTTTTCAATTAATTTCGTTTATTGGGTTTGCATTGTCATCATTCTAATATCCCATTTAGTTTCCTAAAGATTGTACCTTTTTTGCATCCTTCCTTTGTTTTTATATCAAATCGATTCGAATGTGAGGTTATTACTGATGTGTTGCTGCTAACATAGCCAATCATTTGATTAAGCTTATAATTTATCACAATTTGTTTCCAGGAAGATTGCAGCATACTAGTGTTTTCATTGTTTGGGTTATTTGCAGAAATCGATTTGTGCCCTCATTCTCTCTCTGTTCTTCCCCGTTCGTGCTCATACATCTCAGAGCAAAAGCCATCTTCTACAACTACAAGCCCAGTTGTAGAAATCGATTATCTTCAAAGAAAGCAAGACTTGATTTCAAAAGGTATAAAAGCAAGGTTTTAGGATTTAAATTTCTAATTGGATGGATTTTCATTGTTTGGGTTATTTGCAAAAACGATTTGTGCCCTTATTCTCTCTCTATTCATCCTCTGCTGCTGGGCAATAATCTATTCCATTAGTGATTGTTCATTCCACCGCTGCAACTACCAATTTTAGATTGATTTAGATTAGGTGATTGGTTTGGTTCTTATTGTATATATTAATCTAGACTGGTGTTATAATGCTTGGAATTGGTGGTAATGTTATTATATGTTTATAGACATGCGCAGAATGTCATAATACTTCTATATCATCCATATTTTCTATATGCTCATATAAATCATCAGTTCTTCTTGTGAATGATGCAGGAATGGAAGAATCTTCAAATATTTACACAAGTTTAGAAGATTGCATTATACTTTATAATTTATCACAATTTGTTTGATTAAGCTTCTAATTTATTACAATTTGTTTCCAGGAAGATTGCATTATACTAGGGTTTTCATTGTTTGGGTTATTTACAGAAATTTCTTCCTCTATTGCCTGTTA
The DNA here is from genome assembly GCA_008009225.1 of Acer yangbiense. Taxonomy (NCBI): domain Eukaryota; kingdom Viridiplantae; phylum Streptophyta; class Magnoliopsida; order Sapindales; family Sapindaceae; genus Acer; species Acer yangbiense. The sequence goes on from CM017764.1 coordinate 16,309,242, forward strand.
ATATTCTATTCCAAAGCTTTTAGCGATGAGATTGCCATGGACAATGCCAAAGCTTCATCTAACAGCAATGCCAAAGCAGCTCTATGAACATTTCCGAGTGTTGAATTGTTTTTCAATTTATGTATTGGCTTTGTATTTGACTAGATTGTAAAGAGATATAACAATTATAACGACTTGTAATTTTATATAGTTTTCAATTTGTTTCTTATGTGCTGCAATGTGTAAGAGATCCCTGGTTTACTGATTTCTAGTAGAGAATGCTTTCTGTCAAACTTATTCATGGAAGTGCATATTGGTGCACATACATCACAAACTACATACTTCCTCGGCAGTAAAGCTACAAACCAAGTCTTCCACAAAGTGAAAAATTACAAAATAATAAAATATGCTATAACTCTTCACATTAGCCAAAATAACTAAATTGGTTATAAGTTTTACACCAAATCACTGGAAATAAGTTTGTCAGCTTTCATAGTGTCATGAGATTGTTAAACTGGGATAACATTCAGCAGTATCATGAAGTCACCATCTAGAACACGTACTTCTCAACTTTGCTTCTATCTTTCAATTGCGCTCTTGGTCATCATTCTTGTCTCATAGTCTTTAAACAGGTTGTTTGGATAAGAATTTTGAGTAAATCCCAATAATAAGGCCATATTTTCCTACAATAAAATAAAATGAACTTCACAAACAAGTAATATTTTCAGGAAAAAGAAACACTCACAAACAAGACTATCACTTGCATTACAACCACCAACTGAAGGATATTGGTTATTGGCTATACAAACTTGATCTCCCTTGTCAATTATAGAATCCTAAATTAGAAAGAGTGGAAGTTCAATCATCATGATATTCAAATAATTATTATCAATCCAAAAATTATAACTCATGTATACCTTCATAATAATATTGCTCTCTTGTGTTGCAATTACACTACCACATTCTTAAGTGAGTGGAGGACCAATATTACAATGAACTGCATCACTTTCAACCGGCTGAAAATTATGGCAAAATAAATATTCCACATTAAGTATATGATTTAATTTTATAAGTATAGAAATCAAGAAAATTTATTATTACCTTGCTAACCTGATTTCCTCCCGAAGTAAGGAATTCATTAGACATGATCTTTTTGTCTCTTTGTTGTTTTCTTCTGTCGACTTTTTCTACCTTGCATTGTTTCTTTTTAGAAGGAGACCAACCTTTACTTCTAACCTTTAATGGAGTCGGTATACGTTGACTTGAATTTGAAACTCCATTAGCAAAATTCTCACACTTCTTGTCAACTAGTGAATTAGGCATCGGTTGGTTACAACTATCAGGTGAATCGATATTACATATTTCTCCCATTACTTTTTGCATCCAAGTCATAACAAGCATTCACTTATCTTCAGAACTACTTGCTGCTTTCTTGATTTCATCAAAATATTTTTGCATCTGTGCAACTCCTTATGCTTCAGCTGTCCATTCATCATAGTTAACTTTGATTCTCATGTGAGACCTCTTCACATATGTCCTCCATCTCTGGATAATGTACTTGGCTGGTACTAAGCCGATTTCATGATGAGTTAAAACATAAATTGCATGTCTACACAATATTCCTCTAAACTCAAATAAGCAACAATTGCACTTAACTTCCAAATCCCTTTCCTTGAATAAAACCTTGAAAGCGACCTTCTTCTTTTTTATCTCCTCGATCATAACAAAGTCAGATATCTGGAACTGTAAAGTTTCATCATCCATTTTTTGCATCGAAAGCATGTTACAATTTAATTTGCCTATGAGGTCAGCTTGAAACTCTTTAAACTTTGAAATTGTGTACACCCTCTCAACTTGCTTTTCCATGTCAAAAGGGTTACACATGGAATACGTGAAGATAAACAATTACAATGTTCCATGGTCTCATTTTCCACCTTTTTCTTCAATGCATTCTCATATTGGTCTACAAATTGTTTTAAAGTAGTCTTAGAGTTTACATGACCATCAAAAAAGGCATTCATACTCTCACTACGTTGTGTAGTAGACATACCTGCCCAGAAATTGTTTTTCACATATGCCGGCACCAGGGGCGTACCCAAGATTTTTTATTAGGGTGGGCTAAAATAAAACCATATATAATAATAATAATAATAATAATAATAATAATAATAATAATAATAAAATTAATAGTAAGTGAACCTCGACGATACTAAAAAATTACTAAGCAATTTGATTAAAGTAATATTTTATAAATTATAATATAACACTAAAAATAATAAATTACATTCGTAAAATAAATTAATATAAAAAATAATAAAAAACTAATTTAAAATTATGAATAATAAACCTAAAATCTTAATTTTTTAATTAAAATAAAAAAAATTTAACTTCTTAAAATAACTGAATCGAAGAAATATTTAATGCGGAGAAAGTGAATTGGGACGAGAGAGAGGAGAGAATTGGGTTTGGGATCGGTGAGAGAAAGATAGAAATAGAAATATAGAATATACGTTAGAGAGGTTGAGAGAAAGAGAGGATTGTGATTTGGGACCGGTAAAAGATAGAAATAAAATTGATTTTGATAGTTGATGTGACCTGCACAGAAAAAAGAGAATAATTGGTTTGCAGACTACTAGCTACTCTTAACTCTATAGTACTTGTTATAATAATATTAAATTAATCATATTTTATATATATATATATATAAATGGTTGACCCGGCTATAGCCCGGGTCAGCTCCCACATCCGTACGCCCCTGGCCGACACCCAATGATGTCTCTCACTATACATGCTCTCCAGCCAGTCACTGCACACCTTATATTTCTCGATCATTTCGGTCCAACCTTCTTGAAACTCACTCGGATTCAATGAGTCATAAACAACGTTGTTCAAGGAAAAGCTAATTGACTTATATTCCTTGTACCCACATAACCATTTTGGTACTTTATTCATTATATGCCACATGCACAAATGATGCCTAGTGTTCGGAAAGACAATTTGAATCTTTTTTTCATGGCTTTGTCCTGATCGGTAATTATTCCACTTGGAGCACACCCATAGATACATACAAGCCAAGACTTAAACAACTAAATAAATGTATCCATGTCTTCACTTGAAATCAGCCCACATCCTAGCAAAATTGATTGGCCATGATGATTCACCCCCAAAACTGGAGCAAATGGCATGTCATATAAATTAGTCAAGTATGTAGTGTCAAATGTAACAATGTCACCGAATTCTCCATATACTGCTCGACTCCTTGCATCTGCCCAAAACACATTTTTTAAACGGCCAACTTCATCTAAATCAATGGCATAAAAGAAATTTGTGTTCTTAGCTTGCATATTCAAAAAATAGTTTTGAATTGTCATGGCATCTCCTTCCCCGAGTCGTAATCGACTAACCTTTTCGATGTAGTTTCTGCAGTCCCCCCCCCCCCCCCCAAGTTGTAACTCTTGTTCACCCATATTTCAGTTTTGTCATTCAATTCAAGCTTCTTTCTTATATATGGGCTTATCTCCCGAAAACACTTCCAAAAACGAGATTTGGTCGGAATCAAATCATGATTATGATCAAGTTTAATAGAGCTCACTAATCAACTTCTACTTGAGCATAAACCTACCCTAACTTGAGCCATGCAATTATTCTTTTTACTAGGACGTGGCTTTAGAGCATTACTTGATTTACTTTTGTGTGTTCCTGAACGAGCACATGCATAGGTAACATATCTCAACTTCCAGTCTTCTCCTTTTGATGATGTTCTCTTTATCACAGGAAACCCATTTTCTCTCCCATATTCTTTATAATATTCAAATAGTTCATTAGCACTGCTAAACAACATTCCAACCTTTGGCTCTTGTATTTTCTCTTTCACATCGTACCATTGTCCATGACAGCATCATCGCAATTTATGCCATCTCCGTCATCCTCCATGTTAATCCCATCAAATTCTTTTTCAACTTCATCATCTTCTAAACTTAGGTAAATATTTGAAGATTCTTCCATTTCTGCATCATTCACAACAAGAACTGATGAGTTATATGAGCATATAGAAAATATGGATGATATAGAAGTACTATGGCATTCTACGCATGGCTATAAACATATAATAGCATTACCACCAATTCCAAACATTATAGCACTAGCCTTGATTAATATATACAATAAGAACCGAACCAATCACCTAATCTAAATCAGTCTAAAATTGGTAGTTACAGCGGTGGAATGAACAATCACTAATGGAATAGATTATTGCTTAGCAGCAGAGGAAGAACATAGAGAGAATGAGGGCACAAATCGTTTTCTGCAAATAACCCAAACAATGAAAACCCATCCAATTAGAAATTTAAATCCTAAAACCTTGCTTTTTATACCTTTTGAAATCAAGTCTTGCTTTCTTCTAAGATAATCGATTTCTGCAGCTGGGCTTGTAGTTGTAGAAGATGGCTTTTGCTCTAGGATGTATGAGCACAAACGAGGAAGAACAGAGAGAGAATGAACGCATAAATCGTTTTCTGCAAATAACCCAAACAATGAAAACCCTAGAATACTGCAATCTTACTGGAAAAAATTGTGATAAATTAGAAGCTTAATCAAACGATTGGCTATGTTAGCAACAACATTAGTAATAACCTCACATTCGAATCGATTTGATATAAAAACAAAGGAAGGATGCAAAAAAGGTACAATCTTTAGGAAACTAAATGAGATATTAGAATGATGACAATGCAAACCCAATAAACGAAATTAATTGAAAAAGAAACCAAAAAACAAAATTACATCTTGGATCAACATCACCAAACCTGAAAGGAAAAAAAAAAAAAAAAAAAAAACTTACAAGAAGCAGAGGTGAGGAAGAAGGAGAAAGTTGGAAACAATGAAAAGAAACGAGAGAAACAAAACAAGAAGAAGAGGTGCTTCTCTTGTTTCTTTTTGGGATTTTGATTTTGGTAGAGAGAGCTAGAGATGTAGGTGCCCAGTTGCCAAAGGAGATGTATTTTATGAGCTGGACTGCCACGTAGGATTGTACATATTTTTGGACAATTTATTGGGATAAGTAGCGTTACCCTTTTTTTATTCTTCTTTCTTGTCAACTTAGTCCACCTCTTCGACTATAATAATTGTTTAAATATTATCCTTTCTTTCACTTTACACAAATCTCTCATATATTTTAAGTCATCAAGTTGCATGACAAATTACATTATTACCCCTATATTATTTCTTATTCCTTTTCAACTCATCAAATGCATAGAAAATTATATTTTCATCACCCATCTCATTTTATAATTTAAAATAATAATAAATCCAAATACCTATTGATTTCGGTCCAATCCAAATCATTACTTAACTTGTCATAATTTTAAGTCTCACAAACACTATCATTTCGGGCCTCTAGCCTTTTAGCAAATAAATTCCGTCCAAATTCACAATAATTGGGGTCAACTATTTAACAATGATTTGACCAATTTTTCAGGATATTACAGTCATGTACCTTGATATTATTTGATTAGGCTTAATTATTAATTTTTTTATTGAAAAAATTCATTATAGTTAGTATAGGCCGACCTTAAGAACGTGACGAAACTTCTTACATAGTAATAAGTGGTTTTACCATTAGAATTTTTCTTTAGATGTTAATTGTAAAGTAAGTATCAAATTTGTAAACAGTCCTTATTGTGGTAATTAAAAAGACAAATTTATCCTTATTTTGATTATCTCACATCTATTTGTCAATGTCTTTTAGGAACTTTTAAGGGTTAATATTGAAAATTCACTATATTAGAATTTTAAAATCAAAATAAATTTTGAAAATTACTATACAATTCCTGTTGTGTTACTATTACTAAGACCTGTCTATTAAGTAATTATACAAACTCGAAGAGTTGTATTTGTTATTTGACTTTTAAGAAAATCTAAGGAACGCGACAATTGAAATCTTACTAAGTAATTATATAAACTTTAAGGGTGTATTTATAATTTAACTTTCAAAGAAAATAAAAGGGTTGCTATAATTAAACGCTAAAGTGTCTCTTTCTATATAGCTAATTGATAATAGAAGTTGAGATCTTTTATGAATATTGAATTGAGCAATAAATTGTGGTGGGGAGCAAAAAAACAAGAAAGGGAAACAAGGGGTAGGTGAGAGGCACGCGCGAAGAAATGCGAGTAAAAGAAAGAGAAACTTATCTGTTTAAAACCCATTCCCCTCCATTTGAAGTTACACTGGAACACTCCACTATCCTCCACTAAAAGCCATGCAAGCAAATTATCCTGCCAGATTCCTCTACACACCTATCTCTCTCTTCTCTTTTTCTCTCTCTAATAAATCTTCTCTTCAATATTTAATAATAAATCCCATTAACATTCAAACATTTTCTCTCTTTTATACTCGAATTGAAATCGTTTACTTTTGAAAAATGATTCGAGACGGGGTTTTGGTTCCAGTGGATCAGGGTTCGTTGAAGAAAAAGACTGCAGTTTCCAGCAGCTGGATTCTGCTGGATCACAATGGACACACCACCATTCTTGATGTAGACAAGTATGTCATTATGCGCCGAGTTCAGATTCATGCTAGAGATCTTCGAATTCTTGATCCTATGTTATCATATCCTTCAACTATTCTCGGTAGAGAAAAAGTTATTGTTCTCAATTTGGAGGTGCCTTTTCTCTGTTTTTCCATTATTACACTTTGTTTTCTTCTTCTTTTAGTTGCTTAATTTTGTTTTTATTTCTGGTTTTCTTTCTTGTAGCATATTAAAGCAATTGTTACAGCAGAGGAGGTAATTCAACTTTCAGTTTTTTTAACCAATTGGACTTCAATTTTTGTTCTGTTTGGAAGTTGTTAGTATAAAAATGATATGATAGAATAGAATTGAAGCGTGTTTATAAGGCGAAAGCATAATTTGATTTGGGATAGGTATTGCTTAGAGATCCACTGGATGATAATGTGATTCCCATTGTAGAGCAACTTCAAAGGCGATTGGTTCCGGATAATCCCATAAGCCAAGGCCAAGGAGAAGAGGATGACCATCCTGGGGTCAGAAATGACATTGACACCGGAGAAGAAAATGGTAAATCTCCTTCAATCATTGTTTTTTGTTACCACATAAATATTTGCTGTGTTATCATAAATTTTGTAAGATTGAAATGATCTTTGGCTGTCTGTTTTTATGCAATGTAGAATTTCCATTTGAATTCCGTGCATTAGAAGTTGCTCTAGAAGCCATTTGTAGTTTTCTTGACGCTCGGACAAGAGAACTGGAGACTGATACATATCCTGCTTTAGATGAGTTGACCGCCAAGGTAAATGCATTTTAAATAAACTGTTCTGCTTTCTTAGTCTGATTAGCTGTAATGATTAAATTTATTGATTCTATGTGTGTTGTCCTGAATCCCTGTTATTGAGCTGGTTATACAAATTCTGATTTATGAACTCGTTGAGCAAACTTGTGTTCATAACTATGTTTGGAATTTATGACTTAAGCATATTAATTGAAAATTTTGATTGCTTTCTAATCTTTTATAATTTGTAGTTTCCAATCTATTTTTCAGTTCCTTGTGTTAGGTTTTAGGTACAATTCTTTTCCACTTTTTACTAAAAGATCAATTATACTTCTCTATAGATCAGCAGTCGTAATTTGGACCGGGTGCGTAAGTTGAAAAGTGCAATGACAAGGTTGACAAATCGGGTTCAAAAGGTATGATTAGTTATTGTTGATATTTACATGGCATCTGGTATTTATAGCATTGAATGAGTTCATCAATTTTGTAGGGTATAAATTAATTTCTTTCTATGTTCTATTGGTTAAGTATTCTGTTGCTTAGATCCAGAATATTATTTGCTTTAAGATGTTGGGCAGTGACTATGATGGTTTGATATATATATATTACATGTCCGGGCCATCTATGCTGCGTAGCTTTTGACAACTTCCTTTCAGGTTTATAGGGTATCTTTCTAAATGATATAATAAACATGGTCATGCCAAGTTCCCATGAAAATGGATATATGTCAAGGAAAAGCAAAGGCATGCCTTTAGACCACACCAATGAATAAACTGTTCCTTTTCTTTATTCAGGATCTTAGTCTTAGTGCATCTTACTCTTGATATTCTATAAAATAGTATTTCTCTATATGTGTGTGGACTCTGTGGTGCAAATCATTTTTTTTCTTTTTTCTTTTCTGCATGAAGGAATTGGCAGTGGGTATCAGTTTGCTTGAAATTTTTTCTATAGGCAAATCCTCGCTCTCTGGGCAGAATTATGTTTATTGTAATATTTATTCACCTAATTGTTTATTAACTTTTACCTGTGGCAACTATGGAGCTGTTAGCATGCGTTCAATAGTAAATAGAATAATTGGTAGTTAAAAAAGTAAAAAACAGACACACTCTGCAAAGACAACAAATGTTTTCTACATAGGGAGCTAACTGAAGTACATAAGATGATAGATTTAATGATATACTTCAATCAGGTAGAAATCAGTAATCTTGGTCACTCCAATCAAACCCTTTAAGTCATTTGTGAAAGATCAATAAAGTTCCATTTTTCTTCAAAGTTTCCATCCTCTCATACTCACACAGGAGATAAATCATATACAATTGCAGAAATGCAGTAAAGTATGAATATATATTAAGAATGATAGAATAACATAAAGCAAATGGAATAAGGTGAAATACAGCACTTTACAATTTCTACAAAGAATATGGTAATTACACTGGGAATGTAATCAAGGTGTCAGTGAGAAAGATCAAATACTGAAGAATTTGTCTTCAAGATGGAGAGGCTTATGACTCTGGGAAACCTTTAATATCCTAGAAAGGGAGAAAGAAAAGGAGCTAATATCCCATTTGCTCCTTTTACATGGAGGACACTTCAGCAGCTGTGACGAAAGTAATATTGACTTAGAATATAAATATCCACATACAAAGGGAATCAATCGATTGTGTTATACTCATTTTATGGTTTCTGATTTTTCTTTTCAATTTTTTACTCTATCATGCATGTGAGAGAAAATATTGTTAAAATCTAACTGGTTAAGCCAGTAAGGACCGTATATAAAGTGAATTCTACCCTTGAATTTGGACTTAATCTTTCGAAGGATTGTTGATTCCAGGTTAGGGATGAACTTGAACAACTTTTGGATGACGATGATGATATGGCAGACCTTTACTTATCAAGGAAGTTGGCTATGGCATCTTCACCTGTCAGTGATTCTGTTGTTCCTAATTGGTTTCATAATTCTCCCACTATAGGTTCAAAAATATCCAGAACAACAAGCAGAGCAAGTGCTGCAACAATTCAAGAGGAGAATGATGTTGAGGAACTTGAAATGTTGCTTGAGGTTATGATTGTCATTTAATTGTCTTAGATTGTGTTTGACTAACACAAATTTGAGTTTGATACTGGATTTGATTTTTTTGTTTTTGCAGGCTTACTTCATGCAAATTGAAGGCACATTGAACAAACTGACCACAGTAAGTACTACCATGCATGTAAACTTCTCTTCAATTTAATTTTATTGGAAAAGTAACTGGAGAAATGGGGCCAATCTGAATTATCTGGAATAAAACTACAGAGGTGGATTTTGAAAAAAGAAAAATTCTAACACTTGTTGCTTTATTATGTTGGTTGTTATACTTATGATAAATTTTTCTTTTCTGGCCAGTTGCGTGAATATATAGATGACACCGAAGATTATATTAATATTCAGGTGACTATTCTATTATTTGAGGGCATGATTTGTTTTTCTATTGATTGAACCATTAATTTGGAAGTTCAGCTAATAAAAAAAAGGCCTCCAATTGCAATTTAATTATGACCTTAGGGCATTCGAAAATATTATAAGTGTTTTGATATTTGATTTATTTTTTGTTGCAGCTTGATAATTATCGAAATCAGTTGATTCAGGTGATATCTTTAGAATTTAATCAAATCTTCTGCCCTTGTTCATAATCTCTCCTCATTTCTATAATGCATCTTTTGTTATTTGCTTTTGAGCTAGATAGAATTTTCTTAAATTAGTTTTCTGCCATAGCAGATTAGCATTATAGTGATGGATATTTATCATTTCTGCCAGTTAGAGCTTTTCTTAAGTTCTGGGACTGTTTGCTTGTCTGTGTATTCTCTGGTGGCTGCAATATTTGGCATGAACATCCCGTATACATGGAAGAACGAGCATGGATATGTATTTAAATGGGTAAGCATAGTTGTACATCTCCTCATTACCAAAAGAATGTTATCAGCTCAAAACATTCACAAAGATGTTTCCGCAAGGACTTAACGGAAATCTTTTCGATTTTTGTACTTTAGGTTGTCATCATCGCAGGCATAGTTTGTGCATCTCTTTTCTCAATAATAACCTTCTATGCTCGGCACAAAGGTCTTGTCGGGTCTTAACAGTTCGGATGGACATCCAAGATAAAGATTGTAATATTACAACCTGATAATTAGTTTTAAGGGACAATATCAGGTGAACCATCGGATGCTGTATTCATAATCATGCCTCTTCGGTCTTCCGTCCTCATGTACTTCAACTAAATGAATGAACATGTCATTGTTGTGTATGATTGGGTTAAATTTATCAAGTTTCATACAGCATTTTATGGTCAGAATGTTCGGTGCGATGAACTGCTGCGATCCCTCCACTTGTTATTGTGAACTAGGCTAAACTTTGGCATTTCAAAACAAAACAAAAAAAAAAGTTGCTTATATCGGAAGTATAAACGATTTCATATATGATATAATTTCATTGGACTTTATACATTATAATAGGGCTGTCGAGGCCTATCAAGATGAGACACTACATGTACGGTCTGGAAAACTACTCCCACCCTTACATATGTTTATAAAATGCGTATGATGGAATTCGAAACCCTAACTATCACATGTGGAATTGAGGTGCACTATCATCTCTACTAAGAGGTGATGTGCTAAAATACGTTTTTTTTTTTTTTTTTTTTTTTTGTAAGTAACCTTTTATCATGTCAATGCTTTTTAAGTGAGTATTAACAATGAATCTTGAGAAGACTTTTGTGATTTGGACATACCACTAACTATATATATACTTTATAAGTGAATATTAACCTATGTAGAACGGATACGAATACAGGTACGGGATATGGATACGGTACGATACGGGGATACAGTAATTCTCTAAAAACTAAGATACGGATACGGCAGGATACGTCAATTAAAATAATATATATTTGTATTTTTTAAAAATAATAATATATGAAAACATATGTGATAATTCATTCAAAATTAAAACATATTCATAATCCAAATAAAACATGTCACATAACTACATAAGTAATAATAATGTAGCATATTACAAGATCATAATAAAACATGTCACATAAGTATTAACATATTACAAAATTCAAATAGAACATTCGTCACATAAGTCATAATATATTACAAAATCCAAATAATACATAAAAAAACTCATAAAACATATTATAAATTCCTAATTAACTTCATTATCATCATTCATATTGTTAAAGGATTTAAACAATTCACCCTCTAACTCTGGTTCATCAAGAGAAATGTTTATAATCTCAAGTATCCTGGTATTCTCCATATCCATGGAATCAAAACCATCTTCTCTAACATCCTACAATTGAAACACATATTTATTGTAAATTGGGTTTCTCTTTGATAAAAGGTAAAGATTATTATGCACATATACCAAATCTTCAGCTCTTTGTGGTGTTATCTTCTTCCTCTTTGAAGCATTTTCGGTCTTTAAGTTGGTTCTTCAGAAAAAATTATGGAAAAAAATATAATACATGCTTGATAAGTGATACCGATTGAAGCTTTTTCGGTCTTTAAGTTGATTCTTCTTCTTCCTCTTCTCTTGTGAAACTTGTGAAAAAGTCAAACTTATGAAAAAAAATCACTGGATACGTATCCCCAAGTATCCTCCAGCCAAACTTATGAAAAAGTCAACGGATGACGTATCAGATACGTAGTCTGAAGTATCCGGGAAGTATCCGAACCAGATACGAGTTCGATACGAGTTACCTTCACCAAATGAAGTATCCGTGCTTCCTAGTATTAACAATGAATCTTAAGAAGACTTTTGTGATTTGGACATACCACTAACTCTATAAATATATATATATATATATATCTATATGGGGTCAACTTCATAACCAACCAAAAAATTAGTGTCTTTACTGTTTTCGTCCAACATTATGAATTTTATTGTTTTTGTCAAAATTTCTACTTTTTGGACAAGATTGCCCTTCTTTAAACAAAAATTTTCCACTAACAACTATATATATATTTGACTTGAAGAGGGCTGGCACGGGCTATATACGTCCGCCCCTGCTTGCTATCTTTTTTAATTTTGTTTGAATTTTCATTGCTCAAATGAACAACTGAAAACGGATAGTTGACAAATGGGTAGAGACGGGGTTGTGGTTCCAGTGGTGGATCATGAACAATCTTGTTTAAACAAAAAGACTGCAGTTTCCAGGAGCTGGATTCTACTGGACCACAATGGACACAACGCCATACTTGATGTAGGCAAGTATGTTGTTATGCGCCGATTTCAAATCCATGCAAGAGACCTTCGCATTCTTGATCCTATGTTTTCATATCCTTCTACCATTCTTAGAAGAGAAAAAGTTATTCTTCTCAATTTGGAGGTGACTTTAATTCCTATGTTTTGTAATATCATGATTTTGTTTGTTTTGGAACTCTTATGTTATTTTGTTGGATTTCTTTCTTGTAGCATATTAAAGCAATCATTACAGCAGAGGAGGTAATTTTACACTTCCAACTTGTTCTGTTTTGTTTTGATAGAATAGAATACTAATCGAAACAACTATTTGTTTTGTACTAGGTATTGCTTAGAGATCCAATGGATGATAATGTCATTCCCATTGTAGAGCAGCTTCAAAGACGATTAGCTCCAGATAATATCATAACTGAAGGCCAAGAACAAGAAGATGGTAATGAGTAATCTCCCTTTTTTTTTTTTTTCTTTCATTGCCAAGAAAATTTACATGTTATTGTGACTGTAGAGAACTGTTTTATCATAAATTTTGTGAGTTGGAAATGATCTTTTGGCTGTCTTGTCTTATGCAATGTAGATGTAGAATTTCCATTTGAATTTCGTGCATTAGAAGTTGCTCTAGAAGCCATTTGTAGTTATCTTGATGCGTGTACAAGAGAACTGGAGACTGATGCTTATCCTGCTCTGGAGGACTTGATCTCCAAGGTAATTAAAGCCTTTTTTCAATCTACTGTCCCGCTTGATTAGTCTTTTATAATTATTAGTTCCATATCTAAGTTATATATGATGTTCAAGTTGTAGCTTTCAATTTTCTGATCTTATGTAGATTAGCTGTCGTAATTTGGATCGGGTGCGTAAATTGAAAAGTACAATGACAAGGTTGACAAATCGCGTTCAAAAGGTACGACTATCTGTTGATATTTACTTGACAACTTGTATCTTTAGCATCCGGGTGAGTTTCTCTATATAAAATCTCTCTTATAATAATGTAGGACAGAAAAAGAAATAGAAATTAGGGAAGAAAGAAATAGAAAAGGACCAGAAAGGACAATATATAAATTAATTTCTACACTTGAATTTGGACTTGTTATTTCAATGGATTGTTGATTCCAGGTTAGGGATGAACTTGAACAACTTTTGGATGACGATGATGATATGGCAGACCTTTACTTATCAAGAAAGTTGACTTTGGCATCTTTACCGGTCAGTGGTTCCGGTGCTCCAGATTGGTTTCCTAATTCTCCCACTATAGGTTCAAAAATATCCCAAGCAAGCAGAGCAAGTGCTGCAGCTGCAACTCAAGAGGATAATGATGTTGAGGAACTTGAAATGTTGCTTGAGGTTATAAATGTCATCTAATTGTCGTACTTGTTGTTTAACTAACACAATTCTGAGTTGAGTACTGGATTTCTTTTGCAGGCTCACTACACACAAATTGATGGCACATTGAACAAACTGATCACAGTAAGCAACATGGATGTGAACTTCTCTTCTACTTAATTTTTTTGGAATAATACTACAGAGGTGGATTTTGATAATTACAAATCTAGTATTTTTATGGCTGTATTGTGTTGGATTGCTGATGCTAATGTTAATTATTCTTGTCTTGCCAGCTGCGTGAATATGTAGATGACACAGAGGATTATATTAATCTCCAGGTGATTATTTTGATAACTTGGTGTATTAGAGTTTTGACGATAACATAGTTTGTGGAGGACGTGATTCATTTAGCTAGCTATCAATTCAATCATAGAATTTGGAAGTTGATGAGCTAATTATAGAATACCTCCAAAGCAGTTTTAACATCTTAAGGTGAATACTGAATAATATAAGTGTTTTAATGTTTAATTTATTTCTTGTTGCAGCTTGATAAGCGTAGAAATGAGTTGATTCAGGTGATGTCTTTAGAGTCTAATAAAATCTTTTTGCTCTTGTTCGTTACCTCTCATCATTGTTTTGGTTTTTGTTATTTTAACTCCAATATATATATATGTATCATATTTTCCAGTTAGAGCTTATCCTAAGTTCCGGTACTGTTTGCTTGAATATGTATGCTCTGGTGACTTCAATATTTGGCATGAACATCCCGTATACATGGAATCACAATCATGGATATATGTTTAAATGGGTATGTTACATATAGTCGTGCATCTCCTTGCAACTCAATACACCTCAAAATGATCGTAAGCAAGACATATTTGCAAGGTCTTGATGGAAATTCTCTTAAATCTTTTTGAACTTCAGGTTGTCATCATCTCCGGCATAGCATTTGCATTGTTTTTCTCAACAATGATCTTGTATGCTCGGCGCAGAGGCATTTTCGGGTCTTGAATCTTGATCATATATATAAAATAGTTGGATGGAATGGATAATAAACAAGATGGGAAGTGAAGCATAGATAATCATGCTTGTGTTGTGAGGACAATAATGAATAATGATTGATGATGGGTCCTCAGTCATGCAAAATAGTTGGTGGATACCATTATGTTGGCAAAGCTCTGTAAGTAAAGAGAGTAGGTGACTTGTCTAAGCTGTTACACTTAGGTGCAACAAAACTTCATCTTTGTGTTGTGTATGTTGGGGTTCAATTTATGATGTTTTCTTACAAGTTACATCATTTGATGAATGAGAAGAGAATGTCCAATGTGGTGGACTGATCAGACCGCTCAATTTGATATCCATCCTATTTGGGCATTTGTTTCTCGATTGGGCCTGCCCTATCAAAATAATTTTTTTCCTATCAATCAATCACCGAAGGAATTCTAGCAAAATATATTGAATTGATGACATATATTGAGATGGTTCACACGGTTGAAAATGCATCCGTTAAACTTACCAAGCTGATTACAAAATATAAGTTTGAGCTTGCTAAGGGTACGTCTAGTAGGTGTTTTTCATTTGTTGTTTTTCGAAAATAAAAATAAAAACAATATTTTTGGATTCAAATTTGAAATCCGAAATACGCGTGGTAGCATATGAGGCGGAAAACAGTATTCTGAAAATAAAATAAAATAAAAAACTAAAAATGCATCCGATAGGTTAATTGAAAATATAAAAATAATGTAATATCAACACTGTAATAACAAATAATTAAGTTAAAATAATTTTCATTATTATATAAATAATAATATATTATTATATTAATAAATAATAGAATATAATATAATAAAGTGCAATGATTTGCAATGGCATCATAGATCGACCATAATAAATCAATAAATCTTCACCGTTTCCTTTAAATCCCAAACATCCATTATGCACGCAACCTATTCGATCAAATTCTCAATCCAAATATCTTACTCGAATTAGAAGTAGAAGAGGGAGAAGAACAAGTAAAAAAAAAATTGAGTTATTTATTTATTTTATTTTTTTGAAGAAGAAGAAAACGAAAAAGGAAGAAGTAGAAGAAGACGATGAAAGAATGCGAAGGAAACAAATGGTTTTATTAAAATAAAAAACATATATTAATGATATGAGGTCCACTTCACGTAGAAAACAAAAACAAGGAAAACAACTTTATGATGTTTTCCAATGTTACACCTGAAACTGTATGTAAAAAACAGTTTATATATTTTTTTTGAATTGCTTTTTAAAAACAATTAACCAACAAGTATTTTGAAACGTTTTTGAAATCAAAAACGAAAAGGGGCTGCAAAATGGGTACCAGACAGCCCCTAAACATTTGCTCTTGTTTAGTTTAAGTGGATACCTCACCACTTGAGGTGTAATGAGATCGAGGATTTTCTCATCAAAGTGGAGGGAACGGGTGTTAATCTAATGATTTCCAAAAATTGGAGGATTTTTTTTTGGTGGCAATATGGAGATCGTTGATGTTGTCTCAAAGAACTTATATATTTGGTTTTTTGGGGTTGTTTTGTAATTTCTTATTTTAGATGGACTTTGTTGTAATTAATGAAAATATTCTTAGTATATAAATATGTTGTTAAGAGAGGTTTTACTAATTGTGTCTACAAGTGTGAAGAGAGCAACAATGAATCAATGATGATGCAACGGAAATTTCAACGCAAATAAAAATCGATAAACAAATGTAGTGGAAGAATCGATGTAAGCAAAAATTGATACATAACGAATAAATGATTTGAATCCGTTGATTCTTGGAATGCCGGATACTATCTATTGATTCTTGAGAATACTATAAAGGTGCGTTTGGTACGCGGGACAGGACAGGACAGGACGGGACAATTTTCTCTTGTCCCGCGTTTGGTGCGCCATTAGCTTGGGACGGGACGGGACAAGGTGGGACAAAAACCATGAAAAATTGTCCCACCTCAAACCCTCGGCCAGACTTGTCCCATGCATGGGACAAGTCTGGAAAAGACATTTTTGCCCTCATAACTTCAAAAAAATACAAAAATACCAACTATAAATTAAAAACCCAACCCCATTTTCACACCACTCTCTGAAACCCACCCATTCTCACGCCTCTCTCTCTCTGTCTCTGTCTCTCTCTTCTTTGGCCGCCGGTGATGAGCTCTCTCTCTCTCTCTCTCTCTTCTTTGGCCGCCGGCGAGGAGCAAAGAGCTCAGTCTCTCCCGCTTGTCTCTCTCTCCGTTCGACCTTCAATTTTAGAGGTGGTGGCTTTCGATTTAGGGTTCGATTTGGGGGTTTTTGATTGAGAAATCGATTTGGGGGTTTTCGTTTGAGAAATCGATTTAGGGTTCTTGATTTGGGGGTTTTCGATTTGGGGGTTTTTGATTTAGGGTTCGATTTGGGGGTTTTCGATTAAGAAATCGATTTAGGGTTCTCAATTTGGGGGTTTTCGATTTGGGTGTTCGTGAGGTTGTGGCTGGGTTTGATTGAACCCGGTGGTGGATGTGGTGATTGAAGTTGCTGGTTTGATTGAACCCGGTGGTGGTTTGGTGGTGGTTTTCTCACCCATTTCCATCTCAGTTCCTCTCTTTTACAGGCCATGGAAGATGTTCAATCATGACACCTCCATCTATTTTTTATTTTTTTTCAGATTTTGTGTATATAATTTGATTATAAATTAATGAAGAAGAGGTTTGATGAAGATCTTTGTTTTCGAATTTGATGAAGAAGAGGTTTGATAAAGATTTGGAAGTGTTTGAATCTAATTATTGGTATGATTTTAATTTTTAAGTAAAAAAAAGAAGGATGATCTCCCAGTAAAAAATGGTTGAAACAGATGTTGGTGGAGAGTAGAGACCAATCCCAGATTGGATCTCCACCGTCCATCAATCATGATGGACGGTGGACATCCAATCTGGAGATTGGATCTTCACCTCAATTTTTTATATATATATATATTTTTTCATTTTCAGTTTGTGTTTTTTTTTGGTAAATTCTATTTAATCTTCACCATCCATCACGAATATGAATGGTGGAGACAAATTTAAAATAAAAAATAAAAAAATTTCAGTTTCTTAAATTGCATTATTTTTAACTTCTTGAATATCTTAAATATTTAATATCTGAAAATTTATTAATTTGATCCCAACTATCTATCTTAAATAATCTTATAAAATTATTAATTAAGAATATTTTTCAATCACAATAGGGGTATTTTGGTCATTTGAACCTCCTGTCCTGTCCTGTTCCAGCCATATCAAACGCATAATAGTACAGTCTACAGTTCTGTCCCAAGCATTCCAAACACAATATGGAACAACCTGTCCTGTCCTGTCCTGTCCCGTCCCACCTTGTCCTGTCCCATGTCCGTACCAAACGCACCCAGCGAAACAAGAACTAGATATTGTTTATTCACTACGGATAACAACAAATAGCAAAATAGAATAATCTCAAACTTTGAGTAAATTTGTTCATAAAATTCAAATCAAAACAAGTCTACCTCTAAGTGCTGCAATAGTGTTTTTTTTTTTTTTTTTTTAGAAAAAAAAGTGGCTACGATAGCTCTTATTTATAATTAAGAACCTTTTTAATAAGGAAATTGTATTTGATTTAATAAAATCAATTCCTAAAATAATTAACGCCTAATTAAATATATAATAAATTGAAACATTATAATATGTATTAATTACAGTAATATTTTTGAAATTGAAAATCTTCAATAATATCTTTAAACATATATTTTGCATCACAAATAAAGCTTGTAAGGTAGAAAGATTGAGATCTAGAGAAAAGAGAAAGCTTGTGGAATAAAGGTAATATCTTGCATAGAGAGAAGATAAGATAAAGCTCGTGTAATAGTGGAATAGTGAAATTGGTGACCTCTGTGGATGTAAGTATGTAACCATATTGGTGAACCATGTAAATTTCTTGTGTTATGTTGTGTTTTGTTTGCTATTGCCTTGATTGCATCTTTCTACCGTTTATTATTACTTTTGTTGTGTTTGTCAGACCATTCAAACAAGATCTTGGGTTGTGCTTGTGTTAGTTTAGAGAATTGCCTACTAGCGGTTTGATAAAATTTCAAGTGAGTACTGGTTTATGATAACTTTTAATTTTGACTTTTGACAATAGAAGAAGATAAGTAAAAGCATGAGATTTTCCATTACTGTTTAGATAATGTATTTCAAAAGAGTTTTTGTTTCCGGAAGAACTTTTAAGACTATTTGGTTGAAACATTTTAAATTGTCTTTTAGTTAAATATACCCATAATGTCCTCATTAGAATAACAACTTAATAACATAGGTAAAAAATTTTAATATTTACATTTTTTTAATTAGAACAAATAATAATTTTTTTTTATCAGAATTAAAACAATTAATAATGAATAATAATAATACTAGTAGTAGTGTAATAAAAATAATTTTTTAAAAAATAAACTCAATACGTAAATGAAAACCTAATAACAAGAAAATGATAAGTGTATTTTTATTTAATAAAAATAATAGATAAAGGTAAAAAATAAAATGTTGACAAAAAAAAAAAAAAATGCTTAACCTAAAACTTTTATTTTGCTAATAGCCACCATTGTTATCAACCCACCACAACTAGGGGCGAAGCCAGGATTTTGGCTTTGTGGGGGCCAAGACAAAAATTAATATTGTAGGTCATGCAATCTTCAAATAATATCAATAGGAATCCCGCACAAGAAAAAGTGTGGAATCCCGCACCTGATGCTTTTCAATAAAATGTGATACCGTTCGGTGTTAAAAGCAACAAATAAAATAGACATTAATTAATTAAAATGTAACACGTCTATTTTATATCTAGAAAATTATTTATAACCAAATCACTATAATTTTATTCTTAATTTTCATTTCAATTACATAATTAAAGAGTGTATGAGAAAATATCTTTTATTTTGTTGCAAAACCTATACCTATTCTTAATGGTATGCATAACTGAAAATAATATTTTAATAGTTTCCGGCTTATAAAATATAAATTTCAATAGCTTAATTAAAATATCATTATACCATTGATATATTTAAATCTCAATTATTTACATACTTGTAACTTAATTTTATAATATTCATGTCAAACCAAATTATCTTATAATAATTTTGAACAAAATTTAAATAACAAACTAATAAAATAAATTTATGAAAATCATATTAATAATTAACCTAACAAAATAAATAAGTGCACATCACCTCTTAGATGAGTTGCTAGTGCACCTCCCTTCCACATAAGTGGTGAGGGGTTCAAATCCCATCATACGCATTTTACAAGCATATATGGTGAGTTTTCTTCCCGAGTTGTAGGAGTAATTATCTCCGTTATGGGAATAGATATCCGGGCATTGTATTTATTGTTTGATCTCGCCAGGTCCCGATAGTCTTATTGTAATAGTTCTTGTAATAATAATAATAATAATAATAATAATAATAATATAGGTAGTTGCTATAAGAGTTCAATGTTTACTTAGTTTGTTCTAGTGAAATCTATATATATATATAAATTATATATATAATAAACACTAGATCAAGTAATAATGTATGAAATAATAGGAAATTAAAATATTAAAATGGATTGATTTTGTTTTTTATTTTCATGGTCAATAGAATTATGAAAACAAAAATTAATAATTAATTTATATTATTAAAATAATAAAGATATAAGATAATATTATCACCTACTTTGTATGTATATATATATATATCACATTTTATGTACAATAGTTTTTTTTTTATTGGTTTACATTTTAATTTTATGCATAATAGATTTTTTTTTTTATTAGGGGGGGGGGGGGGGGCCATGGCCCCTATGGGCCCCCCCTTACATTCGCCTCTGACCACAACCATTCATCAGTTCAACCACAACCAAACATCAAAGTAAAGCTCCCAAGTCCCACCACCTTTTTCCATTTCATTTTCTTTCTTTTCTTCCTCTTCTGATCTTTCTTCTGATCTTTGTCACCATCTCTTTCCATATTCTCACATTCTCTCTCTCTCTCTCTCTAGACATGACTGTGGTTCGGTTCCCACCATAGAATCGAACCGAAACTGTAAGTCTCGAAACCGGACTGTGAACCAGAACCAGGGAGGTTTCGGTTCCCAAAATTTCAGAACTGGACTGAAACTGTTGGTTCGGTTTCGGTTTTGGAATCGACGGTTCCCTTACCAGATTTTTTATTTTTTTTATTTTTTAAACCAGAAAACTAAAATTGAGGATCTGTGGATCTCCAGTACTCCACCACCATCCAACCAATCAACCATCACCTAAACTCAAAATCCAGCACCACCACAAACCAGTCAAACACACACACACACACACACACACACACATCTACCACACCAGTCAAACCAGTCAAACACACACTACACCACAAGCCCAAGAAGCTGAGGAAGATGAGATCGAGAGAGAGAGAGGGAGTCTGGTTCAGATGAAGGGTGAGAGAGAAAGGTGATCAACTAATGATGATAGATTTGGGGTTGGGTGAGAGAGAAAGTCTGGTTTAGAAATTAGAATCTCAGAGATGAAAGTGATTTGGGTGGGGTTGGGTGAGTTAATGGGCTAGGTGATTTTGATGAGGTTGGCCAATTGGGTGAGTTAGTTCACGTGTGAGTGTGTGATTGGTGGGTTTTTTTTTATTAAAAATAAAAAGAAAGAACCGAATCGGAACTGGAACTGGAACCGGAATCGAAACTGGAACCGGAACTGGAACTGGAACCGGAATCGAAACTGGAACCGGAACTTGAACTGGAACCGGAACCGGAACCGTCAGTTCGGAATCGGGAACTGGACCGAACCGAACCGAACCGAACCGAACCGAAACTGGGGTCATGTCTATCTCTCTCTCTCTCTCTCTCTCTCTCTCTCTCTCTCTCTCTCTCTCTCTCTCTCTCTCTCTCTCTCTCTCTCTCTCTCTCTCTCTCTCTCTCTCTCTCTCTCTATATATATATATATATATATATATATATATATATATATATATATATATATATATATATATATATATATTAGTGAACTCATCACCATCAAATCCTCCATCTACTTCTCTACTTCATCAATTTCTTGTTTCAGCATTTAGTTTTGTTAAATCTACTCATGTATTGGTTTTGATTGATTTTTTGTTTTTGTTTGAATGTCTTTATAAAAAAAAAAATTGTGGAGATGGAGACCAGAACACAATTGCAATGAAGGGAGAAAATTTGGGAATTTCTATTTTACTTTTGATTGATGGAAGATAAAATTGTAAATAAAAAAGTTTTATTAAAGAAACCGACTTTAGCGTGTTTTCATGGAAGCCCTTTAAGGAGAAGCCATAAAATGTGGCTTTTGGTGGAAGAGCTTTCAAAAATTGAAAGCTCTTCTATTGGTACATCCAAAGACTTCAATAAGCCACTTCTAGCTCCCAAAAGCCAAAAGTCAGCTTTCAAAACAATATTCATAAAATGTGTTTTTTATTTTGAAATATTACAATAATTCAAAATTTATGGGTGAAGATAGAATTTAACCCACAACGTCATGATGTAGGTGTAAGGGGAAAACCACTTAACCAATCTCATCTTGTCTATATTTATAAAATGTGTTGTTGCATCATACAAAAAGTCGTGTATTTTATGAATATTACGCATTGAAATAAAAGTTTATGTCCATCAAACCAATAAATTAACTTGCATATCTTTATATTCAATTTTTATAATCTAATTTATGATCATTGTTTTGAAGGATATAACTATTATACACCAACATGTATAGTTGTAGGAGAAAATCTTGTATGGGTCCATCTCACAGATGGCGTTGGTGAGATGGACCAATACAAAAGGGCCACGTGGCAATACACTCAACAAAATTGCCACGTGCACATTTATTATTTTTTTAATTTTTTTTTTTTGAAAACAGGAAAGCCCTCGCCTCCATGCGAGGGCTTCTTTCTTTGCATACAGAGGAAGCCGCTGCCTCCTTTGTTTGCAGCAAAGGAGGAGGCGAGCATTACAAGAGGAGGCACGCCTCTTCCTTCACTAAAGCAAACCTCATTCGTCATGGGAGGTGGCAAAAGGCCTTCTCCATCACGATAGAGGAGGACAAATCCTCCATCGCGATGATCTGTTCTACTCCATCGACTGAGTCCTCACTTCTTCGATGGAGAAGAACTCTTTGTCGAAGGAGGCCTCCGTCGCCTCCTCTTGCAAGGTTTTTCTCGATGGCCATAGTGACCACTGATTGGTTTTCATTTATTTTAACTTTTGTTTTTTTTAATGGCCAGGTGGCAGCATATAATTGGATTGGAAAGGGAAAAAATATTCTTTGAGTGTAGTGCCACGTGGCCTTTTTGTATTGGTCCGTCTCACCAATGTCAGTTTTGAGACGAATCCATACAAGATTTTCTCTAGTTTTAGGGGTAGTTATGGAAGAGAGTTGTTATGTTTTAGTTTTTAGTGTTTTTTATTTTTTTTTATTTTTTTATTTTTCAAATATTTGATTTTTGTAAACCTTTGGATTAAAATCCAATGACTAAAAGCATCACGTCTTAACAGAGCCGATAGTATACTTCCCTTCTACATAAGTGGTGAGAGGTTCAAATCCCACCATGCGTATTTTACAAGCATGTATTGGTCCATCTCACCAACGTCAGTTTTGAGACGAATCCATACAAGATTTTCTCTAGTTTTAGGGGTAGTTATGGGAGAAAGTTGTTATGTTTTAGTTTTTACTTTTTTTTTTTTTTTTTTTTAATTTTCAAATATTTGATTTTTGTAAACCTTTGGATTAAAATCCAATGAATAAAAGCATCACCTCTTAGCAGAGCCGGTAGTATACTTCCCTTCTACATAAGTGGTGAGAGGTTCAAATCCCACTATGCGTATTTTATAAGCATGTATTGGTCCGTCTCACCAACATCAGCTTTGAGACGAATCCATACAAGATTTTCTCTAGTTTTAGGGGTAGTTATGGGAGAGAGTTGTTATGTTTTAGTTTTTAGTTTTTATTTTTATTTTTTAATTTTCAAATATTTGATTTTTGTAAACCTTTGGATTAAAATCTAATGACTAAAAGCATCACCTCTTAGCAGAGCCGGTAGTATACTTCCCTTCTACATAAGTGGTGAGAGGTTCAAATCCCATCATGCGTATTTTACAAGCATGTGTAGGGAGTTCTGAGTTGTGGGAATAGTTATCTCCCATTATGGAAGTAGATATCCGGACTGTACATGTATTGTTTGATCTCGATAATCCTATTATAATAGTTCTTGTAAGACTTTAAAACAAATAAAAAAAAAAATCCAATGACTTAAAACTAACAGTATAACAATACAAAATATGAAACAGTAAATGACAGCGCTTAGATTTAAACCAATAATTTGATGAAGCTCGAAGTCACACAATTTTATAAATCGATAACTATAAAACTTATTGAAAATACTTGGCGGATATTCTTTCTTTCTTTCTTATTTTTAGTTTATTATTTTAATTTTTTTTAGTCATTTCATAACAATGGATTGTTTTTCTACCTATACAATACTGCATCACAGCATCACTCACTTCTTTCAAGAAAAATAAAAATAAAAATAAAAATACATCACTCACTAACGCTCTGTTTGGATGGGTGGAGAAATGGAGGGAGGGAGAGGGTTGGAGGGAGAGATAAAATCCCTCCTTTGTTTGGTTGGAGGAATGAGAGGAAAGAGAGGAGAAGAGGAGGGAGGTGGGATCCATCCGGGCCCACCATTCTTGATCCTCCCAAATATGGCGGATGAGAGGAGGGAGAGCAAAATGGGAGAGAAATGACCACAATGCCCTCCAATTTTGCATTGCCCTCCAATTTTTTTTATGGGTAATAAAGTAATTTTATAAATTAAATACCAATCCATCAATTCAACTCTCTTTTAAATACCAAACAACATGAAGAATATATGTTATCCTCTCCATCCTTCCTACTCTCTCTCCCTCTTAATTCATCAATCCCTCATACTCTCCCTCCGTCCTACCAAACATAGTGTAAATGATATAGCTATACTGCAAGTTTGTTGGACAAAATTCATTGTATAACTTTTGCCATTACCTTATGTTGCACAGAAATGGACATGGACACAGTGACACAACAAGGTACGATACATGGATATGGTAAATCTCTAAAAATTAGAATATGGATACGGCAATTAAAATAATATATTTATATATTTAAAAATATATATATAAAAAGATAATTCAATAAAACACAAGCAATAAGTTTCTAGAATTCAATAACATTAAAAACAAATATAAACATTGTCACATATAACATATTTTAGAATCCAAATTAAACATAAAAAATAAAAAAATAAAAAACTCATAACCTATTATGTTTGAATAATTTGATTTTGACCCCTGTATTTTTTTAAAATTCATATTTTAACCCCATTTTAAAAAAATTGCAAAACCGCCCCGCCGTTCTCCGTGTGTCCTAGCCATGTCCTCCGTGTGTCCCAACCGTATCTTTCGCGTGTCCTCCTTGTGTCCCCTCCATTAACTTTTTGGAAAGTCAACAGACATATTTTTTGACATGTCGAATATGTATCCAGCCGTGTCCGACGATACGTGTCCGACACGGGTTACGTGTCCGACACGGGTTACGTGTCCGACACGGGTTACGTGTCTATGGAGGAGTGTCCGTGCTACATAGGTCATTACTCTTGGGGCATGTTTGTTACATGAACTTGGACTTTCGTCTATGCAGTATTGGATGTAAACAAATAGTCCCGCCACAAAGGCTTGGACAATATTTTGTCCTAGCCATTTGTTTGTTTGTTTGTTTGTTTTTCTTATTTTAATTAATTAATTTAATCTATTTTAAAATATTTATTTTTTTAAATATTAATATATTTTATTCTAATATTTAATTTTTTTAATATTAATTTAAAAAAAATATATGTTATTTTATTTCAAATTAATTTTATTTATTTTTAAAAAATAATTTCTTTTATTCAAAAAATAATTTCAATAATTTTTTTAATCAAATTTAATTTAAAATATTTAAAATAATTTTATTTTTATTTTCATTGAATTTATTTTAAATGATTTTATTTATTTAAAAAATAATTTTATATAATTTTATAAAAGACAATTTTATTTCAAATATTTTTAAAATAATAGATAGTATTATTTTAATCCAATCCGTATTGAACCAAACATATCACAGTACTAATCCAATCAAAGCCCATAAAGATAATCAAATCCTATCCAATCCAATCACATACCAGTCGAGCCATCACTTTATGCTTTTTTTCTAACCTCCTCTCTTCAAATTAATTAATTATCATGATCTCATTTAATCGGCATAAACCCACTAATGTGAATCTAGTCACAGGTACTGAGGTACATATTCTCAGTTTCTCATGACCCACAGCCCACAGGTTAAGTCGTAGTTTGTTTTTTTTTTTTTTTTTTTAATACGGAATTTATCTATCCATTTGTCTAAACCAGATATGTTTTTTAAAAACTTTAAACGGCTGATTTAAGAGTTATTTGTTTAAGCACAAAACTCATCTATCTACCGGCTGAGTTATATCCTTGACAATTCGTACTCATAAAAAAGACTTGCTTATTTGGCATAGGGATTACCTTTAATCCTTTATCTTCTGTATTTAATTTGCTGTCTGCTTTGACTCTGTTACGCAACAGGTCTGTCTAATCAATAATCATATCACTACTTTGGTTTAATGAATTTAGTATGTAATTAATTTTGTATGCATTACGCCAGGAGTTTATGAGTTCCAGTCTCTCTCAACCCTCAAACCCCGAACCAGGATTTTGACATATAAAAATAATTATAAGATTTTTATTATGGGAAGTGAATTACACATTATTATTGTTCAATTGTTCCAAGGATGATGATGATGATGATGATGACGACGACTTACATAAAGAATGGAATCATTTTGTTATAGTGAATTTGGTAACTGAGTAGAAGAATATATAATATAGAATATCACCGCCTCTGTGTCTGTTGCTTCTTTTTGAAATTTTATAACCCTTGTTTTGTTTGAATTATTTGATCTTATTAGACTACAAATTCATGGTTGATAGTTGACAAATGGGTAGAGACGGAGTTGTGGTTCCAGTGGTGGATCATGATCAGCTTTGTTTAAAGAAAAAGACTGCAGTTTCTAGGAGCTGGATTCTGCTGGACCACAATGGCCAAAGCAAACTACTTGATGTCGACAAGTATGTTGTTATGCGCCGATTTCAGATTCATGCAAGAGATCTTCGCATTCTTGATCCTATGTTTTCATATCCTTCAACCATTCTCGGCAGAGAAAAAGTTATTGTTCTCAACTTGGAGGTGATTTTTCTCTGTTTTGTATCATACAATTTGTTTGATTTGGAACTCTTTTAGTGGGTTAATTTTGTTGTGTTCTTGGATTTCTTGTAGCATATTAAAGCAATCATTACAGCAGAGGAGGTAATTTAACCATTCCAACTTTTTTTTTTTTTTGAAATATTACGATAACTAGGGATTTGAGTGCAGACTCGAACCCACGACCGTGTAGGTGTGTGGGCCAAACCACTAAGCCAACCTCATCCTGTTTTCAACTTGTTCTGTTTTGTTTTGATTGAATAGAATACTAATCGAAACGTGTTTTTGAGTCGAAAGAACAATTTGTTTTGTACTAGGTATTGCTTAGAGATCCGATGGATGATAATGTCATTCCCATTGTAGAGCAACTTCAAAGACGATTAGCTCCAGATAATCTCATAACTGAAGGCCAAGAAGAAGATGAAGAAGAGCATTCTAGGGTGCGAAATGATGTTGACAATGGTGAGCAAAATGGTAAATGTCATATATATATATTTTTTTCCTATCATTGCCAAGAAAATTTACATGTTATTGTGACTATGGGGAACTGTGTTGAGTTGGAAATGATCTTTTGGGCTTTTGGCTGTCTGTCTTTATGCAATGTAGATGTAGAATTTCCATTTGAATTTCGTGCATTAGAAGTTGCTCTAGAAGCCATTTGCAGTTATCTTGATGCGCGTACAAGAGAACTGGAAACTGATGCTTATCCTGCTCTGGAGGAGTTGATCTCCAAGGTAATTAAAGCATTTTTCAACAAACTGTCCCGCTTGATTAGTCTTTTATAATTATTAGTTCCATATCTAAGTTATATGTGATGCTCAAGTTGTAGCTTTCAATCTGCTGATCTGTTGTAGATTAGCTGTCGTAATTTGGATCGGGTGCGTAAATTGAAAAGTGCAATGACAAGGTTGACAAATCGTGTTCAAAAGGTACGATTATCTGTTGATATTTACTTGACAACTTGTATCATCAGGTGAGTTTCTCAGTATAAAATCTCTGAAGAAATGGACTTGAAGAATTAAAATACAGAGGGGAGAAATTAAAGAGTAAACAGGAGAAAATTCAACAATATAGAGATTGAAAGAGAAAGAAAGAGGAAGAAAACTGATGAAATAGAGCTTTTAGCCCATACAAATGAATCTGTACCCTTTTTATTTTCTCAGCATATCTTATTCATATGATTTTACTTCAAATTATAATTTTTCTTTATATGCAGAAGTGCAAATCATTTGTTGATTTTTCTTTTCTTCGCCAAGGATTAAGCCAGAAAGGACCATATATAAATTAATTTCTACACTTGAATTTGGACTTGATATTTCAAAGGATTGTTGATTCCAGGTTAGGGATGAACTTGAACAACTTTTGGATGACGATGATGATATGGCAGACCTTTACTTATCAAGAAAGTTGACTGTGGCATCTTTACCGGTCAGTGGTTCTGGTGCTCCCGATTGGTTTCCTAATTCTCCCACTATAGGTTCAAAAATATCCCGAGCAAGCAGAGCAAGTGCTGCAGCTGCAACTCAAGAGGATAATGATGTTGAGGAACTTGAAATGTTGCTTGAGGTTATAAATGTCATCTAATTGTCGTACTTGTTGTTTAACTAACACAATTCTGAGTTGAGTACTGGATTTCTTTTGCAGGCTTACTACACACAAATTGATGGCACATTGAACAAACTGATCACGGTAAGCAACATGGACATGAACTTCTCTTTTACTTAATTTTATTGGACAAGTAACTAGGGCACATTGAACAAACAAATCTAGTATTTATTGCTGTATCGTGTTGGATTGTTGATGCTAATATTAATTATTCTTTTCTTGCCAGCTGCGTGAATATGTAGATGACACAGAGGATTATATTAATCTTCAGGTGATTATTTTGACAACTTGGTATTAGAATTTTGATGTAGTGAGACGATAACATTGCTGCTGGAGGGTTTCGATAATTCAAGAATGTGACTGATTCATTTTCCTATCAATTTGAAGTTGAGCTAATTTTAGAATGCTTCCATAGCAGTTTAACACTTTCCGGTGAATAAAAGTGTTTTAATATTCATTTGTTTCTTGTTGCAGCTTGATAAGCATCGAAATCATTTGATTCAGGTAACGTCTTTAGAGTCTAATGAAATCTTCTTGCTATTGTTCATTACCTCTCATCATTGTTATAATTCTTGTTTTGGTTTTTGCTTTTGAGCTAGAAGAGTTTTCTCTAATTAGTTTTCTGGCCGGAGTTGTTTATCTCCGATATAGTGATGGATATGTGTCATATGTTGTTCCAGTTGGAGCTTATCCTAAGTTCCGGTACTGTTTGTGTGAATGTCTATTCTCTGGTGACCGCAATATTTGGCATGAACATCCCGTATACATGGACTCAGAATCATGGATATGTATTTAAATGGGTACGTATAGTTGTACATCTCCTCGCAAGTCAATACACCTCAAAATCTTAAGCAATACATTTTTGCAAGGTCTTGATGGAAATTCTCTTAAATATTTTTTGAACTTCAGGTTGTCATCATCTCCGGCGTAGTTTCTGCATTGTTTTTCTCAACAATAATCTTGTATGCTCGGCGCAGAGGTCTTTTCGGGTCTTGATCATATATACATATAAATTAGTTGGATGAAATGGATAAACAAGATAGGAAGTGAAGCATTGATAATCATGCTTGTGTGGACAACAATGAATAATGATTGATGATGGGTCCTAAGTCATGTAAAATAGTTGGTGGATATCATTATGTTGGCAAAGCTCTGTAAGTAAAGAGAGTAGGTGACTTGTCTAAGCTGTTACACTTAGGTGCAACTAAATGCAACAAAACTTCATTTTTGTGTTGTATATGATGGGGTTCAATTTATGATGTTTTCTTACAAGTTACTGCATTTGATGATCAGAAGAAAATGTTCAATGTGGTGGACTGATCAGGAGTTGATATCCTATTTGGGCATTTTATCAAACAGTTTTTTTTTTGTTTATGTTTCTCATCCAATAAAAATTGCATTTTGTTTTCTTCTAAATGATTGATTGTGTGGTTTATGAAAATAGTTCTCAATTGGATAAAAACATTCACATAATTTTTATTTATTTATTTATTTTTAATGGATCTCACATTCTCACCTCTTTCGAATTATTATTATTTTTTACTTTCGAACCTCATGGGTCAAGCTAATAGATGGACAGGTTTAAGGCTTAGACAAATGACTCTTAAGTCAGTAGTTCGAATCCTATTAAAGGTAAAAAACTTAAATAAAAAAAAAATATCTGGTCTTAGATAGATACAATCAAAAAAAAAAAAAAAAAAATCTAATGATGCTTAGGGCTATGTTTATTCAATCAAATATGTTGTGTAATAATTTTGAAAATTAAATAAATAGAAACTATTATTTTTAATTTGTTTTTTGACTTGGGGAAAAACTATCTTTAAAAAAAAAAAAACAGATAAAAACATATTAAAAATAAAGGATAACAGTAATTCTAGATTTGTTCATATTTATTCTAATTATTTAATATCCACTAGTAGAATAAGAAAATTTAACTATTTAAATATATTACCAATTAAAATAAGGATAACTTGACAAGTAGTTGGAGAGAAGTGTATTATTATGAAATATTATAAAAGTAAGATGAGATCATAAATGCATGAATTATATTATATGTAAGTAAGTCCTGTTAATGCATATTGCATAGCTTCTTTCCTTTCATGATTATTAATATATATATTTTTAATTAAAAATAAATAAATAGATAATTGTGCTTTTGTGAAAAATAAAAGTGGTATTAATATTATTATTAGCATATCATTATCAAGAAAAGGAGTTCAGATCAGCCATCCAATCCAATCTGGCAAAGTTGGTATACCTCTTTTGACTTATCACTTCTTCACCTCAATGTGAACGGAATGACACATCTGCTTGTCTTTTTAATTATTTTATTAAGTTACTGATCAATACTGCCATCTAATATTGTTCGGTGATAATAAGTCCCGGGTGATAAATTTAAGTGAGCTTCTTAATTTCGTATCAACTATGTACATAAGTTATTAGTGAGTTTTTTTAAAAATTATCAAACTATTATATAAATTAGGGATTTTTTTGAGAAATGGAAGGACTCGAACCTGTAATCTCATGGTGTAAGTGTAAGGGGTTTTACCACCGAACCAACATCATCTCGTCAATTTACTAATGAGTTATATATAGTAAGTAGTATGTTGTATTGTATAAGTAGTTAAAGTGGCATGCATCTACCATACCAACAACACATTGACTACACGACTACAAGAGTACTAGTACGTACTCCCGCAAAACGCGGCGTCGCAGGCACGATATTCATATTTCATACACTTGAGTCTTGACTACACAAGTGCGCAGCTTAATCATTTGAAGCACCTACGGCGCATTTTAACATCGCCTCCCAACTCTATTTAGCTGTTGAACTTGTCTTTAATAATTTTTTATTTTTTTTTAAAAATGAAAACAAAAAATAAATATGGGAAGAGTAATACATATAGAAACAAAGAAACCTCGGGTTCATGCTTTTCTCTTTCGACGAACCTCTCTCTCTCTCTCACACACATTGATTCAGATCATCCATAACTTTCTCTTCTTCAAATCCAGCATAAACCCACGTCGATTCTCCACAATCCCACACCATCACGCCTCCAAAATATCACAAGCTTCTCTTCTTCGTCTCTACAGATCATCATCACCGGCTCTCTGTTGTTTATTACTGAGCACAAGATATATATATATATATATATATAGCTCTCGTAAGTTATAGTTATATATGTATATATATATATAGCTGCAATCTATCTGTTTATTGGCCGTTATCGTTGTTGTTTTCTTTGTTGGGGATTGGGGGAGTTTGTGTTTGTGTTTGAGTTTAATGCAGGCGAATAGAGGCAGGGGGTAGTGTATTGTTTATAATTTATAATTTAAGTGTGTGAACGTAAATCTTGTGTTGAAAATAAGTGTGTTTTGGTGATGTTGTATTGGTGAACATGCAGTGTGAAGATACGTGTGATGGCTAATAATCTGGTGGTGAAAGTGAAGAGAGACACGATCGCGGCATGCATGACTTGTCCTCTATGTAATAACCTCCTCAGAGATGCCACCACCATCTCTGAGTGTCTCCATACGTGTAAGTTCCTTCCTTTTTTCTTACTGCTTAATTGCTTTCAGATTATGCATTGTGGGTCTCTATTTCTTTCTCTAAATTTTGGTTATATTGGTGGCTTTTTCTGTATATTCTACGATCTGGGTTCGGGTCTTTTTGAGCTACTTTTCAATCTGGGTTTACTTTGTTTGGACTATTATTCAACTACGCGTCTTCTTTCATTGATATGCTTTACAAGTATAATCGTCTGGCTTCTGTTCTATGGAATTCGTGACTTGTCTTAATTTCACATCTTACTTCTCACACCATCATTTTTTTATGCCTACTCAGCTTAAATGCCCAATTTTATGCTGATGTTCTAAACAGCAGCTATCGTGAGCTTTAATTGCATGGGTGATGACTGATGATTTCATTTTCAGTAACTTCTGTTAGTTTGATTTTAACCAACTAATCACAACACTGTGTGTGTGTTTAATGCAAGTAAATGCTCACATGTAAATATTTATATTTATAATCTGGTCTGTGTTTCTGTTAACATAAATTGGGCAGTTTTTTTTTTTTTTTTTTTTCCCTTTATAGATATATCTTCTGTACATTTGATACACAAAATTCTTCTTCTGTTAATCTCTAATGTGTCTTGGGACAATGAAGTAAATCTAATAGATTTTTATTTGAAATTTATGAAGTTTGCAGGAAGTGCATATATGATAAAATTTCGGATGAGGAATTAGAATGCTGTCCGGTATGCAATATCCATTTGGGTTGTGTTCCTCTCGAGAAATTGAGGTGAGACCTTATTTTGACCAATTACTCAGACTCTAATGCCTTTCTTTCCCTCATATTCTCATATGCTTGTCAAAAGCTCCATATTTGTTTTATGGATTTCGATTATATGCATCAATGCATGAGCTAACTATTTCGTATTGATTTGCTAGGTTGTTATGGAAATTTAGTTATGACTACGACATGGTGCTTATTTATTTTTTATTTTTCAGCTGATAATTTTTCTGAAAGTTGTTTTAGTCATTTTCAAGTTAAGAGAAATGGCTAGTTCTTGAATTTTGACTTCTGTCATTGCCAAGTTGTGATGGTGTTAAACACCTACGTTTATGCAGTGCCCATCTGTCAATTTGGTCAAAGAAATCAGTTTGCTTCAGTTTCTACAGTTGTTGATGTTGAGAGTTACTATCATATGAACTTTGGATGTGTTTGTTTGTGCACCTTTGTATGTATGGAGGGGGAGCATGGCTAGTCGGGTGGGGAGGGGTGTGTTTGGTGTTTGTGATCATTAAGCACACATACACATACACTTTAATTGTGTACGTTGACCACACATTTGATTAAATCTAAGATTTTGTTAGTTGTAAATGAGTATCAATGTGCATTCATTGATGTCTTATTCAGGCCGGACCACACTTTGCAAGATGTGAGGGCAAAGATCTTTCCTCTAAAAAGAAGAAAGGTGAAGGCACCTGAAGCTGTACCCTCTGTGGCATTACCAGTTAAAAGAAAGGAAAGGTCACTCTCATCGTTAGTTGTTAGCGCCCCCAGAGTATCAGCACAGACTACTATGACCAGGAGAAGAACAAATGCTGCTGTAAGAAAGGCTGCCATTTTACGAGGTTGCAGTCTTCTCACTGAAAAACCCCTCAAAAAAGAGGAAGACTTTATGGAAGATCATCAGGATGGGGAAAGCTCACCTGAAACTCTAAATAAGCTATCTCAGAATGTAAGACAGGTAAAAGAGCGCAATGTGTTTTATAGGAGCTTTGTATGACTTCTGTTCTTATCGCCCACAACATGGTTTTTCTTTTCGCTTACGAGAAGTTGTCTTCTTTTCTTCGGCTTAGTAATATGTTTAATGCTTTCAAATATAACTGGTGTAGGGTTCTTCCTCTGCTCAGCCTAGCCAACTCGTATCCAATAAAGAAACAGAGAATGGTGCTGAACAATGTGAGGCGAAATCAGATCTCTGGAAACCTTTAAACTTTTTGGTGGAAGTTGCAAGCAGAACCAGGTCTTTCAAGTCTAATTTACAAGGATCTGATGCTAAATTAGAACCTACATATGTTGCTGACAATGAAGCTCAAGTGCATAAAACCAAAAATAAGGAAGACAAATGCAAATCAAAAGCTGGGGACAAAATCAATAGCACTGATCCTACCACATCAGAAACAATAAATCCTAAAAGGTTGCGAAGAATTCGTCGAAAAACGGCAGCTTCTTTTGGTGATTCAAGTATTTCACCCCAAGCTGTGCTGGAAGCTGCTGGTGCAAAGCATGAGAGAAGAAGTGGTCCTATTTGGTTTTCTTTAGTAGCTTCAGAAGACCAGTGAGAATCAATTTAGTTTTGAAACTTGAAAATGTGAAAATTTTATTTTAAATGTTTTCGGCTTCTCTTCATATTACTGACTTCATATTCATGTTTTCAGGGGAGAAGGTTCACCATTGAAACAAATTCCTGCTACTTACTTAAGAATAAAGTGAGCTCCTTTTACTCATTGCATGCTTTTTAGACGCTATACATTATGTTTGCTGAATGAATTCATTCTTAATGGTTCAAGTTCTGACTTAATTCTAAGGATATTTTATTAAAGAAATTAGTGTCTATAATTTATTCGTTGACACTTTTTGTGTTCTGATAAATTCATGAATGCTATCATATTGAGTGAAGTGGTTTCTTCTATTTGCTAAAGAGTAGATTTTTTTGCCCCTTGATAACATGCAAAGCTATCAATGTCTCACCTAAACTTTTAATCGTAAGGATTAAGACTAAAAACATACACAAGTGTAAATAAGTGTAAGAAGGAAAAGAAATAAACACGTGAGATTTAACAACTGAGTGACTTTGTTTTTCAAAACTAATTTTCTTTGTATTTGTGTGTGAGTGCATACGTATGTGCATTTCAAAGGGTCTATTGAGGCAATGATGGGATAAAATAGTGGTTTTGGATTATTCCATCGTCAACTCAGACAAATATTAAATAGAGGAAATTTTTATTGGATCTGAAAAGTTTTTGACTTGCATTATTATATAGAGTATTGATAGTTATTAGCATGTCAAGAAATGCTTGTAGCTGAAAATTAGAGACAATTAGTCATATCAGAAAAACAGTCTCTACTAGTGGGAGTGGGATTGATGTTGGTTTAGGTTGGTACTGCACAGACAAAAAGAATAATTGTTGTTGAGATAAGGATTCGTCTTATCTAGAGTCCTTTCTCTGTCCCATGTTTTCATTTTACAATTGGACAGGGCTAGTTGTGATGAAGCAACTTAAAGCTGACCTTTACTCCATTAAAGTTATCCTGCTGTCAACCCCCTTAAGAAAGTGGCTCATGTTTAACTATTTCATTTATAAACTGATCCTTAGTAGATTCGGTCTACAAATTCCACATTCCGGGAGTAGCAAGGTGAACATTTTAGAGTTATATGTAAAGACAACAATAAACCGGTACAACTTACTGAAAGCTGATCCCGTATAAAACTTCCGTCAAGTTATTACGTTAGAGCAATCCATCCCCTCCCGGGTTACATTAATTAAAGTTTTACCTTATATGGGGAAGAGATTCTGCTTATAAAGCTAGTCATTGCACCCTTAATTGGCTAAATTGTGTCTAGTTACTACCATTATGGATTAATCTATATATATGTATATATCCTGCTGACTCCTTCAGCTGCCTCATACGGTTAGTCCAGCTCCCCTCCCATTAATAGTCCAATGGACTTTTAATATCTTTTTCAAATTTTTCCAATTCTTTTATTAAGAAGAAATCTATCGTGCCATAGTTGCATTCTTTTTCTTCTTCTTTTTTTTCCAACCTAAGGTCAATTTTCAGAAGCCTTCTTGATGCTATAAAACCACAGTTTAAGAAGGTAATATAAAATTGGAGGAGATTATCTGAAGTCGGTAGAGTGTGATGATTCTTGTTTAGTAAATTTTTGACAAGTTTCTACTCTACTAAGGAGATCAGATTTGTAGTATTATTTCAGATGCCATTACATGTCCTAAGAACGAGCATGGTGTCTCTACAGTCGTATACCAACTGCTATAGTTCATTTCAATTTCATAGCCCAAACAAGAACAATACCTTGTGACTCATCTCGTGAATAATAACTAATAAGGTTATTCCTATATATCTTGATACCGTCTAGTGCATGTTTTGTATGAATTAAACTGTTGAGATTCTATAAACCAAACATTTCTCCTCTTCCAATAATGAGCCTTTTAGTTTGACAACAGCAGTCTTTCAATGACGTGGTTTGTTATCATTTATGCTTTTCAACTTAGGTTGCTGCTCATGCATTGGATATTTCAATAGTGTTTCTATAATCCCCATATAAGTCCATACTTCAGGTCAGTCAAATAGGGCTGAGATCTTGATTGCAACAAGATTCACAGCAGATTATAATATTTCTGTCACTAAAAATATGACATTGTACCTTTAACCTAACTCAATTAGAATAGACTTTGATTACTTGATAAGTATTACCATCGATATTTCCTGTAGCTTGACTTATCTAAGAGTTGGTCACCGGGATTAATGTTAATGCTTGATGCTTTTTTTATAAAAGCTGAAAGTATTCTCTGGTTTCTGGAAATATTAATGTGTCATGTTCTTATTCACTATCTAACAGGGATGGAAATGTGCCGGTTTCTTTTATCCAAAAGTACTTGATGCGGAAACTAGATCTCACTAGTGAATCTCAGGTGAGTTAATCTGTCCATGAATTTACGGTAAACAAAATTATAAATCACATAAAAGTTGACCAGAATAAATTCTGTGTTTGATTTGGTTGTTTGAAAGCTTAAAAATCTGTCTTGATTGTATGACTATGCAATTCCTATTAGCCTCAAGACTCAAGCGTTAAGTCAAACTTGATAGAGATGTCTTAATCTCATGTATATCGTATATGCAAGTATGTCTTGAAAATATTTTGCATGTTTGAAGTGCTCTCCTCTAAATCCTTTTTTTTTTTTTTTTTTTTCATTCATTCTTTATTTTGTTTTATTGTTTGTTATTTATATTTCTTTTTCAATTTTTTATTTGTATGGACATAACACTAGCAAATCCAATTCAATATTAGAAAGATAATTCTGGCGATGGTAAAACAGCCCTTAATAAACTGTGGTTGTCCTTTTTAAGAAGTAAATTGAATCTTTTGAAAGATTACTCTTCAATAACGGTCTGATTTCAAAGATTAAGTGCACTTGTAAATTGTGATTTCGTGCTGTTTTCTGGAATCATTGAAGGATAAATTTGATGTATGTTATATATTTCAATTATATTTCCCATCAGGCTGCTTTCATTTTGCTCCTCTCTTTAAGAGAATGTTTCGGTGAATCTTTTGTTTGATATTTTTGCAGGTTGAGATCAAATGTATGGGGCAACCTGTGATACCCACTTTGCAACTCCATAATTTAATCGATTTGTGGCTGCAAACAGTCTCAACATCAGATCGCGTACCAGCAACTATCGGTTCATCTGCAAAGGATTTCATCATGGTTCTTACATATGCTAGGAAGGTTCAGGACCTTCAATAATGCCTGTTTTAGATAGGTTTTTTTTTTTTTTATCATTCTTTCATTCTCATAGGTTATAAAAGAGCGGCTTAATGACCTAGCATGTATATTATGAGAATTGTTGCATGACTTGGTTCCTTTACAATAATTGCAATCACCAATTACTAGTCTAGAGAGCCTCTCACTCTTAGAAACATAATTTCAACCCACTCTGTATCGTGGTGTAACTGGTTGGCTAGTGCAATCATTGTAAAACTACCATTCTTCTAAATGCATATTGTAGTTTTCAGTTAACCAAATGATGTCATTTCAAGTTAACGAATTTTGACGAATCAAATTTTAGCTATCTCACTCAAGTTGCTAGTAACTATATTTGTATTAAAGGCTTGGCTACTATACCCACATGGGTATGATAGAACCAAAATTTAGGAACCACTCAAGGTTCAATTTGGGAATCACTCTCGTTAAAATCAACCAAAAAGTGGTTCCCAATTTTTAGTGCTACCATACCCATATCTCGTTAAAATCAACCAAAAAGTGGTTACTAGATTTTGGTACTACCATACCCATGCGGGCATAGTAACTAGACCCTTGTATTAACTATATTTGTATTGTAAGATCAATTAAATACAACTGCTATAAGAATAATAAATTATTGAGCCCCCCCAAGCTTTCGAGATTGTGATTTGGGGTCTTTGTTTTTTTTTTTTTTTTTTCCCTTGATTAATTATCAGGAGTTGTTAACCTGATTATTAATCCACAAAGCTTGTAAATCCACAAAGCTTCATTCTTCCACAATCATACAGGAAAAGAAAGATACAATAAAATAAGTTGGAGTAAAGAAAATTGTATACATTACCTCACACTACCTTTTGTTGCATAAGAATATAAGATACATACATATATGAAGAATATAAACATTCCAAATGAAAGGATGGTATATCTTCCCCTTTCTCTTTTTTATTTCTCTTCTACCTTCTCCTTCCTTTCCAACCATAGTGTATGAGTCGCCATACTTCATCAATTACTGAAGGAACTCAACTTACCGATGAACTGGTGTAAACTTTACAAGTTAGATAACTAGTTTGCTCCACCAGAGAATAAAAGAAAGCAGCAGCATAAGTACACATGTTAAACCAACCCATATTTCACATTTAACTAAATAAGGCATGAATTTCTACTTTGATTATTGTATTTCAGAAAACAATCTATCAGAAATCCAGTTCCCTGAAAACCTGGTCCCCAAGCATTATCTAAGATTATTAACAAGAAGTCTTGGACACTCTTCTTGTAACAGTATGCTGTTTCAATCAAAAGTTTACTACTGATGCTTTTTCTGTGTTGATCCACATCTTAAATGTACATCATGAAACAGTATCCTCAGCATTCCTGTTCTTCATAAATGCTCAGCAGATTCCTTTAGAATTGAAGTATTTTGTGAATATAACCGAAAAAATTAAAAATATAATTTGCTGAATGATTACATGATCATGTAGGAATGAGCATACTATGGAACAATACAAGAACAACATAGAACCTTCATCATTCAGAAACTTAGTTGCTAGTTATTACTACTAAATTTTCAAAACCATCAATTTCTACACCAAGAAATGGGATTGCAATCCACAATTTCCCACAACAAATCATGCTAACATGGTACCAGCAATAAACTATTCCAAAGGAGGGAAAATTCTTTAATTATACAAACATATCATGTTATTTACTTATTTGTAGGCAAAAATTTATTTTTAAAATATTCTTCTTTAATTATCTCACCCACCCACTACCATAATTAATAGTTTTTAAGAAAAAGTGACAGTGGTTTATTGGATGGGCTGACCATTAAGCACAATAACAAACCCGTCCCACCGGAGTTTTTATCCTAAAAGGATCACTTGCGTGAATATCGACTTCAGATTTATTTAAAAAAAAATAAAAAAATCCTTACAATAAATTAACCAAAACCCCTATCCACCTTGATGTGAGTGAGATTTGAACCCAAGATCTCTTGTATAACAACAAAATATCTATCCAATTAAGCTAGCTAGTACCCACATCAACTTCAAATTTAACATCTTCAAAAGGGGATAAAAGGCACTGGCCATTGCAGGGACGACAACAGCAATAATTCTTGCTTTCCACATCCCACTTTTCTTACTTTTTAATATGAAGTACTCCCCACCTAACATAAGGCAAAAGCATTGCAGGCTTTGGTATCAGAGTTCTCTCTGAACCCACTTGCTTTCTAATAATTCAAATATTCTTGCTTTACCTCCGCAAAAAATGTCTGAACAAATGCACTTCTGATTATCTGGATCATCCAACCTTAGATTACTAGAGGTAAACTGAGGCAGACAAGCATTGGACTATCATAGCCACAAAACCTTAATTTTACTAGAATCAGAAGAGTTCAGCTCCTATAATCTCTAAAGTTACATACAAATGCATGTACAGACTTGACGACTTAAATGTAACAGCTAAAAGTGAGTTTAATTGAATGAAAGAAAATGAGGGAATAACAAAAAGAAAATCAAATATAAACAATAAAGAGACATAGCTTAGTCAATTACATGGCACCCAAAAGAGCAGAATAGTTGGTATCTAGCTCCTGCTGAATTAATGAATGAATCCATAATGAAAACCAACAAACAAAAAGATTCACACAGTTGTACGGAAATTCAAAAATAAAGTAATGTCTTCACTAGTTCACTCTAAATGCCACCAAACTCAACAACTGTACAACATAAGAACTCCACGCTTGAATCACTTAAGCATCTAAGTATTCATCCATTCTGATTGAATGAATGAATCTATAAGGAAAACCTATGATCAAAAACATAAAAACACTTTCCTCGAATTCTGATACAGTAATTGTTTCACTCTAAACAACAAAAAAATCTACAACAATGGAACTCCAACAACACTTATCACTGAAGCATCCAAGTATTCATCCATTCTTCGTATTAATAAAAAAATACCTATATTATAAACTCAAAATTCACACCAAGGCATTTACATTTTACATGAAAATTTAGAAAAAAAAAAAAAAAAAACTTGATACAATTTAACCAATGAAGAAAGAATTTATTGAAAATGGTACCTAACGATCAAGTTCAAGTGAGTTAAACGCTGGTGTAGCCACCTCTGGAGGGGGGGCTGCCAACGACGGAAAACATGCCATTATCACCACCATCTCCTTCATCATAATACAAATCCTCAGTTGCTCTAAAGGCAGCATGTAGGAGCACCACAAATGCCCCAATCAACACCGAAACCAACACGTTCAACCACACATTCGTGAATATTAGAGACAGAATCGTAATAATCCCTAGAATTCCGAGAATGAAGCGATCATCGACTTGGCGATTGAGTATCACGAAAGGCTGGTCGCGGAAGAAGTAGAGGAGGAACCAGGCAACGAAGACGATCAAGAACACAATCATCGAAATCGGGTGCCATAAGAGGCTGAGGAAGAGGATGACGAGGACGATCATTGCGTAATTGACACGGAAGTAGTAGAGATTGCGTTTTATGCGATCGGTGGCTACACCGAAGAATGGATCGGGGCGCGAGAAGGAGTGGAAGTCGATCAGTTGAAACCAGGGTCGGCGAGTGGCCATGACGGTGGCTCTGGCTCGTGTGAGGAACGCCGCGGGGGTGGAAGTGCTGGTGGGATGTGGGGAGTTGGAAGGGAAAGAATCGTAGTGAGGTTGAAATTGTGAAGACATTTTGGTGAAACCCTAATCGGAAGATCTCAAGTGAATAATGAGACACACACACAAAGTGAGAGACACAGCTTTAAATGTTTGATGGTGTTGATATTTTGCTGGGAACCCCATTCACGCGGCAATGACACCGTTTTTTTACAGATTAACAAAGACCTGCGACGTGGTTGTTGGCCCAAGGGGTAGCGTTCCGCGTAGCAGAAACTTTTAACTGAAAATGGTGATGTTATTGTCGCAAGGGCAAATTGCACTAACACACCCAACATTTATATTTGGTTGGGACTTTAGAATTAGCATCTGAATCAGTATTATTTTGTTTGGTTAACAACGGAAATGAATGGAATTAACTGTATTTCGACCAAAATGCCTCTAATTAAATAATAGTTATAATAACATTATATATTATGGATAATAATAATAAAATATGAAAGTATATATAATAATTATATATATAAATTAATCTAATTAATAATAAAATTTATATTTTTCAATTATTGTCTTTGTTCTCCTAAAAAAAAAAATGTCTTTGTTCTCCTCAAAAAAATAAAAATAAATAAATAAATTGTCTTTGAGATCGACAGAACAACGACAGCTCCAGCGACCTGCTCCAGCGCCGATGATAGCTCCAGCGCCAACGACAGCTCCAGCTCCAGCGCCGACCGATAGCTCTAGCTCCAGCTCCAGCTCCAGCGACCCGCGTCGCCTTGTTCAACCCGACCCGATCGTTTTTCCTTCAACAGTGACCCACGTCGCTTCTTCTTCACCGGCGACTCATCGTCTCTTCTTCCCGACCACTGTGTGCCGCCGACCTTTTTGCGCCTCCGTCAGACCAGACCTATTGGCCTCTTTTAAATTGATCTAGGGTTTGTTCTTCTTTGAATTCATTGTTTAGTTTTTAAATTCGTTTTTTTTTTTTTTTCACAGGAGATTTTTCTCCTTCTTCGACAGCAGTTGACCCAGATTCCGATTCACCATTTTTTTTCTCCTCTCTATCAAGATTCAAAAGTTTCAATTTTTTTCCAAAGCTTCGAATTTTTTTCTAGAGGGTCATTTTTGGAAGTGAAAATGTTGTTAGGAATGGAATGGCCTTTCCACCGGATTGTGGATGGAAAGCTAATTCCACCATTTTGGTGGAAACCCAATTCCATTGGAATCCTCTTTCCATTGGATTTTTGCAAACCAAACATTTGGAATGGAATGGTTTCCATTCCTTTTCTTTCCATTCTAGTGAACCAAACATAGCCTTAGTACAACTGCACCAATATCCACCTTTTGTATGCAATTGCAAAATAATCCTCTACCGTTACTTGTCCTCTCTTTTAACATTCAAAGGAAAAATCGGTCATTTGAATTAGAGTAATACTAGAAAACTTAACAAATATTCAAATATCAATGTCATATACATTTTAATGTTTTATTATGTTTATATAAATTATTAGGGACCTTTTCCTTAGTTAATTTTTAATTTTTAAATTATTAGAGATGGACAGTGGAGATCCATTTTTTTTTTAATTTTTTAATTAAAAAAACAACACATAACCATTTATATAAAAAAAAAAATACTAGATATCCAGATTGGATCTCCACCAAACCTAAAGAACAAAAAATTAAAGATGATTGAGGGTTGGGTGGTGTTTGAGGAAAAATATATGTTCATTTCTGATTTTTATTTATGATCTCCACCAAATCTTTTTCATTTAAATTGTTTAAAGGGAAAATGTGTCTTGTTATTTTTCCTTCTAATGCTTAAACGGTAATTGTGTCTTTATGCTTTCAACTGGTGTCAAAATATCTTTATTAACGTTTGGTAATGGCATAGGGAAATGACAAATTTTAAAAATAGAGAGGTAAATGATGTTCGATTAAACGTGAGGGGACGAAATAATATTATGCAGTTAAGGTGGTACCAAGACTATCTCCAACCCTCAACTCTAATTTGGTACAACTTTGCTCCAAAATACAACAACTTTCACATTTCCATCTCCAATCCATTGCACCAAATCCTACTCTAAAAAGAATATTCCCTAAATATTCCCTTTTTAATTATTTCACAACAATTAACATTTCACCCATTAATTAAGATAATATTACGATAAGTTAAGAAATTAATAAATTAAATTAAATTAACTAAAATATTACATTTATTATTAATTGAACTTCGACATTAAATTTCATAAATAAATAAATAAAAACACAATTAAAAGTACATATTAATCATCATTTAAATCCAATTTAGTGTTTATAATTATCATTTAGTAATTTTTGTATTATATAATTAATTTTAGTTTATTATAAATATTAATATAAATAATAATTAAATTAAAACAAATATAATTTAACCAAAGGCATTAGATATTTAAAAGGATACAATTGGAATACATTTGATTTTATAGGGGTAAAACTGTGATTAAACAAAACTTTTAAAAAGGGATACAATCACAACTCTACAGCAAAATAATGGTCATTACGTGATTACATAAAAATGAAGGGACTGAAAAATAAAACAAAGAAAGGAAATCAGCCAAGTAGCGTTGAACTTTGGCCATCACCAGATCTGGCGACAAAATTGCTTCCGCTGTACTCCGGCGCAGAGATTGGCGCTCGGTTAGAGATGATTCTTGCTGCAAATTGGAGATTGGCGCTGCTGTTGGAGATACCCTAATACACAGAAATGGCAGCTGACATTCGTCATTCAACAGTTTAGAAATTGATAATTAAAAGGGAAAGTATCATTTTCCTCCCCTATATTTTGATTTATTAGTAAATCGC
Source organism: Acer yangbiense (assembly GCA_008009225.1). Taxonomy (NCBI): domain Eukaryota; kingdom Viridiplantae; phylum Streptophyta; class Magnoliopsida; order Sapindales; family Sapindaceae; genus Acer; species Acer yangbiense. The sequence goes on from CM017764.1 coordinate 16,353,545, forward strand.
CCTTATATTTTTGCTAATAGCCACTTGCCCCTTGAAAGTAAAAGAGATAGCCAAATACCCCCTTCCCCTTTTGCTATTTCGTTAAAATGTCCAACTCTGACAACAACAATTGATTGAAAGACCCTTTTGCCCTTGACATGTGCTGCTTGAAAAGAAAATATTTTTGTGCTCCTAAATGAAACCGTTGGACACCCAACAACTATATTTGACTATATAAAAATACCACATCTCAAACAGCTGCACACGTTCAGTTATTTCTTTCCTTTTGCTTTACAAACGCATCTGCACACAATCATCTATTTCTTTCTTTTACACATTCATATATTTATTTCTTTTAAAAATACATCTTCCAACCATGGAAGGAAATTCAAGCAACATCAATGATGGAATGATTACATTAATACATTCAGAAACATAGTTGTGGGAAAAGGGCTAGATTGATGATATCTGAATCTAAAAACACTCCAGGTAAGTTGTATTATTGTTGTGAAAGCAATCGATGCAATTTTTTTAATTGGTGGTAACCAGATCCAACAGATTTTCAAACATGGCAAGGGGTTGAAGAAATTAGTAGAGGTGATGAAGAAATCAAAGTGTTAAATGCAAACAGGTAGAACTTGGAAACATGTTTATATTGAAGAATGCATAATTGGAGTCCATTCAAAGTAGCTTAAGGATGATAATGCTATTAATATGATTTTTCTTTGGTATTTCAATAGCTGTGTTTTTTCTAAGTGTAATAAAGATATAATGCTTTTACTTAATGTTAATGAAAGTAACAACAACACTGCCAACAGATTTTCAATAGGATGAACTCTGTTTCACTCTTCATGTTTTCGCTTTGGTTTCAAATTCCTTTTCCACCATCTTGGGGAGGTGCTTTATTGATTCTCGCTTATTTATTCATATTCATAGCACTTATGATTATTTTCTTTGGAAAGCATCCTTCTACATTTAGCTACGAATATTTGATGTTTTCATCAATGTATTAGGTAGTTATTTGACGGATTATTTTCCAAATCATTATTACCTGGGCAATTTACTATGGGTCTATATAATTTAAGAAAAAAATAGATCTCAGCAGTTTACTATGGGTCTATATAATTAAAAAATAATAGATCTCCTTCGAGATATATATATATATATATATATATATAGTAATTTTCCAATGAGGACTTTTACGATGTACAATTTAAGCACATTTTGATGAAATTGTATGGAATATACTAAATCTTGATTTGATTTTTTGTATGGATGGTGAAAATATTGAAATATATTTATGAAAAAAAAATTTTAAAAAAAATCGGATGCAAGAACTAATTTTTTCCGATTTTTTTGAAAATAAAACATTTAAAAATAGGGAAATAGAAGAAAAAATAGTTCTCAAACCAAAAAATTTCCAAATTTTTATCAAATGTGTATTTTAATTTTATTAGGATCTATACAAAAAATCAAAGATTGCATTGTAAAAGTACTCTCTCTCTCTCTCTCTCTCTCTCTCTCTCTCTCTCTCTCTCTCTCTCTCTCTCTCTCTCTCTCTCTCTATATATATATATATATATGGTCATTCTCTAGTCAGGTCGGTCATGAATTTTTCTTCAGGTCCTTAGAATTCCAACCAGACCTGACTAGAGAATTATTATTATTATTATTATTATTATTATTATTATTATTATAAGATGAAAATAAAAATAAAAATAAAAAAAAAGAACTCCAGAGTCTGGACTGCTCTTTTGCACGATGAGTAGATCCTCCACCTATAGTGCAGTTGTTTTTATTTTCTTATTTTTGGGTAAAAAAAAAAATAATTGTTTTATTTTTGTGGGTTTTGGTGATTGTTTGATGATAAAAATTTTATTTGTGGCTTTGATAATTGTGTTTTGAGAAAGAAGTTAGGAAGAGTTGTTTTGAGTAATAAAGATGTTGGATTTTGAGTGATGAAGTTAGAGAAGAAATGTTTGGGTAATGAATATGGTTATGGAATCTAGAAATTTGGTATTTGGTAAGTGAGAAAATGAAAGAAAAAAAAAAGGTAGAAAAGAATTTGGAAGAAATCAATTTTTATTTAATTTTTTAATTTTTAAAATTAATAATTAAAATTAGTAAGCATTTATATTTTAATCCTTTCGTGTTAAAATTGTGGTCAGTGGCCAGAGATGGCAGAAGTCAACTGACATCAATTCAGCAAGGATGTCACTGCAATTTCATGTAAAATTTGCAAATGCATTCAATTATACTAAATATCCAGACTGTTATGTAATTGTCACTTGCCACAATGTTTGTCACCCATAAAAACTAAAAAATTGGAAGAAAAAAACAAAAAGTTATTGTATCCCAAATATTTTCAAAAAAAAAAAAAAAAAAATTCCTAAACATATCTAGTTTATCTCCGGATCCATACAAAAAAATCTCATCGAAATTCATTAAATTTATGAATTATTTTGTAGAGAGAATCTCTCTCTCTCTCTCTCTAAAGCAATTTAAAACTTTTCTTTAAAATATTAAAAAATTTATCCTTTAATTAATTTTTTTTTTATATAATTTTTTAATATACTGGTCCCTCTAGATAATTTTTTCGGTTCAACCCTACATACAACATTATAGATACAGGTATCAGAGACTTATCACTAAACTACCTCAACTTTATCAAACAATTTTGTTTTAAAACAGCTGGTAGAGCAGACTGAAAATCCTCGTGTCACCGGTTCAAATCTGGTTCCTGGCATATATATTGAATTTGTAGATAACTCATTATAAACTGGAAAATTTGTATCAAGTACTACATCCAAAATGGTATTAGATATGCTTTGGATGATTCAGAGCCAGAGGCATACTTGATGATTAACTTAAAAAGTTCAAGTTTGATATCACAACATAATTTTATCTGATGTATTAGTAGTATATACATACATAAATACATCCCAGGTATGGAAAACTCTCTTACAATTACAATGACAAATTGCTTTTTAAGATGAATTGGAGGAGTTGAAACAATTCCAAAAGCACCAAATCTCAACTCTTACATATCATGAAAGAACTTATAAGTCTTTATGTCTTCCTTTATAAGCCTCACTGCACCAATGCAACCCAATATTGCAACAATAGAGAACCAGGTAGCTATTATGCAATTAAGCAGCTGAATTGAGCGCCGGACTTTCGTGCCTTTTGGCATTCTTCCGGCTTTCAGATATGCTATAGCAGGGAAAACAAAGTCGAGTGGAGTGAACCCGATGGCACCACAGATGGACACAAAATCTCCAAAAAATGGCATGGCTGCGGCAACAAGAGTAACAAAAGCAATGTAAACGGATGTACAAGTGAGACGGATGAAATGATTTCTGAAGGAAAATTGTCTAGCAGACTTGTTGGAAAGAATTCTTTCCTCAAAATAGGCATAAGTAGGCCTGCAATAGATCTAATAGAAACCAAAATTCAAGTTATAGATGGAAGACAGTAACGAATTTTGTATTAATAAGAGATTCAAGTGTACTAAGCATAATCCAGATTCTCGTAGTATAAAATTCATTCAAAATGGGAAACTGCAGCGGTAATAACAACTGGATCCAAAATGAATAAAGATCATTCTATGTGATGTATGATGAAATAACTCAATAAGAAAAACTTAAGTCAGAAGAGCAATTTTAGTCTAGTAAATGACTTCTTTCACTAATTATCAAGTTACAATCATTTTCCATACTAATTGTAATATTTTTCTTTTCACCGTATATCTTCAGAAAAAAATTAAAACTAAACATTGGAACAAGTTCTAATTATCAATAGATTAAACATTCTTCAAACCAGATGGAGTGCAATTAATCTCCTTTGAAAAGGAAAAGGAAGTCATTCACTGATTTCCAACCTTAACAAGAATTCTATGCTTTTTTTTTTTTTTTTGATAATCTGGAAATCCCCCGAATCCGCTTAATAAACCCGAGTTCGAAACTGGAGCCCCCACCTAACCCTACAATCTTTGAGAAACAGAAAACTGTGGCCCCCAGACCCTGTGGGAGCAAACCACATGCCTCTTGGGCTCAAATATTGGCCAAAATGATCACACACTTACTGATCACCATACCTTAACAGACTGTATAAGGAATGAGGACAAATTTAATCTTAAGTTTAATGAAAGTTTATCGGTTGATATTGTATCTTATCTTGCTTAAAAACTTAAATTGAGTAAGTTGTATCATCTAATGTTTACTTCACACTCAACAACTATGGAATTATTTACAGACCTGCCGTGATTCCTCAAGTGCTTGACTAGAGTAGACTGTAGAGCTAGCAACATACACAATATAACTTCTTGGATCATAGTCCGTAGACCAAGCGAAGCAATTACTTAGTACTTATTAAAAATGAATTAAGAGATATACACGTCGATTGAGCATGTACGTTTCAAAGTTTCAAAATACTAAGTTCACTATGCAAATGGATAATTCTCAAATGGTCAAGCATATAACGTAAACATTACCTGATAGCATCCAGATATTTGAATCACAGCAAAGAGATTTGCCATGACAATTGTCCATTTTGGAATCGTTAAAGAAGCCAATATATAAGGCTGCACTTCCGAACCAAAAGCCCAGTATCCCCAGAAAGCCAATTGCCAGTAAGTCAATACAATTACACTGTATGCTGCTGAAACTCCTTTGTACATATTCTTTTTCGCAGGTTCCCTCACAGTATTCTTGCAAGAGAATGGATGGTCGCTAGATATTAGTCAAAAGAACCCTTGACCGTAGAAAGAATTGAAAAGCAAAAACTGTAAAAGAAAATTGATTAATCATATATGTAAGTTGGTAAACCTGTATTTCTGGAAGCATTGCATCTCCAAATGAGAAGGCAATTGCCCCGAGAGCATTGAATGCTTTAAATGTCTTTGAAGAGGAGCTTCCATGTAAACTGTAATGGATCGATGCTCTATCGATTTTGTTCCCTACAAGGAGATCATGATGTTGAATTAGAAACTGACACAACTTATAATTCCATAAACAGATTAAAGCTATAACTAAATTCCAATCGCACCATTATATATAGTCACGCCAATGGTTGTAGCAGCAAAGCCAATTGTGCTGAAAGTACACAAGGCATTAACCCATCTTAATGAGTGGATATTAGGGAGCTGAGATAGGAAGAGTTCAAAGGCTCCAAAGAAAACAATGAAATGCTGCAAGGTTAGCGAACCGTCTGTGTAATAGTATTTGTAAACTGCCTGCAGAAAAGGAAACCAGATTGGTGACTGCCCCAATTCCCAATTATTATTGACAAAACTCTGGTGAGATTAGCTAACCTTTAGACCGGTACCAGCAGCAATTTGAATGGCAATGTTATTGCCCAAAGAAGCCACCTGCTGAAAAAATGCAATAGACCAGTAACCCCAGAATCCTTCAAGATGCAAAATGTAATATTATAGACAACATTCACAAATTATAGGTATAAAATGGAATGAATTGAAGAAGAAAAGAACAGACCAAAGATGCTGTGAGCAAGATGCTTGTAAGTAATGTGATTGTTCCCATTCCATCCCCATAAAGAGGCAATCAACAGACTAGAATACCAAGTGACCAACGTCCCACCCACCAAACTACTGACCCCTGTATTCAAATTTCAAACTTTGAAAATTATATATGGACTTTTAAAAAATTGATTATAAAAGAAAACAAAAAACACAAAATTACCAAGGACCCAACCGAGCGAGGCGAGAGCAAATGGCAAAGGAGCGTAAGCAGCTGGAGTAGCGATGGTAGTGGCCACGTGGAACGCTGCGTGCTTCCACGTTCCTTTTCCTCCATCGACTGTACTTGATTTAATCTCCTCAGTTTCTGGTTCTTCTGAAAGTAGCATTTGTGTTTTACTTGTTCTGTAACTCGGTGCCTTTGTTGTGAGGGTAGCGGCGGAGGATGGAGACAAAAGACGTCCATTTATGAGAAAATGAGAATGGAAATTTTCTTCCTTTCTTTTGACTTTTTTGTTGCAGAGAAGATGATCTATCTGTTTGGACTTTGGACGCTTTCTATGTTAAAGTCAAATAGCAATCAAGAATAACACTAGTTTAATTAGAAATTTTCAAACGAGGACGTCCTGATAGAACTTCACGAGAATATTGAATGTAAGCCACTAGTTTTACGTGCTTTGATTCAAGTGTGTATGCATTTGTTAAAACCAGTGGTTCACATTCAATATCCTTATGAAGTTATATCAGGATGTCCGTATGAGAACGAGACTGCTAGTTTAATAAGTTAAAGTTTAAGGACTTAAATAAGTTATCTAAAAATGGTGTTTTAATTTAGGTCTAACCAACCAAATTGGGACACCTAAGTTTAAATGACACTAGAACTGGAAACATGGAAATAGTACTCTTTTTATGTAGACTTTTAGGAGTAAGGGCCAGTTTGATATTGCTTTTGAAAAGTTAAAATCAGATTATTTTATAATTTTAACATAAAATGATGTTTGATAAAACTTACAAAAGTGATTACTTGATAATTTGAAAAGTTTTGGCAGTGATTTTGAGAAGTGGGGTGGTGGGTTACTTTTTGTAAGTGATTATGGAATAATCTATTTCAGCATTTAATGTATCTTTTAAAATATTATTATTATCCTTATGAAATCGTTAAAATAATTTTTATATATTATTTCATCTTAAAATTAAATATTCTATTTAAATATTGATTTGATTTATAAAATCTTTTAAAAATATTTTTATTGTTCTTATGATTTTTTTTCCCAATTTAAATATTATAATTAAATATTAATTTAATATATATAATTAATAAAAAAAAAATTAAAATAGGTCCTAAACTTATGTATATTTTAGTTATTGTAACTAATCTCAACATTTTTACAATAAGATTACCAAACATATGCATACTGCTTTTGAGCTATATAGTAGTTTTAAAAATATAATTAACCAAACATCTGTTGATTAAATTTACAGTTGATTATTCCTTCAGTACAGCTAACAATGATTATTATAAAAGTTACAGCAATATCAAATTGGCTTTAACACTAGTTTAATAAAAAGTTTAAATGATACAAATAGATAAAAATACCCGCATCTCATTCTTCTATTACGTTTTTGCCGATTTTTAGAGTTTTTCTTTTTCTTTTTCAAAAACTTCCAATGATGAGGTCCTCCATCAATGAAGATGGAACAAATCTCTAATAGTCCGTTCGAAATCGAGGTTGATGTAGAAGATGAAATTTTTTTGAAAATTTTCATTTTTGTTCAATAAGTCTCGAAAATTATAAATATAAATAATTAGTCTTAGAAACTACAAAATAAGTCTAGGAAACACAAAAATAAGTCTTGGAAGAAAAAAAAAACACGAGACTTATTTTTGTGAGTGTGTTTTAATGGTATTATTATCTGATCCACATTTTAGGTTCTATTAAAACCTAAGTTATTAAGTTGGTGATAGTCTTAAAACTTACTCTTTAAATAGTGCTATTAAATTTTTGAGCCCTTTCAAAAACGCAGAGGAGATAGGGGGACAAAATGCGCTTCAACCAATCAACTATTCTTAACTGCCACCACATACGACGTTGTATTTTGAGACGACTGTCCCATTCGTTTTGGTTGCCCAACTGCTGACACGACTAGATTTAATTGGGTCCAACAGAGGGCTATTCTCGCTGGTATATATATATATATATATATATATATATTAGAAACTTTTAGGTACAGAGTTCTGGAGAGAAGATACAATACATGATTGATTTTTAGCCGTTGGATCAATCCAACGGCCAAGAATGTTGTAAGAAGAAATAAAAATACACACAAAACCCAAAAAGATTATTGTTTTCATCTTCCTCTGTATCTTCAAGTCTCATTTGTCTATTGACTCTCTTTCTTATTCTCTGCTCAAATTCAAGTACTGGTGTTGATTTGTTTGTGTTTATAATTTAAACGGCATTCATTCAACTTAAATGGTAGATTTTATTTCCATCTTATAATAATTTCTCCGCACAAAAGTTTTGTATATGGTTGTATCTTTCAAAACATTGGTTTTCATCACAAATGTTCCTTTAATTTTGGAATGGAAGAGTTCAAAATGCAAGGACACAAAATAAAACAAAAATATTTTGAACAGTCTTGTTTTCATTGAGATTGAAATTGAAATTTATTCAATGAATTTAGAGCAGTTCAACATGTTATGGAAATAGAACAAAAACATTTTGAACAATCCAACTTTGCATGGCAAAGGCTTTTCTTTTGACTTGAGATTAAGAGGCTGAGTGAAAAAAATCAACCCATGTACTCAACAAAGGTGGTTTCAATTTGTAGTGATCTTAGTTTCTTTTTGTGGGTAAATAAACCATAAGATTTTTACAAAATTCTTTCTTTTTTTTTTTCAATCTTGTAAAATTTGTGAAGATTCAAGCTTGAGATAATTGCTGCTGCATATATACATTAGATTCTGATTTCTTGATTAGATGTTGAGTTTGAGTAGAGAAAAAGAAAAGGGAGAGAGAGAGAGATTGGGTTCCAGATGTATTGAGCTTAAGATGAGATGAAGAAAAGGTGTCAAGGGACATATGAGACGTGAAGAGAGACAGAGAAAGAGGAAAACAATACCTTTTTTTTTTTTTTTTTTTGGTTTTGTGCGTTTTTTTTTTAATTTCTTCTAACAACATTCTTGGTCGTTGGATTGATCCAACGACCAAAAATCAATCTCGGATTGTATCTTCTCTCCAAGACACCGTACCTGAAATTTTTTGTATATATGTGTGTGTGTGTGTGTGTGTGTGTGTGTGTGTGTTTCATGAAATATAAACGGAAATTAATATAAAATTTACAAAAACAACAAAATTTGGCTAAAATCCTAAAAAACATAGAAATTGTTGTAAAAATAAAGAGAGAAACAATAATAATAATAGCTCACGGTCTATCAGCTCATCTTGTATTTACAATAGAAATGTTATATATAGGCAAACAAAATCAGGGGTTATTATGCAATTTTCATGCAGGGGCTATTATGTAATTTTTATGTATATTGCCATAATCTAGCACATGTCACTTATAGTGACATATGCCCCTTTTTGAATATGGTGGAAGCCACCGTTCTATAACACTCCCCCTTGGATTCCACCATCTTTTATTGCCTTAGAATTTGCTAGGAAAAACCCAGTGAGACAAACCTTTGCAAAATATATATGTAAAGACTTCTATTTTATGATTGGCTTATTTCATGACAAACCACATTAGGGATGATTTTGTAATGGGTAGCTTAGGCTCTCAATGGCAAGCTTCCAAGCACCTCCGTGACTTCAAGAGCAAGAGCGAAAAGTGTTGACGGTGATTTTTGGATCATTGATAAGTCAACTGCCAAACATTAACATGTAGGTAGATCGAAGCTTTAACCAGTCTAGGGTTGAATAATCAAAGCCTCTTTCTCCATGCGGTTGCGATACGATTATTCGTATTTGTGAATGATAATGTAGAAAAGTAGGAAATAAAAGATAAATCAAGCATAACATATATTTTACGTGGTAAAACACCAAGGCGGGGAAACATCCACGGTTGCCGGTGACAGCGAGAAGAAATCCACTATGAATAGAATAATTACACACTCAATCTCTCCTTCTCTCTTGTTGTTGTTATGCTTCTTCTTTTTTACACATAGATGGATAGATCAATGTATCGATTATTTGATACCTAGATCGTTTTATCCTGTTTTTAATACAATGTGATTATGGGTTCATTTATATGTGCATAAAACCCTTATCCTTGTTGTACAAGTAAGGAAATGTGGTGGTGTTTAATTAGAACTTGTTACTTGTTGAAGTCATAATTAACTCATTTCCTGTTTCAAAGGTCTTGCGCATTGAATTAGAATCTTCGTATGATTCTAGTCTAGTAGTCCATTTAGAACTTATTTCCTGATTGGTGTGCAATCTTCTAGAAGAGCAGAGTTATTGCTTGATCTGGACTCTTTGATATGTAGGAGGAAATAATAATATTTACTTATTGGAATGTGGTGCTAGTTTCCTTGTTTGAGTAAGATTCTTCCTCTTCGTAATTGAGTCGTAGTTGAACTTGTGTTACTGTCTTGACTGAGTGTCTCTTGGCCAACCGTTTCCCTACCCGACCAGGTCCTTTTTCCCTGATCAGTTTTGCTATCTGATCAGATTTAGATCTATCTTAGTCGATCGATTCAATCTGACCGTCCCATCCAGTAACATCAACTGTCACTTGGTCGAATGTTAACTGGTTAACTTTACCCGACTAGGCTTATTTACCTGATTGGTTCACTATACCCGATCAAGTCTATTTTACCCAACCATATTTGCCTTATACCTTTTCCTTGTTGATTGGTTCATCCGACCGCTCGCCAATCACTAGTGACTGTTTTTCTTCTCTGATGACATGGTCTACCATATATTCCGGATTATCCGCTATCTTTGCTGACATGTCATGCTACCGAAAAATCCCTATAACAATACCTCCTGAAATCTACGAGATGAGTTCTTAACGACTCAACGAATGGGATTTGAATAGTTTTCCTTTGATTTTTTGATGCTTTATCCACATCATTTTTATTCTCTTGCAGAACGATAATCTTCAGGACAAGTTATGTTGTTGAGATACATTTTTGGACCTATATTTGCAAGTGTTTTCGGGACACAGATCAGGTCACTGAAATGCCTATCGATACTTTATTGTGAGACGAACTTGCACTTGGTTTGGTCGGGTCATGGCCAATCACCAGATAATCCTAGTCATCTTTTTAAGTGATCAGCTTCTAATTTTTTTTTTTTTCGTTCGATGCTCATATCCTCTTGCTTAATTAGGCGAATTTGAAACCCTTTTTAGCGATGTTCAGCTTTGCTCGGATCCTTTCATCTTTGAGCAATTTTTACAAACGCTCGGATCCTCTTTCAACCTGGTTCAGCTTCGATTGGATCTATCTTTGAACGATTCTTACTAACGCTTGGACCCCTCTCGGCTTTGCTTGGGTCCATCTTTGAGCGGATCTTACTAGCGCCCGGATCCTTTCTAGGCTTTACTTGGATCCATCTTTGAGAGGATCTTACTAATGCTCGGATCCTATCTCGGCTTTGCTTGGATCCATCTTTGAGCGAATCTTACTAATGCTCGGATCCTTTCTCGCCGAGGCATCTTAGCCTAATATTGTATTCTTTGAACTGCTTCTACCTGATACATCTTTTCTTCCCGTCGTACAATACTTTGTCACATAACACTTTTATCGCCGCGTATAGAATATCCTTTAAAGGCAAGTTCTGACGATCTTTCGAAGTTTTAGTGCTCAAGACAGCTTGAAAATTTTGAGGTTGAAGACCATAAGAGGAACTAATTAAGGTTTCACTGAGTAGCATATTTCCTCGAGTAATTGGCACAAATCTCCCCCAGACTATACCAGCTTTTGCATGTTGCCCCCTAAACTATTTTATTAAGGACTAAACCCCCTGAACTATCGCTTATTGGCAGAACAAGACTAAAAATGCCCCCTCTCGGGGGGGAAAAAACCCAAAGGATTGCCAATAAACGATAGTTCAGGGGGTTTAGTGCCTAATAAAATAGTTTAGGGGGCAACATGTAAAAGCTGGTATAGTCTGGGGGGGATTCGTGCCAATTACTCTATTTCCTCACAAACTGAGAAAAAATATGGTAGATGTAGTTGTTCTTGGCAAAGTAAGTTGGCGCTCCATGGAGATCGTGCTTCTTAGCATCCACCCCCCAAGGTCACTGCCATATATACATGCTCATGGCAAGTTAGGGGCTCTTGTTCCCCCGGGGTTCATGGGAGAATAAGATCCCACAAAATTAGGGTATAAAAAATGGGAAAATTATAAAAATAGCCCTCACGGAGGGTGTTGGGCGCAACTTGATCGGGGTTGGCGCGACTTGACAGACAACTTAGGAAGTCACGCGCAAGTCACGTGACTCACTTTGTGCTTTTCCAAAATCGTGGGTGCGTTTTGCGCAACACTAGGGTGCGCTCAAAAGATGATGGACGTTGGGATTAGGGATGGCAATTGGACCCAGACCTAGACCTGCGAACCCGAACCGCATGGGTCGGGTTTGGGTCCTCATATTCGGGTCGCGGGTTGGGTCTGGGTTTGAAACATAATACCTGTATCGGGTTCGGGTTCGGGTTCGGGGTCCGGTCAAAAACCCGGACCCAAACTCGAGGACCTGATTAGTCATGGTATATAATGAATTATCCCTAATTCCTAAACCTAATTCCTTCTTCGCTACCGCAACTCTTAGATTATCATATTATAAGGTTCTCAATCCCTTCCACAGACCGCAACTCTCAGATTCTCAGCTCCACCTTTTGACCGCCAACAGCTCCACTCTCCATCACCAGCTCACCTCTTCAACACTCTCTTCTCAATCTCATTGGTCATTGCACACGTTTCTCTCTCCGAAATATGAATCCACATAACTCATTCTCTCTCTCTCTCAATCTCATTTGTTTCGTTTGCTCTAATCTGTCATTCTATGTCTGTAATTATTATCTAGGTTTTTATAAGATTTGTTTAATTGTTAAATGAAATTGTTGATAGTGTCAGTATGTCATCGGGAAATTGTTGATATTTTATTTTATTTTACTTGGGTTTGGTGGTTGTATCAAATTTGGTTTCTTGAAAACATATAATTTTTTTTCAAATTTTTTTATTTATCTTCCAATTGATGGTTGCTTGTGTTATGCATTAATTGATTGAAGGTTGTGTGAAATGGATTGTGTGGTTAATTTTGGGTTCTTTGAATGTGCAGGATGGTTTAAGTTTCTGGAATGAGCTAATGAAGAATATTTCTAGAAAAAGTTGAATAAAAGTTATAAGAAATTGATTGAAGAAAGAGAAAGAGAGATAGAATTAGAATTTAGTTGGAATGAGATGGGACTTGGGAGAGAGAGAGAGAGAGAGAGAGAAATAGATCTCATTCATAAATCCAAAAGTAAATAAACAATACAAATATGTAATTCGTTCTCTAACATACAAAACATGGGAAAAATTGTGAACACATTATTTGATCAATTGATGTTCCACGGGTCTGCGGGTCTAGACCCGGGCCCGGATTCGCGATATGCGCGACAAAAAACATCAAGGGCTACACCTGACATGGACCGTGGCGCATGCATGTGATCCGACAGCGGTACCCACGGTGGTACCGACCTATGCAAAGAGAAAAGTTCTCTTTTCAACACAACAAGGCACACTTAATCTATATGCATGTTGTGCAAGTATGAGGTGAGTGAATGTCATGCATAAGTATCAAACAAGAAGCACACAAGAAAATTCAAGACATGCAAATGCATTAGATGTGTGTGTGTGCAATCTAAATCTCTTCAAATAAGAGTCAAGACAAGTAAGCTACCTTACTTGAAGCACTTGAAGGCCACAATGAGGTCTATTAGCATTTGAGAAGGATTCTTCAATCCTAAGCTACTCTTACAATTTTAAACCCCATTATGATTTTGTCAACGAAATAAGCCAATTAAAAAGTGAGGCATTTACAATCTCCCCCTTTGACTATTTTGTGACAAAACCACTACTCACAAATACAAAAAATGGTTGGTCAACAAATTTTTCTACATTACAATAAAGCTCCTAGTCTAAGTCTTGAACATCTTCAAGTCAATCCCAAGCTTGTAGAAAAATCCAACCTACACACAATCAACAAGAAAGATACCTTCCAAGAGCAAGTGTGTGTGAGGCGCTTATAACAAGAGCATTTGCAATTGCCTTACCAAAAATAAACCAATACAATCAAAAAATGTAATCATATGCAATGCAATATAACTCCCCATAAATGCAACAACCTAAAATGGGTTACTCTCTCTCCACTCAACTCCCCCTAAATGTGATACCAAAGAAAGCACATATCTCACAACCTTACTCCCCCTTTTTGTCATGAGATAGGCAAAGGGAGTCTCTCCTAATAGGTAAACATTAGTAAGGAAAGCTTGTAGCACAAACACATATGCATAATCATATAAACAACTTTATGCAACTTAATTAAGTAAGAGAGATTCAAGAAATTTTATTTTAAGAAAATGTGTAACAAAGATACTTTGCATGCAAGACATGTTGCATTCAAGTCTAAAAGCAATGATATTTGGCAAAGCAAACAACAAAGTTTTCTAAAAGAATTCAAACCAATTTCACCATTTGTCATGAATTAAAGCAAAGATATAGATTTTATAAGCATTTCAATTTAAAGAGCAACTATATCCAACTTTACAAGCTAAATAAGACATGAGTGACTTTTGCACCCTATTTGATTTTTCTGGTTAAGATACCCGCATGATAGTAGCCTTGTTCAACTAATAAAGTAAGAGAGACTTTGGATTTTAATATCCTTATTTATTTGAGTTTCAATATTGCTTTTGCACACATATTTGCATTCAAGATTAAGCAATCAATCATTTCACACTTAAGCATGTCATTAGAAAGAATCATCATGTCATGGAGATCAATTATAGGTCATTAAAAAAGTAATCCCAAAGTAAATCTCCCAGTCCAAAAATGCATATTTAAGCATAAATATGATATAGATTGCAAGCAATGTAATGTAGCACACTTATTAAGAAAAAGACATATAAGCATGTACAACCAATCATCTCACGTAATTAAAAAAGAGGCATAAAATATATCAATGTAGCACAATGCAAGATTATGCAACTTTGCTCTCTTTGCTTGAGCTCCCCATATGGGGTCAAGACATACCACTTCAACCCAAGTGACAAATCCCAATAAACTTGCTAAGGTTCCCAAATCTAAGAGTGTCTAAGGGTTTTGTGAACAAGTCCGCTAGTTGGTCATTAGTTTCCACATGTTCTAATGCAATGTGTAAGTTCCTCAAGTTTGATTGGCTTATTTCGGTGACAAACCACAATTCGGGTTTGATATGTAAGGGTAGCTTAGGCATTTAATTATTGGTGATCAAGCTCAACAAAGGCCCTCTCGAGATCTCAAGATGATAAGCACTTCAAAGGTAAATCACTTGTGTTTATTTGCATTGAAGAGACTTAGTTGCACACATACACAACTCATGTGTATCTATACTTCTTGTATGTTGTGTGTTTTATATATGTGCATTCATGTTCTTGAACTCTCTTCATGCATGTTTTAATTGATTGCATCTTGTTTGTTAATTGCCATGATAGGTTAGGCATTAGGATGCATGTTGGTGTAAGGGTCGTTGTACAAGCGCTGTACAAAGCGATGTACGTACATCGCCTATCTAAGACCTAATGCATTTTGGTCTCAGGCGCTGTACAGTTGCCCTACGTACAGCGCCACACCTGATGCATTTTTTCAAGCACTGTACAGTCGCTGTACAAAGCAATGTACATACAACGTTCATACATCGACCATCGAAACCCGAGAGGAACAAAGTTTTGTTACTCTACAGTGTCGCTATTCGTAGAGCGACAATGAAGAATTTGTTCTTCATTCCCAGGTGAGTCGCTGTACAGACACTATTCGTATAGCGCTTTGTACAGCGACCAAGGTAAAAGTTTTGATTTTTTATCAAAACGATGTAGCATCATCTTGACCCCTTATATATGGTACTTTGTCTTTAGGTCGTTTTTAAGAGTTCAAAATCATATTTTTAACTTAGAATATTTTCCAAAAGAGAAAATCATTCAAGAACTCATCTTTGATTACTCAAACTCATTTCCATATGCATCAAACATCATCAAACATCATCTAGCATCATCTAGGATCATTTAGGATGCATTTATGCATGGGTCTTCTTCAACACACATAACTTGGTAAGTTGTTCACTAATTTCATCCATTTAGTGTCTTACTTAATAAGAAATCTCATTTATTACTTGTATGCTTTTTAGAACATATTCTATCTACAAGATTGAGATTATTATGTTGATTGATTGAGAGTTGTATTTTGATAGCTATGACATCTAGGATTGTTTTATCTTAAATAGCTAAGTTTACATATGACATGTAGACACATGATATCTAGGATTGTTATTATTGACATCTTTAATCCCTAGATAAGCATTTAGTGTAACCTAACATTATTTGCATATTGAATATCATGATATTCACTTAGGTTGTTGATCAGAGCGATTTATACACCTTTTAAGGTCCCCATTTCCTATCGTTTGTTCTTGTTTATTAGCGTTTTTGTAAATATAATATGTTTTGTGAGCCTTGTGTAGTTTCATTTTGTATTGGGGAAGTCATCGTGCAGCAACGGGGTGTTTCCGGGCCAAAACACATCTAAAGGCAAAAAGGAACATTTTCGTGGTACGCCTCGTCAAAGCGTACTGCGTCAGAACAAAACATGTACCGCGAAAGTCAGCATAAGGATTTTTGCAGGTGGCTCCGTCCAAGCGAACCGCGAAAAGAACCGTGGAAAACAAGGGCAACTCATCTGCCAAGTTTCACGATACGTCTCGGCAAAGCGTATTGCGTCAGACCAAATGACGAACCGCGAAACATAGCAAAAGGATTTTTGTAGTTCAATTCGTTAGACTGAACTGTGAAACTTACCGCGAAATACACCAGACTTGCATTTTTTAGGGCATTTGCTGAAGGATAATCTCATCTTTTCACCCCATTTCCGTGCCCTAACTCCCCCTACTATAAATATCCTATATTCTCTCTCTTCTAATCAGAATCCCTCACTCTATCTCTCTCTCTTCTCTCTCTCTCTCTCACGCCCAAACACTTCTCTCTTCCATTTTCTTCATCTCCTTCACCTTCTTCACCAAATAAGGAGAGACCCAAGCTCCCATAGAGGTTCTTCCTTCATAGGAGCCCACCATACATCTCCACAACCCCCTTTTTCACTTCCTCCATCCATTTTAGACTAGATTGCAAGGAAATATGAGCCAAATTCAAGCTAGGAAAGCTAGGAGCTTCTTTGGAAGGTTTGTCTTCAAAGATTGTCTCATTTTTACTAATTTCTTTGTATTTCTTATGTCTTTGATGTGTAACCTCGATTTGGGGAACATTGTAAACCTACACATGTGCAATATATGTATGTTTGTTCTTAAATTCATTTGGGTTTTGTTTTACTCTTTGTTAATTGCATGATTTAAACTCTAATTGTGATATTCATGTGTTTGGAGGTTCGAAATTGATATGTGTCCATAAATGGGATTAGGAGTAGAGTAATTTAGAGTAAGAGTAGTGTAATTTAGCATCCCATGATTGTTGATTGATTGATGGATGGATTATCAAAATACCATGTTTAAAGTAATTTGAGTGTTAGAGTTTTAGCTCCAAAGAGTGTGAAAAGCTTAGTTCAGGCATTGAGATGCTAAATTGGCCTTGGTTCATATTCTTACGCTTAACGGGTCTTTTTAAGACAAAATTATCCATCCTTGGCCGGATTGGGTGATGAATTGATTTGGGAGAATACCTAAATTCCCAAATCAAGAGAATGAATTCTTAACCTAGATTGAATGTCTTTAATGTATAACAATCAACTTATTTGCACATTACTGTTAGGTAAACTTGTTTCCCATTTTTAGCCATCCTAGAGAGATAAATAAAACCGAATCCTTATCTAGAGTAAAAACTGCTAAATTTCTTTTGTGCTTATGTAGTTAAAGGGGTATTTCTTGCGTTTAATGCTTTCACTTGGTTAGCCACCTCGTGAATGATATTTTGGTTGTGTGTTATATATTGTGTGGTGTCACATGACATGCTCAACGAGATATCATCTATATATGACCAGTAAGGTAGAGATACGCGAGGCTGGCATATAGAGCTCATGTGTGTGTCCCCCAGCTCTTGATGTGATCTCTAAGACATCGAGAGAGATTAGAGATAAATTAAGGGGACATGAGCATATAACATACTTGTGCACTTGTGCTTGTGTTATATGGGTATCTCGTATGTTTAATGCTTTTACTTGGCTGCCATCCCGTATTTGGTTAACCTCGTGAATGAATTATTGGATGTATGCTAAGCACCGCGCGGTTGCGCATTAACATGCTCTTGAAATATTCACTATATATGACCAGTAAGGTAAAGATATGCGAGGCTGGCGTACAAGGTTTGTGTGTGTGTCCCACGGTACTTAATGAATCCATGCATTGTGTGGATGAGATTTCTAAGACTTGAGAGAGATTAGAGATCAATTAAGGGGACACGAGCCTATGATATACTTGCACATTTGAGGGACTAAGTGAGTCTAGTATGTAATTAGAAGGATTGCTACGGTTGAGTCATTTTCTTAGTGTAATCACATTTCATGCCACATCTCTCCATTCCATTCTATCCATGTATATATTATTGTTTATAATTTATTTAGTTATAGTATTATTTACATTCTTTGCACACACAACACACAAGTCCTCATAGAGTGTTGTGTGTTGTCTAATAACGCTAGAACCGGTGACGGTCGATGGATTCCACCTCCCTACATAACGATACCCTCACTTGCCGCTGTGCTAGTCTCTGTGACTCGTGCGCTAGCAATGTCGAACTTAATTATTCATCTTTTGACGACACTGTAACGACGTGCCATCAGTTGTTAATCTCTTCTTTGTGAAGTGAAACCTTGTGACTAAGTTGCTTAGTATGTAAGCAAGTAGGTCTAGAATCGCTATTAAAGGCCCGTTGGGTAGTAATGGTAGGTTAGTGACCAAGTATGGTTTGATCGTGGTCAACCTAGGTTGTAAACATCATTGCAAGTAGTGGATTTGAGGATCGTGTGTGGCTAGCATAGTAGCCCATGAGTTTTTCCCTGTTGAGGGTTTCTCACGTAAATCAATTAACGAGCAATTTATTGTTTTCCGCACTTAGATTAAGTTGATTGATTTTTGACTAGATTGGGGTTTTTATTGAATATTGACTAATCAAGAAAAATCAGTAATTAACTTGATTAAAACCTATCCCCCCTAGGTATATTTAGACACATCGTTATTTGTTTCACAATGGTTTTGCTCTCAACTAGCTCTCTTATGAAATGATGTCTAATGTTGATGTGCTTTGTCATAGAATGTTGGACGGGATTATTTAAAATGTTAATGACACTCATGTTATCATAAAACAATGTAAGAGTACCTTGCTCTAAGCCATAATCGGCTAGCATTTATTTCATCCACAACAATTGAGTGCAAACACTACTGGCGGCAATGTAATCCGACTCGGCTGTAGATAAGGAAATTGAGATTTGCTTCTTGCAAAACTAAGACACCAAATTGTTTCCTAGGAAGAAGCAACCTCTTTCTATCATCACAATTTCCAGCTCAATCGACATCACTAAATCCAACAAAACTTGGATTAATATCAAAGGAGTACAAAATCCCATGGTTTGAGGTACCATTCACAAACCGAATGATCCTCTTCACTACAACAAGGTGAGATTCTTTAGGATTAGCTTGGTACCTAACACAAACACCCACACTAAATGAAATATCGGGTCTACTTGCGGTGAAATAAAGCAAGCTACCTATCATGCCCCGATATAAGCTTTGCTCAACACTTTTTTCGCTAGCATCTTTGCTTAGGTTCAAGGTGGTGCTCATGGGTATGTCACAATGTTTGGCATTCTCAAGGCCAAACTTCTTCACTAGGTTCTTTGCATATTTAGCTTGGGATATGAAGATCCCATCTTTTATTTGCTTAATTTGTAAGCCTAGGAAGTAATTTAGTTCACCAACCATGCTCATTTCAAATTCATAAGACTTGACATCAACAAATTGTTGAACTTTAGACTTGTTGGTGGAACTAAACACAATGTCATTAACATAAATTTGAGCTATGAAAAGCTCATCTTTATTGCACTTGATGAATAAGATCTTGTTAACACTATCTCTTGAGTAGTCATTGTTAACAAGATAAAGAGTAGGGCGTTCATACTAAGCCCTCGATGCTTGTTTCAACCCATATAAAGTCTTCTTGAGGCAATAGACATGAGTGGGGTGGTATGAATCCACAAACCCCTTAAGTTGCTCAACAAACACTTCCTCATGTAAGAAGCCATTGAGGAAGGCATTTTTAACATCCATTTGGTGCAATTTGAATTTTTACACACAAGAAATGGACAAGAGAAGCCTTATAGATTCAAGGCGGGCAACGGGGAGCAAAAGCCTCCTCAAAGTCAATACCCTCAATTTGAGAGTATTCTTATGCAATGAGCCTAGCTTTGTTTTGCACTATGTTGTCATCCTCATCGGATTTGTTCCTAAACACCCATTTAGTGCCTATGACATTGTTATTCTTAGGTCTAGGAACTAGAGTCCAAACCTCATTTCTTTCAAATTGGTTTAGCTCTTCTTGCATGGTAAGAACCCAATATTCATCATTCAAGGCTTCATCAACCTTCTTGGGTTCTATTTAAGAGGTGTAACAAGTATAGCTAATTTGATTAGCTATTTGACGTCTAGTCCTAACACCCTTATTAACTTCTCTAATGACATCATCTTTATCATGGAGTTTCCTTACCCAATGAGCAGGTTCACTAGAGTCCAAAGGTGGATCTCTATTAAGAGGTAGATCACCCTTTTCATTTTAGTTTGACTTCACACCACTTGAAGTCTCACCATACTCCTTCAAAGGAAAGTCATCTATCTCACAAACATCCTCCTCATGGTTATCATGTTTGGGCCTACAATCATCAAAGACAACATTTGATGATTCCATAACACTTCAAGTTTTTAAATTAAAAACTCTATAGGTCTTGCTATTAAGTGCATATCCAATGAAAATACCATCATCAGTCTTGGCATTAAACTTGTGATCGGTCATTTATTGTATATGTTTTTAGTCCCCATTCCTCCAGTTAATTGCTTGTTTCTCGAGTCTTTTAGGTATTTAATTTGTGTGTTTGAGTATTTTCAGGTTATTGGATTCAAATGATGTGTTTGGAGAATTTCAGAGGAAACGGGCAATTTATGCAAGCTTGTGGGACTTTTCAGCAATTGACAGTTTTGTGCTCTCATGGCCACTGTGAATTTCCGCAGCGGTTCTAAGAGCGCTCTAAGGGCAGAGGCAACCGCCTTGAAGACCACTCTGAGTTGTGCTCTCAAAGCCACGGCACTAGGCAACCAAGTGAAGACTGCTCTGGCTTTCAGAGTGGTACTGACAGCGGTTAGGCAATTCCGCGCTAAGGTTGGATTTCTGATCACGTTTTAGAGACCGATGGATATAAATACATGAAGAAATTAAGGTTTTACGGACTCACTCACTTTCGGACCACAGACCATTCACAACACAACTCATAACACAATTATCTCATCTATCTTTACACATAGAAGATTCGAAGACGAAGAAGATTTCATCATCGAAGATTAGAAGAATTCATTGAAGGCCTCAATGGGTTTCATCTTTTCTATCTCTTGTCTTTTTTATTTCCATGATGTGTAACTAACTCCATACTAGGTAATCAATGTGAACTTATGTAATGCTCATGTTATGATTCAAACTCCATATCTTTATTAATCAATTCGGATTTAGATTTGTTCAATTCATTATATGTCTAGATTCTTGACTCGTATTGATCTACCGAAATTAATTGATACTTGTCTAGGGTTTTGATAATTTATAAATTGAGATTGCACTACCGAAATAGGTAATCTTAATTACTTTTCAATTGAATAAGTATGATTGTTCTCGACATAGGAATTAATGCGAGACAATTTTGGTTCAATAATTCTTGCACGTAATGGGTTCTTGATTATAGCTCACACCTTCGACGATGGTGAGTTGTGATTGAGAACACGTGGTTAAATCCTAAGAATTAAGGTAATACCATATTTAAGATAAGAATGAACTCTAAATTTGGATTGAATCTGTTTAATGGAATTAGTTGGTTAACAATGAGTATTACATATGGGGAGCATCGGTTACCTAGTCTCTCACCTCTTGATCACACATATATTCTTGTTAACTGCTTTCTTAGTTCAGTCTAGTTTTGATCAATCAATCACTCAATCAAAATCTCTTGGATACTATTACTTGCTTAGCTTTAATTAGAATTAGTTTAATCGATAAATCACTTTTCCTCATGGAAACGATCACTACTTGTCGTTGTTCTTATCTCACAATTCGTGCACTTGCGAGTTAGGTTCTTATAACACGATTTTACACATCAACTTGCCAAGTTGATCTCAGTCATTAAGTATATAGCATTTGCTTCCAAAGATGTGGAAGTAACTAACATTATGTGGAAGTAACTAACATTGGGTTTCCTACCCTTCCATAACTCATAGAATGTTTGTTTAGTCCCGGGTCTAAAGAATACTATATTCCCTATATAACAAGCCGTATTGATGGCTTCGGCCCAAAGGTTCCTAGGGACATTGTTACTAAGCAATATCACACGGGCCACCTTTTTTGTTAAGGTGTCCTAAAAGCCGAAAACTCATGAGAAATGCCTAAGCTATCACAAAAGCTTTCAAAGCTGACATTTTCAAATTCTTTCCCATGATCACTTCTAATTTTCTTAATACTTTTAATGTGAGAAGTTTTCTCATTTTGAATTTTAACACATAGCATTTTGAATTTCTTAAAAGCTTCAGACTTCTCTTTAAGAACGGAGGTCCATGTGAACCTAGAGAAGTCATCAACCACCACAAGAATGTACATTCTACCACCTAAGCTTTTAGTTTGGATGGGACCCATGAGGTCTATGTGGAGGAGTTCCAATGGCTCCTTGGTGGAAAGGTATTTACCCTTTTTGTGCACACTCTTGACTTGCTTCCCTTATTGACAAGGTCCACAAACTCCCTCAATCTTCTTCCCAAGTTTGGGATGGCATTTCACAACATTTAACCTATCAAGGACTTTCAAGTCTCTATAGTTCATGTGGTCAAATCTTTGATGCCACAATTCAACTTGCTCACATGTAGACAAGTTACAAGAGATGAGATTAGACTCAAGACAATAACAATTGTCACTTGATCTCTTGTCTTTCAACAAAACTTGCCCATTTTCCTTTAGAATAGAGCAATCAACTTTGCCAAACATAATCGAAAGCTCTTCATCACTCAAATGTGATATGCTAATGAGATTGGCTTGTAAGTCATCTACATAAAGAGCATTGGGCAAGGAGGGCAAATCGGGAATAGATATGTTACCTTTCCCTATGACCTTTTTCAATCTTCAATCCTTCTTCCATTTCTCTTGCTCTTATCATTTCTTCACTCAAGTGAGTCACATTGAAGGTCAATTCAAGGTTCTCTCATTTTAGCTTTTGAATCTCCTTCTTCTTCTTCAATCTAAAAGTCTAAAGAACTTTATGAAGTCATTATAGTCCATCTCCTCACTAAAGTCATGATTGGACTTGGATGAATTACTCTCATCATTTGAGTCACTTACATCCACTTCTTCTTGCTTGTCCTCTTCCTCTTCTTTGTCACTCATATCTTCCTTGCCATTGTGAGAAGATGAGAAGGCAATGAAGTTGGAAACTTGGTCTTCATCATTCGAAAACGTATCTTCTTCTTCTAGATCATCACTATCACTCCAAGTAGCTGCCATAGTCTTTCCTTTCTTTTTCTTCAAATTTACACACTCGGGAGCAATGTGTCCATAGCCACTATACTCATAGCATTGAATACCCTTCTTATGGTCTTTCTCTTGTGTTTGCTCCATTTTCTTGAAAAAAGTCTTCTTCTTCACAAATTTTCCCTTAGAGCCAAAACCCTTCTTCTCAAATCTCATAAATTGCTTGAACTTCTTTGCCATTAAAGCAATTTCTTCATCCGAATCTTCATCCGAATTTTCCCTTGGAGCCAAAACCCTTCTTCTCAAATCTCATAAATTGCTTGAACTTCTTTGCCATTAAAGCAATTTCTTCATCCGAATCTTCTTCCTCCTTTTCCACCTTGATGGTCTTCAAGGCAAAACTCTTTTGCTTCTTTGGAGGTGTAGTTGTAGGAGCCTTCCTAGATTCATGGGCCAAGAACCTTCCAATCACTTCACTCGGCTTCATTTTTATATAGTCACTATTTTCCTATAAAACCGTCACTTTAGATTCGAATCTCTTGGGAAGTGACCTCATTATCTTTTGCTTGATCCTCTTATCCAAGTAAAGGTCACCAAGTTGATGACTTTGATTGACTGTGTCCATCTACTTCACTTGGAAGTCATTAAAGCACGCATCCTCCTCCATCCTAATGGTCTCAAATTGAGTTTGGAGGACTTGGAGTTTGGAGTCATTAACCACCTCGGTTCCTTCATGAGCCGTCTCTAGGATCTCCCAAGCTTCCTTTGCAATCCTAGTGGTTTGAATCAATTTGTATTGATTATCGTCCATGGCACAAAGGATGGCGTGTATTGCTTTGTTGTTCCACTTGGTGGCATCGAACTCTTGAATACTCCATTGTGCCTTAGGCTTGGGGACTTCCTCTCCACCTCCCATAGGAGTCATAGTTGGTGGGGTGTAGCCATCTTTTATTGCCATCCATGCACGGTCATGAATTTGGTAAACATATGCTTCTATCTTGCCTTTCCATGAGGCGTAGTTCACCCGAGTGAGCAAGGGAGTCTTGTATTAGAGGCTCCCTCACTTTTAACTCTGTTCCCACCCATGGTGTTTGGGTGTATGAATGAGATAAATGCAAACAATCAAGCAAGACAAACAAAACACACTAATTAAATGCAAACAAATGCAAAACACTCTAATGAGAGCAAGGGATCTCCTAATTATGTTAAGGAACCCACTCTGATACCAATTGAAAATATATGAATTAAATATCTAAATAAACCTAGAGGGGTAGTGAATAGGTTTTAACCAAATTAATCGCCAACTATTTCGGTTAATCAATATTAATCTCAAATACCTCTAATCTCTAACACAAATCATCATGTAAAGTAAGTGCGAAAATAATGGTAATGACACAATGATTTGTTTTACGTGAGAAAACCCCAAAAGGGTAAAAAAAAACTCACGGACATAATTGCCAATCGAACCCTCAAATCCACTATTTGCAAATACGATTACAATCTTGGTTGACCGCATCACACCTATATGATTATTAATCCGTCTTTGCTACCCACGAGCCTTTAATAGTAATTCTAGGTTCTTGCTTGTAAACTACCCAAGGTAAATACAAGACTTAACTCTCAAAGAGAAGAGATATGCAACCTAAAGTAAATATAAACAATATTCAAAGTGCATAAATGCAAGGTCAAACATTTAAACTTATCTAGTCATAAATGAACATGTCAAACATTACTAGATATCATGTTGCTATATGACATACATACAACTTAGCTATAAGAGCAAATAAAAACCCTATATGTAATAGCTATCACAAACAAAGCTCAACACACAACACACAAATCTCCACATATAGATAAAAATCTAATATTGGTACAAATCAAGTCATAAAGGAGATATCTTGTAAAGCAAGAACATGAAAAAAGATGAAGATGGTGTTCTACTTACAAGTACCCATGAAGAAGAAACAACTAGATGATGCTAGATGATGCTTGAAACAAGAATGGATGATGAGTATTTGAGTTTTGGTTGATAAAAATCAAGTCTTGGCAACTTTTCTTGCAAGACACTCTCTAGTTTTCAAGAAACTCAAATTATAAGCTCTAGGTCTACCAAGAAGAGAAAGCAACATATATATAGAAGTCCCAAAGTGAAGTGACGTCGTTTAGAACTTGGAAATCTGAATCCCGTCACTACCGCTGTGCGTGCTGCGGTACGGACAGGGTGTTTGCACCACGTTATACACAACGTGTGAGCCCTGGAAACTTTCGCGGTGAGGGACTACTCCAGAGGCAAGGTGCACCCACCACGGTATGCACGTCGAAAAACATCAAGGGCTGCACCTGACATGGACCGCGGCGTATGCATGTGATCCGGCAACGGTACCCACGGCGGTACCGACCACGGCAAAGAGAAAAGTTTTCTTTTCAACACAACAAGGCACACCTAATCTATATGCGTGTTGTGCAAGTGTGAGGTGAGTGAATGTCATGCATAAGTATCAAACAAGAAGCACACAAGAAAATTCAAGACATGCAAATGCATGAGATGTGTGTATGTGCAATCTAAATCTCTTCAAATAAGAGTCAAAACAAGTAAGTTATCTTTCTTGAAGCACTTGAAGTCCACAATGAGGTCCATTAGCATTTGAGGAGGATTCTTCAATCTTAAGTTACTCTTACAATTTTAAACCCCATTGTGATTTTGTCAACGAAATAAGCTAATCAAAAAGTGAAGCATTTACAATATAACTACACAACAACTATATTGTTCATGTATAGTAGATAAATCCTACATATATGAGCGATATAAAATTGAAAATCTTCATTAGCTATTAGCTATTGGTTTACATCATACAATCCATAAAAATTTGAATAAATTTATATATAATCACAAACATGTCAAATGTAAACTTGTTGATTTCTTTTCGTCTCTTCATGAATAAGAAATTGTGTGGAAGAATAATGAAAATTCCAAAATCTTCAATGTACATTATCACATGATCCAAATATGTACAATTTCTCATTTTACATTGACGGAAATATCTTCAATATATTACGCAACGATATTATCTGTAAATACATTAAATCTTCATCAATATCGATATTTTATGGAAATGTCGAGGGCATTTTCAAAATTTTATTTTGATATTTCACTGAAAAGATATAGAGAGCTTCTCTTTACAATCCACAAATTATCTATTTACACTCCAATTTAATTTTTTTTTTATTAATGACAATTTTAACCTGAATTAAAATTACTAAATAAGACAAAAAAAAAATTCTAAAGACACTCCAAACTAATTAAATTATTAAAAAAAGAAATTTTCTCTCCTAAATCATTAGATTAAATATTACATATTAAATTCTCTCTCCCAAATATGTTATTACCATATTAAACACTCTATCCTAATTGCTCTCTCTCTCTCTCTCTCTCTCTCTCTCTCTCTCTCCATACTTTCTCGATCAATCTCTAATTAATAGTTAAAGAAGAAAAAAACTTATGAATATTTTGATTTTTTACTAACATTATTATATATATTAAAAAGTCAATACAAATACCTTGTTTAAAAAATAATAATAATAATAAAAAAATAAAAAAAGACATATGAAAACTTAATTTGGCAACTAGATTCGATTAAACTTAGAATTTCTAATGCTAAAGAAAAAAAATTAAAGTTCACTAAGCAATCACATACATACAAAAGTAATAAAAAAACATTTTCATATTTCGATTTTTTTTTTTATTTGGAAAAAAAAAAGAGTATTTGTTTTTTGAGTTTTTTTATAATAGATAGATATATATATATATATATATATACAGTCTTTCTATTATCAGTTCGAACTGACAACAGTTATATCAGTTCCTTGTATGTGGGCCACTGGATTTAAATACTTTGACTGACAAGTGCATACAGCCAAGTCAAAGTATTTAAATCCAGTGGCCCACATACAAGGAACTATATAACTTTTGTCAGTTCGAACTGATAATAGAATTTCTGTATATATATATATATATATATATATATATATATATATATATATATATATATATACGGTTTCTAAAAATCAAGCTTATTCATAAGTTTTTTTTTTTCTTAACTGTTAGTCTTTCTTGAGAAAAAATGGAGATAAAAAATTAGAGATATGTATTGGAGAAAAAAGAGTTTAATATGGTAATTAAAAATTTAGGAGAAAGTGTTTAATATGTAATATTTAATCTAATGATTTATGAGAGATAATTTAATTAAAAAAAGATTACTACTCAGATGAATCCAAAGGCTACGATAGTTCGACCTAACTTTTATTAAAATAAAATGAAGTGTCTTAGAAAATTTAATTTTTAAAATGGAGTGTCTTTAGAATATGAGTGTTAAAAAATAAAAAATTAATCTTTGAACAAAAAGAAGAGTATTTAGAATTTTCTTAAATTTAAGTTTTAGGAATAGAGTAAGGAATGGTAAAATGGGCCGGGTCCATTGCCAATATGGTTCGGTTCTATACCCGAACCGTAATTCTCTAAACTCATATTTTATCCTAATTTCAAGATCCACATTATGTGTGGGTAGGTTAAGGGTAAAGATGCGGGTCCAGGTCAGACCCGCAAAAAAAACGGTTCTAAAACCTAGTTCTAGGGAAAAAAAAAAAAAAAAAACGCACAACTTCTTCTCTCTCTCTCTCCACTGCCTCATCTCTCATTCTCTCTCTCCTCCGACCAGAACCCACAACCTCTGCCGCCCCAAAGTCGACTTCTCGCCAGGCATCCTCCCTACTCCGTCGTCGACCACTCACTCAGGACTTGATTTCAGCTGCCTCACCTCTCATTATTTTGATTTCAGCTTCAACACCCAGGACTTGATGTCTTGATTCCAGGTTAGTTCTTATCTTTATTTGTGTTAATTAATTTAGGGGTTTTATCTGGTTCTTAAACTTATTTTCGTTTGATTTTGTTTCTGGGTTTGTTGTTTTATATATACTTAATCTCATCTCACATTGAACACAATCTCTCTTTAGTCTTTACACTGAAATACCTCATCTTGTATTTAATATTTTTGGCTTTTTATACACTCTACAGCTCACAAACGGTGGTTTTGCGAATACCATTTTGAGTATTTAACTTAAATACTCTTTATAATCTCCCAGGAACCACAACCAACCCACCAAACCTTCTTCACATACGCAGACCAGTCACAGTTCAAGGTTAGTTCGTTTATCAGATCTCTGCTAACTATTGGGTTTTTTTTTTTTTTTTTTTTTTTTTTTACAATTTTACACACTTCCTGTGACAGATCTTTTTGTCTTTGCATGTGGGTATGTAATTGATTGTTTGTATGGTTTGGTTGGGAATTTGTGAATTTGAGTAATTTGTGAATCAGACCAGTCACGGTTCAAGTTATGTAATTTTTTGTTTGCAGAATTATGGAGTGTATTTACAAAAGAAGTGTAAAAAGAAAAAATTCGATTGTCAGAAGAAGCTCTCAAAGATTATTTATACTTAAGATTTAGATATAATTTCCTAAAATGCAAAAATATTGACGAAAACATCAGTGAAATTACTTCTGCATTTAGATTGAAATTGTAAAGCCTGTCCCTAAGACTCCAAAAACGAAAAGAGCTCTCAGCTAGTGTGCCGATTGCAGATTGTCTTGGATTTCTCAGTGGAACAAAACAATGGTTTACATAACTTCGTGGGACGAGTTCGTTGAGCGATCGGTGCAGTTGTACAAAGCTGATCCCCAATCTGTACGTTACTTTCGGGTTTTTTTTTATTCGTCTCAATTGTTTTCACCTTCTGTTTGGTTGCTGAGAAATAAATTGAAGTTGATGCTTTATGCTTTCTATGCCCAGGGACTGATTCGATTTGATCTTCTAATTTCATTTTTATAGGGAATTTCATGGATTGTATAATTCTAACTGTGGAATTTGTAGTTTGTTGACTTTTTTTTTTTGTATTTAATTGATGATGCAGACTAGGTATTGCATGAAGTATCGGCATTGCGATGGTAAATTGGTTCTCAAGGTCACTGATAACAAAGAGGCATGACTTGCATTCCCTTTTTCTTCTTCTTATGATATTCCTGCTTACAATTTCTATTTGCTTTGTGTATAGCATGTAGTCTAACATCTAATTTTAGTGCTTTGTTCAAACATCTCAGATGGGCTTGTTACTAAATTTGCAATTAATTTTGAGGTTTTAAGTTGAAGTTAGAAGGGTTTCTGCTCATGTTTGCTTGTCAAATTTTGTAATTGTTTGAAAAAATATATGGTTGGATTGTTTTTCTGAATCATGGATCGACGCCATTAACCCTATTAGTGCCTCTATATTTTGTGCTGTGGCTCATTAGTAAGCTGCATTTCACTGGCCTCAAATAAATTTGTTAACAATGATCTGTCTCCATGTTATGCTTAGATGCCAACTAGGTGGTATCTGGGTAGGATTTTGCAGGGGTCTGGGTCAGTATGGCTCTGATTAAAACGCGAGATGAATGAGTACTCTTTATTGTGATTATCTTAGTTTTACTGTACATAGGGAAAGTAATTGAATATCTCTCTCTTTCATTTTCAATTACTCGCATGAGATGGGACTGACCAGGTATAATGGATTTTGAATTAGTTGTGGCAGTTGGGCATCTTTATGTAGAAACAAATGTATGGGGAATTACTTCACCATGGAAATTTAGAAGTAAATAGATAATAATTATCTCATTGATCAGTGTGGATGAGAATGCTGAATTCATTAGACTGTGAACTAAAAATGTTGAATCTTGGAACTTTCTTATTTCGCTTTAAAGTATTGTTAGTGACCCTGATACATTCTTGTGTTAATGTGCTTGAGATCATGTTGACATTTCCTTGTCCTAATAATGTCAATGCAAAGATAATTGAAAGTGATGGTTGTTCTTTAACTCTGTTGTGGATGATGTGGTATTTTCTGGTTTTCATTATGGCAACAGTTGTAGTTTGTGATGATAGCCAGACTTTTGAAGGGGAAGGCGTAAGCATTGCAACAAGAATCGACTTTGGTGATAGCTTATGCTGGTTGGATTTTGCAAAGTTGGAAGAACTTTGCAGAAGGATTTTAGGATATTGCTGGAATGAATAAATCAAGAAGGATTATTCATTTGGGAAGACATCTGAAGTTCGACTTCAGTGCATCATCAAGTAGCATATGCCCCTTGATTAGAGAATAAATAATGTCCTTGACTTCTGGAAATTTAAATAACTAATAAGCACAGAAGAACACTTGTCAGGAATTTTTTCTGCTGTTTCCTTGATTTGTGGAAAATTTTGATTCATGTTTCTTATACAGTGATGCTGTCTCTGTGAATTTGGTATATAAAGGAATTACTGTCACTGCTCAGGACATGTTCTTACCTTCTTTAGGTTTGAAGTGCTGGGTGGCACTTTGTTGCCATGCAGAGATTCCAAGTTCCAACCATCATTTTGTTATAGTGGTTGGTTTTGCAAATGTCCTTGTTGAGGCAAGATGGTGCAATAGGAAGAAGATAGATCAGTCCTTGGCAATTAATTTAAGTTTGCACGATTACAATTGGCCTTAAAGCAATTGAGGTGCTAGTTTAAGGTTTATGCATTGATGCTGTAGGTCATATTAATTAATTTCGTCAGAAAAATGTTGGCATGTGTATTAACATAACTATATACAAGATTTCAATTTCAATATTTCTTATCATTGATGGACCATCTTTGAGACTGAAAACCTGTCCAGCTGTCCTTGCTTATGTCAAGCATACTTGCTTTTACTTACCAGATGCTTATTTTCATCAGACCAAGAATATCTGGTGTTGTTTTGGCAGTGAGACCGGACCATGAATAAATACACCACTCCACACGAGTGTCACATAGATACATGCATATGCTTTTGGTGTACGGATGTAGTCATTGAGAGCAACTTGCACAATTAAATATCAACCATCAGGATTCTGAGTTTTGATAAGTCCTTGTTTTTCTTTTTTGCCAGTGTCTCAAGTTTAAGACAGACCAAGCACAAGATGCTAAGAAGATGGAGAAACTAAACAACATATTCTTTGCTTTGATGGCCCGGGGACCTGACGGTACTTACTTTCTCTAATCTCATTTGTTCTTAAGGGTATATAATTCTGTATCTATGTTTGTCCATGACACAATCTGTTTTGAAATTGGATCACTAAAACAGAAAATGGCATATAGATGATAGCAAAGTCAAGTATTGTTTAACTATATTCTTGGTAACAAAAAAGTATCGTTTAACTATATACTAATGACATAAAAATTACTGAAATTTTGTTTGCATGAAATGTACGATAATCCTGCTTTTAATGTCTTAAAAAGGTAAAAATCTTCACATCACTGCAAGTTGATGATGCAAACTTGTGCTCCTTTGGACCAATTTTGAGCCTTTGTAGTTGTTGCTCGGCATATGTTTGCTTCTCAGATTTGGATCTTAATCTGTTCAAGTTGTCCTAACCAGCATTCATTCCTCTTTCATATGCAGTGGATATGTCAGAAATCACAGGAAAAGAACAGATGGAAGCACAGCCATCGAAGAAAGGACGAGGAAGGAAACAATGATTTCATTGGCGACTAGAAACATAGGGTCTAAAACAGATCTTACAGGTCTGATGGATATTTTGGAAGAATTTTTGCAACTTGAATGCCAACCAAATTTCCATTGGAATGATTCTGATTATTGAGAATTTCAAGGGAATTTCCAGAGAATGTTGCTTTCGATGTTTCTTTTCATTTTCCTGGCTATGATGCATTTATTTTGATTATGCTGTTATAAGATTATCCCGAACATCTTAAGATTGTCCAATTCACCATCTTTGTCATCTTTCAGAGGGTGATTAGTATTTAACACATCAAACAAAAAAAAACTCTTTTATTTTAGGAAATTTTAACAGATATAATCCAGGAGCCTGATGTGAAAAAAGCTGTGAAGGTATTCATGTTGCTTGGTTGAAAAGGGAATATATTCGCGGCGATGGGAATGCCATTATTGCTTAGTGCATGCATAATGCAGAAGTTTTGTGGTGCAAGAAGGTAACATTTCAGCAGTTTTGCTGGAATCAGTGTCATGCGATCAGTTTTAGTCTCTTTTTCTTGGTTGGTTGATGAGTGCAAATTATATGGCTCTGTGGATGATGTATTCAATTGCATGAACTTCTCAAAGAAATACCCAGCTTCACAACATTACCATTTAAATAAAGTTTTAGTAAGGATTTCTCGGTTTGATTTGAACAATCATTTTGAGTAATTCCATTTGAAGAAAGGGCAAAGCATATACCATGATATTACGATCTCTAGTTTAAATTGGTCTCTTTTCGATAAATTTACTATTAAATTATTAGATTGAATGTTAAAATTTATTAATTGTAATCACCCGTTAAAAAATGGTGTCTTAATTTGTATCTAACCAACCAAATTGGGTCATGTCAACCACAAAATGTTAATATTCAACTTCAGATGCATAGATTTACACGTTTAATATTAAAGCTTGCAAGTTTCATATACCCATTAGCAAAGTGAACGTGAAAAGTCATAAAAGCAAGGATAGATTTATAGAAAAATATCTGGATTAGATTTAGATGAGAGTGTTTTGGCGACTGCTCATTCCTCAGATCCCGATGCTATCCTTTGCTTTACTTTTTGTTGTCCCTACAAAAAAAGGTAAAGTGTAATAAAGTCCATGTTGTGTCGTAAAAGCCTGTGAAAATTCTACCTCTAAGTCTCTAAGTCTCTTTTAAGTAAGAATATTATTCTTAAAAATATTCCTCAATTAAAATTTTAAAGGGACAGAATGTTTTTTGTGGGTATAACTAACACAATATGCATGGTTTCTTCGTCAGCAAAGCCAATGCATTATGCGTACAGGGAGATGCATGGTGTTGGTGGGCCTACACCAATTAGACACTCTTCTCTTCTCTTCTCTTCTCTTCTCTTCTCCAACTGTTCAAAATCAATTGTATCTAAATATATTCTTTCAATTTTGTTAAGAACCTCCTCTCGATCTTTAAACCTTTTGGTAATTATGTGAAGTAACAAGTGAACTAGATCGACCATGCAGTAGCAACTAGCAAGGGAGTAAAAAGTGAAATGAAACAAGATCGAGCTTTATTGATAAAGTTTATAATCCCAAAGTGGCCAAATTAAACATAGTAAAAGTATAAATTCTTGCATTAATCAATTAATGACCCTGTTGTCTGATGCTTTTCCATTTTCCACTTTCTTGCTTATCATTATATGCTTTTATTCTCCTTAACTTTTTTCATTTCCTTTTCTTTTTTCCTTTTTTTCTTTTCTATGTAAAGGATTAATAGCAATTTCAAGCTTTTTTAGAAACACATGTTAAAAAAGAAAAAAAAACTTTGATTTAGATCTTAGTTTTTTAAATTATTATAAGGATTATTACAATAAATCAGAACAGTTAAGTCAAATGTCTTTAGGATTTATCGAGATCAAACAGTATATGTGCGGTCCAGTATCTATCCTCATAACTTCAGATATTTATTCTCTCAGCGCTAGAGAGAAAACTCTCTAACACTAAACACTAATGTGCCAAGAGAGGTACATTACCATCTGTGATAAGAGGTGATGTACAATTTAGACGTTAGTTGGTGGAGTGGAAATGTCAATTTTATATTGTACATAACTTATCTTGATACATTTCAATTAGGATATATATATATATATAAGTGTATAGGGTTCGAATTCCACTAAGTGTATATAACATTATAACCCATGAGGATCCAAATGTAAGTAGACAATATTTTATAATATATATATATATATATATTATAAAATATATATATGATGCTTTTATTTGCAAAAACGAAAATAAGAATTGCATAAAGTTAGAGCGCGTTTGGTATTGTTTTTAAAATGATGTTTTTGAAAACTATTTTTTAAAATAAAAATCATGTTTTAAAAATGATGTTTTTAAAAATGCAAACGTGTTTGGTAGTGTTTTCTAAAAGTAGTTTTCAAAAACGGAAAACGATGTAAATGTGTTTGGTAATATTTTTGAAATGGGTAAAATTGTTTGGAGGGAAAAGTT
This sequence comes from Acer yangbiense, assembly GCA_008009225.1. Classification (NCBI taxonomy): domain Eukaryota; kingdom Viridiplantae; phylum Streptophyta; class Magnoliopsida; order Sapindales; family Sapindaceae; genus Acer; species Acer yangbiense. Next base: position 16,388,003 of record CM017764.1, read on the forward strand.
GTGGTTTGTTTTAAAAAACTGTTTTGAAAATGGTGAAAAACAATAAAAAGCTGTTTTTAACTTTATAGTTATAACTTTTAAAAAGTTGTTTTTTGTTTTCAAAAACAATTTTACAAAACGATTGACCAAAGTTGTTTTTTTTAAAAACGTAACCAAACACCACCTTAGTTTTTAGATTTTTACATTAATTTTGATAATTGTTAGATTAAACAAGAAAGGAATAGTTTTTGATAATTATTAGATTAAATAAGATTAGATTGCAGTTACCCAATCTAATTAGATGTCTTTTAGTTATTTTATGTTTATCGGTTTAGTTGTATAAATCATGACTTGCAATAATGAAATAATATGATTAGAGTTTATTCCTGAAATTAAGTGTTGGTTTATTCTAACATTTTGAAGATTTTGTTTTCTCTCGAAGTAAACCAGTACCATTTCTTCTTTAGTCCAATTGTGCATGTAACATTTTGCCTAATTTTTTTGTAGTTATTTAAAATTTGAATAAAAAAAACATAAGAATGAGTTTGATCGTATTATGATCGATTTGATTTTTAAAAAATGGATTACATAATATTAATTTAATTTTTTTTTTTTTGAATTTATGATTTCAAAATTCATTCATTTGTTATTTTAATTGTTTAAACCACTAGAAACTTTGGATTAAAAATAAATGTGAAAATGATTGTTAAAGCCACAAATTTTAAATTTATATAATTTAAACCATCGTCCAATGTGACTCAGTAGTAAGAGCGCTCATTCAACCTGGAAATATTCCAAATTCGAGTCGCTACAACGGTAGGTGATATATAAAAATAAATAAAAAATTATATAATTTTATATTTTAATAGAATATATCTATTTATTGTCTAAATATAATTTAGCCTAATCCTCCCATTGTATGTAATAGTAATTCACTTTATAAATATATTAAGTTAATGAAATAATATATATGTATATAACAATTATTAGGTGTGGAATCTCGTACAAAAAATTTGTACGAAATTACCGATTCCAAACGGTTAAAATTAATGATCCTATAAGAAAAATTTGTACGAGATCCCTTACTGATAATTCATATATATATATATATATATATATATATATATTTTGCAGATTCATAATTAGAAGAAGAAAAATTTTTTTTTGAAAACATTGGGTCACTTGAAAAACACCGGTGTGAAGTGCAAACTGCAAAGTCAAATCACATGCTCAAATTTGTCGAGAGACTAAAAAACTTTAAACATAAGCGTGGTAAGCATTTTGATTTAAGACCAATTTTTATTTTTAGTTTAATGGAAGATAAAAAACTCAACTGTCTCTCGAGTCTCGATAAGTATCATGGACCCCACTCGTTGAAAATTTTGACCAGTTTCTCTAATATATTCATTAATATTTCATGATCGGGAGGACGGGCACAATTTAAAACCTAGTTTTGTTTTTGTTTGTCTTTTTTTAATAAGCAAACTATTTGTTAATTAGAATTTTTAAATATCTTATTCTATTGCTAATAGTGGCGTGGCTCAATTCAACTGGTAGATAGACGAGTTTAAGGTTTATCTCATCCTATTTAAATGATGTGTTTTAGGAAAGTTATTAACATTCCCCCTATAATTTCATTATTCTCCAAACCCCCTCTACCATAATTTGCTTTTTTCTTCAAAACCCCCATGCTATTAATTTCTATTAACTTAAGGAGAAAAAAAAAGGCTCATTGACACTTCCATATCTAATAAGAATTACTATTTTTCCCTTGAAACATACATAATAATAATAATAATAATAATAATAATAATAAGAGATAGAACACCATCAACGGTGAAGATCAAAACAATTTAAAAAACAATTTGAAAGAAATAAAAATAATAGTAGATGTATCTCCACCGTCCATCTCAAAAGATGGTCGGTGGAGATCTTTCTAATATTAACTTTTAATTTTAATAATTTATTTACTAGTTTTTAACAACCTATTTACCTTTATAAGTTTTTAATCTTTTAACAAAATTTTAATGGTAGGGGTGTTTTAAGAATTTTTTTAATGACGGGTGGTTTTGGGAAAGAAAAACGTAAATTATGGGAGGGGTGGTTGGACATTATTAAAACTTAAGGGGAAGTTGGAGAAAAACGTAAATTATGGGGGTATTTTGGGGAATAATGTAAATTATAGGGGATTTTAATAATTTCCTTTAATGTAATGCAATATCAACCCTCAACATCCAATGCAAAAATAATACAATATTTTGATACTAGAATATTTGCTTGTGATCTCATTCTCAGGCGTATACCATTTATAAAATAATCATTTTATTCGTTATTAAATATTCCTATCATGTAAGATTGATTTATAAATATTTAATAATTTTTGTATTATCATTAATTAGCGTAGAATAAACAAGATGATGTCGATCCAGTAGTTAAACCCCTCACACCCACATCACAAGGTTGTGAGTTCGAGTCTTTCCCTCATCCTAAAAAAACTCGAATTATTGTAATATTTCAAAAAAAATATACATATGTAGAATAAAAACGTAATTCTGTTCTAAACAAAATTTATGTGAGACAGGCATGTTCATCAACATTATATCATGTGGCGTGGTTTCAATCTGTTAACTAGTTAATTTATTAAAATAAATATTTAAAAATAAATAAATAAAGAATTCAATTGGAAAAGCTATTTATAAAATGAAGATATAATTTATCATAAGGTCACTTTTAGTTTTAGTGCATTAATGCATCTATCATCTATGGGCGTAGCAAACTTTATCAAATTTGGAGATTCATGGGGAGCTAAATAGAAAATTTTATAAAATTATAACAAAAAATGTAAACAATAAAAAAAAGGATAATTACCCGATGACCATCAATTTGGTTGACCATTATCAAAATAATCATTAGATGGGGAATTAGTTTCAAAATGACCATTTTTAACGAAGACACTAATGGTCATTCCGTTATAACACCGTTACGTTTTTCTGAAACTACTCTAGTGGCTATCAATTTGTTTACTTGATATCAAAATGGCAATTATAAATAAATAAAATAATTTTTTTTTGTAGAAATAAAAGTAACAAAAATAAATTAAAATAAAAACATAAATATTTATAAATATTTATATATATATACAGAAATTCTATTATCAGTTCGAACTGACAAAAGTTATATATACAGAAATTCTATTATCAGTTCGAACTGACAAAAGTTATATCAGTTCCTTGCATATAGACCATTGGATTTAAATACTTTGACTTGGCTGTATGCATTTGTCAGTCAAAGTATTTAAATCCAGTGGCCCATATGCAAGGAACTGATATAACTTTTGTCAGTTCGAACTGATAATAGAAAGACTATATATATATATATATCAATTTTTCTATTGTCAGTTCGTCCTGATATATTTTATATCATGACGAAAAATATAGACCATTAGATTTACATACTTTGACTCAAAGTGTATACACTTATCAAAACTTCTCCATAATCTATGGTCCACATTCTTCGTCCTAATATATTTTATATCAAGATGAACTGACAGTAGAAAGACTGATATATATATATATATATATCCTAAAGCTCCTAGATTGCTTCCAGATTGTTTTTTAAAATAGATTGCTTTCAGATTTAATTGAAAGCCGCCACCAACGGCGCTGCCATGAATCGAAGCAACTCCTAGCACCATTTGCATTTCAAAGTGCTTTTGACAACAATTTTAATGTCCACACACAGTCCATGTAAGAGGAAAAAGCAATCTCCTTTCAATTGAATCCCAAAATTAATTCACTAATAATCCAAAATCCACACACACAAAAGCTAAGTAGATTATTCTTGGATATGATGAGAACAGCTAAGTAGATTATGGTGGATTTGGGAGGAATGAGGTGGGAACGAGTGACATGAACGGATTTTTTTTTTTTTTTTTTTTTTTTTTTTTTTTTTTAATAATGCTATGAGGTTCTAGATTTTTCATGTGAACAGGGGGTTTGAGCACAATTTTAGCGTTGCAAGTGATCTAGTCACTAGATTCTAGTGGGCATTTTCAAAGAAAAAAAAAGGTTGCAGTAGAGGCATCTGAGATTCTGAGCAGAAAGTTACCAAAATACCCACCAATTTAACGGTAAACTTAACGGAGTTTGATGGAATGACCATTGATGTTACAGTGTTCGTCAAAAATGGCTATTTTAAAACTAATTCCCTATCTATTGCCATTTTGATAGTGGTCAACTAAGTTGATGGTCATCAGGGTAATTATCCCTAATAAAAAATTAGGGTAAAATATTAATTACTTTTTTAAAAAATGGTGGACTTGGAGCCATCCCCCCACTCCACAACGTGGCTTCGCTACTGAATGCATTCGTACTACATTAAAATTTAGGATGCCAATATTGCCACCCATAAATATGATTAGTACACCTATATTTTATTAAAAAATTTAATTACAAAAATATTCCAATTGAAATTTACCAATAAAAACAAATTACTTTAATTAAAAATAAACCAAATATTATGTACACCAATTAATTACACTCATATCTTTAAATATATCTCTGATAAACCTTAAGTAAACTCTAATTCTATTTCAAGTATCAAAATCTCTCATTATCATATAACAAAGTAACGGAAAAAGAATTTGTAGAGGAGTGATCATAAAATGTACATATTTATTTACCTTTTTTTTTTTTTACACTTTATCGATAAACAAAAAGTCAAAAGTATTTATAAAAATAAAAAAAATAAAAAAAAAAGCCGTACATATCTTATTGTTGGAACAATGATCGAATTTTTGTGAATTCTTAATAGAGCATGAATAATGTTGGAGTCGAATGTACTTTGTACCATGGACTACAATAGTAAATTCACAAATTACGAGGTATAGTTATACATTATATCAAAATTTTAGTTTTTCTTGTTTTTTAGCTATATATGTGTGTCGTATTCTCACCATAACACTATGTATTTACAGTGGATTTGAAAGAATCAAAGGAAGGTTGTTTCAAATTGTTGGTTAATATGTCCTTGAATCAAATAGAGTTAAAGGTTTTAAATCTTTAATTATAACTTATAAATCATCGTTTTTGGCATGTGATTAGATGGACTTTGCATATGAAACTGGAGAAGCATAAATAACTATATTAATGTAATTTCTGTAAATAAACAATTAGCACTAAGTCATATCCTAAGATTTTCTTCTTGAATATCATAATAAATTATTAAGCAAGATTGCAAGAGATAATATATATATATATATAATTTTTCTATTGTCAGTTCGTCATGATATAAAATATATCAAGATGAAGAATGTGGACCATTAGATTTATATATTTTAACTCAAAATGTATGCACTTGTCAAAACATTTCCATAATCTATGATCCACATTCTTTGTTTTGATATATTTTATATCATGATGAACTGACAGTATAAAAACTATATATATATGAATCGAAGGTTAAGTTGATAAGACTTTTTTGTTTGTTTTAAATTTATGTGTACTTTTTGATTTTATATAGGGTTAAATGGTTAATTGCTTAAACATAACCTCTATTTATCTAATAAAGTAAATTTTTAAACAAATGCTCTATTCAAACACAAACATCCCAATTGGAATATGCTTGGGGTATGGAAAGTCAATAGTGCCCTTGGGTGAAAGGGAGAGGGTATTTTGGTGGGTAGATTTCACAAACAACCCTGAATTTAGGTGTAATTTTATAAATATTCATTTGTTTTCTAATAATTACATAAATATACCCTACCGTCATTTAACTTTTGTTAACTTTAACTTTTAACCATATTTGTATCCCGAAATGACTAAACTACACTTGAAAACTTATTTATCTTTTTTTTATTATTTAAAAATATTTAAAAAATATTTACTTAAAAAATTGAAAAAATCAGTACAATTTTTTTTTTGTTGCTTTCTTTTTCTTTCTATCATTTTTTTTTTTTTACATTTTCCATATCCCCAAACACCAAATTTTCAGATTTCAAAAACCAAATTTATCACCAAAACATTCAATTTCATACTCATCAACCCACAAACAATTTCATTTCATCAACACAATCAAAACCTACCAACAATTACATTTAATCAACAGAATCAAAACCCACAAAACTCACTAAGCACAATCAAAACCCACTAAACACAACCATTTTTTTTTTAGTTTTGTGGGTTCTAATTGTGTTAAAAAAAATGATAAAAAGAAAGCAATAAAAAAAATTGTACCGATTTTTTCAAATTTTTAAGTAAATATTTTTTAATATTTTTAAATAATAAAAGAAAAGATAAATAAGTTTTCAAGGTAGTTTAGTCATTCTGGGATACAAATATGGTTAAAGGTTAAAGTTAACAAAAGTCAACTGACGGTAGGTTATATTTATGTAATTATTAGAAAAAAAATGAATATTTATACAATTACACCTAAATTCAGGGTTGTTTGTGAAATTTACCCAGTAAAATAACATTTCCCTTTTACCTAAGGGTACTATTGACTTTTCATACCCTAAGCACATTCCAATTGGGATGTTTGTGTTTGAATAGAGAATTTTTTAAAAATTTACTTTATTAGATAAATAGAGGGTATGTTTGTGCAATTAACCGTTATATATTTTATCTACTCTGTTTCTTCATTGCCATTTTTTATTATGTTTTTCCTTTTTTTTTTTTTCTTAATGAGTTCTCATGCATTTACAACATCAAGCCTTGCATTATATCAATAGATTGTTTGTCAAAAATGATCGATTTAGTTCCTCAAAGCATTATGTTTTTTTTTTTTTTAATTGGGTATGTTAATAATTTAAGAAGGTTTATACATAAAATGTATTAAATTTAATACATTCATTTTAAATCGATCATATTTATGAGTGATAATATCATCTTCCTAAAATTTATTTTATTTGGTCCACATGTTTTAAGTTGACGAGATAAGGTTGGTCGGGTGGTCGGGTGATCGGGTGGTAAGCCTCTCACACCTGCACCATGAGGTTGAGGGTTCAAGTTCTTTTCCCTCTTAAAAAAATTCTGATTTTATATAAACATGTATATATATTTTTTTATTGTAAATTGTGAGACAATTTTGATAGTAAAATTTATACGTGAATTGCTGAAAAATGGTACGACCATTAAAGCAGCGGGAGGAACTCGTGTATGCATTTTGTCTACGGCAATAATAATAATTTCTTCAATCTTCTCATAATGGAGGTTGTAGGCTACCTAAATCTCACAAAGTACGATTTTGTCCTCAGCATTTATTTATATTTCATATCTTATTACAAAATCTTGTTGTACGCTAATAAACCCAACATTTATAAAATTAATACAATTAGTTAATTATAATTGTAATTAAAGTGGATGATTAAGAGAGAGAGAGAGAGAGGTAGAGACTGGAGGATGGACACAAAGTCAACGGCATAGGGACCAGGTGGCCCCCACAACGGCCTGTCAATCACCGACCTTACAGTGTTCCCCTCAGCGCAAGTTAGCGGACTGCAGCACACTTTGAGCAGTCAAAGCGCACGCATCGGTGAACGTGTTAGACTTTAGGGACAATCAATTTTACACGTGGCGAACATCTGTTGGGGGAGGGGGAGAGTCGTCGTCGTAACGGCTAAAGAGTAGAGAGTGCTCCTGGGGGGTCCCACAACTCGGGCGGACATTTTTATTTTTATTTAGAAAAAGAAAAGACTTGAAAGAAAAGTAAAACAAGGAAAACAGAGACAACAGTAGCTTTTTGTTAGCTGGCTGCCTGGCTGGCCCTTTGGTTTTGGACTTCGCCGATTGTTTTCTTTTGTTTTGTTTTATTTGTTTTCAAAAGGTTTGTTAGGAGTTTTTTTTTTTTTTTTTTTAGTCTTTGCTGGTCAATTGCTATTTCAATTTTCAACTTATTTTCATGTTTTTTCTTCTAAGGAAAATTATTTAAAATACTCCTATAATTTGTGTTATTCTCTATATTTTCCCTCTAGTTTTATTAATAGCCAAAATTCCCCCATAATATGCTTTTTCCCCAAAATCCCCTACCGTTAAAAAATATCCAAAATATTCCCGTTGTTAGGAATTCCGTTAAAGATTTTAAAAACTCACTAGGATAGAATTGTTTAAAAAATTAAATTTAAAACTATGTAATTGATATCATCTCTAATGCATATGCCAATGTCAAATTTGGCACAAAAAAAGAGTAAAATGCTATATTTGGTACATCAATTTAGCATCATGCTCTAATGTACAATTTTATTTAAAATGCTATTTTTATTATTTTATTAATTAAAATTATAAAAGTAAACACTTATCATTAATGCTCCAATGCAAAGTTCCATTAATGCATTTATTATTTTATTTAATATATATATATATATATATATATATAATGGTATTTTTATAATTAAAAAATGAGCATTTATTGTTGTACCGAATTTAGCATATTCTATATTTTGTGTCAAATTTGACACACAATATATCATATGCCAAATTTGGCACATCATTTGGCACTGTATTGGAGAATAGTTTTTGCACACTGTGCTAAATTTTAACATTGACACAATAATTTGGCACAATATTGGAGATGCTCTAAGCATTAATTTTTTTTTACAAAAGAAGGATATTTACCGTCCATCTTTTGAGATGGACATTGAAAAAAAATGAAAAATTAAAAGAGAGTTTAAATGAAAACAAATTGATTTTTTTATTTATGGGTTGTACTGGTGGAGAATATGGATCTCCACCAACCATCAAAATTTCATTTTTTTCTTCTTCTTTAAGTTCTCTTTTATTTTCTTATCTCCACTATCCATCTCAAAAGATGGACGATGGAGATCCATATAATATCTTTATTTTAATATTATTATTTTGTAAATTTCTTAAGGGTGAAGTAGTAATATCCATTACATGGATTAACAGAAGTTATTGCCAGAGGTAGGGATGTAAAAATTACCTGTAATTACAAGGACCCGTGAAGACCCTCTCTTATGGGATAGAAATGAGTTTCAATTTGATGGGGGTGAGTATAAATAATAAACCCCACAATGGTTATCGGGTGGAAACAGGTTTATCTTAACAACAAATGGACAAATAATAAGTTTTATTCTCTAATTACTTTTAAAAGTAAAAGTTCAACATTTTTTTTGGAATTATTTTATATATAATATCGAATTCATTGTGTTAGATATTTTTTTAATAAATAGATAAATTGGACAGAGATGAGGAGATTTTTCCTCTCCCCACCCTCCCCTCGCCATCTACAATGAGGATTTAAGAGGGCATGGGTTCTAAAAAATAAATAGGGTGCGGTGTGAGAAGGGCCACCCTACCCTAACCCGTCCTATTGCCATCCTTAGCTAGAGGAATGATGTAGAAAGAAAAAAAAAAAACAAATTATATGAGAGATTTTGGTTATTAATGAAACTAGAGGGAGGATTTTGAAGAATAACACAAATTATAGGGTTGATTTTAATAATTTCCTATTTTTAATAACTTTAGATTTGCATGCGAATTTAAATGGAATGAAAAACTATAATCGGTTTCCCTTTCTATTGTTCTTAAAATCAACTAAAATTAGTTAGATTTTTCAAGAATATATGGTTAAAGAAGCCTATGTTGACTAGAAACTGATTTGAATCAGGCCAAAAAAAGCTTTCTTACGATAATATCCTTTGCAAAAGCCAAAAAGCAAATGACTTTTATTATAAAAAACATTTTCATGTAATAAAAAGAATTTTTTATCTTAAAATTTAACAAACATTAAAAAGAAAATTTCTATATAATTGAGTGCAATGATACTAATGTTACATTACAATACCAAAACAGTTGATCCCTGGTTTGAGAGAGTAGTTATCCCTTGTTATGAGGGTAAATATCCTGACAGTATATGTATTGTTGTTTGATCTCGACAGTTCTACTGTAATAATTCTTAAATATATATTTTTTTTTTCAAAGGACATGTTAAATTTACAAGATAAGATTGGTATAATAGTATATCCCTTACAACACGAGGTTGTGGATTGAGTCCTCCCACTCTCCAAACCCTGAATTTATATAATACATTAAACAAAAAATTCAATGATTAAAAGAGGGAATCCGAATTATAATGAAATTGAGGTGTGTAAGTGACAATTTATAGTAAATAAACAGAAAAGCAGGTAATTAAGTTAGCAGTAGAAGTCTTAAGGAAAAGAGAGATACAAGAAATGCATAATTAGAATATTAGTCTAGTCTTGACGTCTTGTAATTAAAAGCTGGAAAACATGAGAGAGAAGCAAATAATAAAAAAGGAAAAACCAAGGTCTTTGCTGTGGGCCCCACCTCTCAAATCTGTGACAGAGACGGCAGTTTCATTGCTCTCTCTCTCTCTCTCTGTTCTGCTTCACAAATCATACCCTTTATTTAAATCCCTCTCTCTCTCTCTCTGTAGTTTCTCTCTGTAGAAAAAAATTGAGTTTTTTTATTTTATTTTTAATTATTTCAAAAAAACTAGAGAAATGGGAGTTTTGTACTCTTATAGAGGTGTGAATTATCAAGCGAAGCAAAAGTCTTCTCTTCACACCTCTCAATCTCAAACTCCCCCCACAGCAGCAGCTGAAGAGTCTAGGGTTTGACAGACCACCAAGTCCAACAAAAGGTCTGTTCTTTTGTGCTTCTTCTTTCACTCCTTTCTTCTCTTTTCACTCTACTATCATTTCATTTCCTTGCTTCATATACCTATATCTGCTATAATTCTTATCTGGGTTTATCTCTCTTTTTTGTTTTTTTTTTTCTGTTCATTTTCACAGCCTCTGTTGGTCCGATCTTCTTGTCTTTTTTGTTTAGACAATTTTAGCATTTGACAAGCTCCGTTTCGTTAAAATTCTTATTAGGATGCTCTGCATAGGGTTTTGGTTTGCTTACAACTGAAAATTTAGACTTTATGGGATTTTTATTTTCGTATTGAAGTTGAAGATCTGTTCCGCTGTAAACTTTAAGATCTTTTAGAATAATTATGGTCTGTGTCTGACTTTTCTGGGTTAGGGTTTTTATTTTTATTTTTTCGGGTTGAAGATGGAGGAGGTTGAAGAAGCTAACAAGACAGCTGTAGAGAGCTGCCATAGAGTTCTAAGTATGTTGTCTCAGCCTCATGATCAGGTTCAGTATAGGAATTTGATGTTAGAAACTGGTGAAGCTGTTTTTAAGTTCAAAAGAGTTGTTTCTCTTCTCAATACTGGTTTAGGTCATGCAAGAGTAAGGAAGCTCAACAAGTTACCAAACCCTTCTAGTCAATCCATCCTCTTAGATAATCCTCACAATAGAACTGACATTCAACCCAAGAATCTACAATTTCTCCAACCTGGTTACCATGAAAACCCAATTCAAGGAATGGGGTCACTTGCTAAAAGTTCTTTATCTCTAGGAAACCCATCAATGGAATTGATCTCTAATGGTAAAAACCATCTTCAACTCATCCAACAAACGCCTCCATCGCACTATAATTACCTCCAACAACAACAGCAGCAGCTACAACAGCAAAGGTTACAACTCCAGAACCAGCAAATGAAACTTCAAGCTGAAATGATGCTTAGAAAGAGCAACAGCGGTGTAAACCTGAATTTTGATAGCTCTAGCTGCACACCTACTATGTCCTCCACTAGGTCTTTTATTTCTTCATTGAGTATAGATAGTAGTGTGGCTAACTTGGATGGAAACGCTTTCCATTTGATTGGGGCACCTCGCTCTTCAGATCAGAGCTCGCAACAACACAAGAGAAAGTGCTCTGGAAGGGGGGAAGATGGGAGTGTGAAATGTGCAAGTAGCGGTAGATGTCACTGCTCAAAGAAGAGGTTAGCTTTTTTACCCTTCTTAACATCCATTTTATTATCTCATTATTGTGTTTGGCTTGCAATGTTTTTGCCTTTTTTTTAATGATCAAGGGTTCTGATCTTGCATTCTTACTGTTTGCTCAATTGTTTGCTCAATTGACAGGAAACATAGGGTGAAGAGGTCAATCAAGGTGCCTGCTATCAGCAACAAGCTTGCAGATATCCCTCCCGATGATTATTCATGGAGGAAGTATGGACAGAAACCAATTAAGGGTTCTCCTCATCCTAGGTATAATCAATTTCCACTTTCTGACATTCGATAATATTGCCAGTAATGCTTACTAAATATCTTCTTATTTTATCATATGTTTCTGTAAATATGCGGATAGAATTTACGATCATGCATGCAACTATTCTATATATGGTTTTAGTTTGAATGTAGAGCTTTTAATCAGGAAAAAAAATAAAAATCTCAATATGGTAAATATGTTAATTGAAAATAAAATTACTGTTTTTCGTAAAGGGAAAGTGTAAATAAATCAGGGTTTGTTGCGTTGAATCTCCATTCATGCATACTTTTTGGAAATAATTTCTGTGGTTGGTATGTTTGGGTAAAACATTTGTGTTTATATCTGATAATAAAAAGAAAATTTTTTTTTGTATTTTTCTGTTCTGTGAGTAGTTACAGTTGGATTATGATTTGGTCCGATGTTAAGCAGTCTCTATTGGAATAATTTAAGGTGCTGTCTCTGTTTTTTATTGAATCAATAGTTGCTGCTATAGATTTCAAACAGAACCGTCAGGATCAAGTGTGGAAGTTTGTTTCTAATGATAGAGTTTTGATTATTAGTAATGCTTGTAGGTGCACTATCAAATGTATTTGATAACTATGTTTGAGGTAGTGTGAGTTTAAAGTTTGACTTTGAAGAAACCTAATTAATACAACTGAGAATTCTGTTTTGAACTTGTGCAGGGGATATTACAAATGTAGCAGCATGAGAGGTTGTCCTGCAAGGAAGCATGTTGAGAGGTGCTTGGAAGACCCATCTATGCTTATTGTTACCTATGAAGGCGAGCATAACCACGCGAGGTTACCATCTCAATCTGCAAACACATAAACCTCATGGCGTTCAGTTCAAGCCTTTTGTTATTCAATTTATCAACATCTTATTTCTGTTAGGCTTGAATTTCATTTGCTCCTGTAAATATTTTGGAACATATTTTTTTTGGCTTCGGGAGTGGGGATCTTGGCTCTCCAAAGGCTTTTTAGCAGATTGGCTGGCAGGCTAGAAAGCCTCTTACTGGCTGAATCAAAGAAAAATTTGGGATTGGGGTTTCAAATTGTAAGAACCTTTTTCACCTTTTTATGGCAATCAGTGGTTTAAACAGTTGAGGAATGGAATTGTCGTGTGAAATTTGGTTTCTTGTTTTGGAATTTTATGGAGTATTGGGAATCTTTTTTCTTTTATATATATATATATATATATATAAGATTAGCTTGTTTCATTGTCACAGTTTTGGTATGTACAATAGTGGTTGGTGATTAGGTTGTGTTTTAACTATACATACAATTGATGTGGTTGAAAATTCAACGTACTTGAAAATTTATCGGCAAGAAAGTCATGATTGAGCTGTCACAGCAAAGCAATGTGTTTGAAGTCAAAATTAAAATTATCGAGACTCGACTTTGACGTTTCGATTCTTTTGTCCCTTCTTTGCTGGACCTGGATAGATTCAACACCAGTCCAGTAATTTCGTAGCTATTTTCTGTGGATTTATCCTTTTTTTTTTCTTTTTTCTTTCAACTAAATAGAATCATGTACCGAATATCTCCTTGTTGTATTTTTCCTATCCATTGCAACAAGTTATGTGGCAACATGGGCAAAACGTGCTTTGGCTTATTTCTCTTATTTTGCATCTACATTATTTTTTATTTTTATTTTTTATTTTTGTTTTAGCTCGACAGTGTTCCTCTCTACGAATGAAAAGATTCATTAAATTTTTATTTATTTATTGAAATTTTACAATAAATCAGGCATAGCACTGAGTCAATCTCATCTTGTCTTGAAAGATTAAAAAATAGGTTGAAAGAGGTTAGACTAAAGTTTCAAATAACTAGAAATGTAAAACTGTACTTAAAAGACTGTGGTAATTAATCTTGGGCAATAAGCATATGGTGAGGCATGACCTGCTAACAATCTTTGTTAGTTGTGGACTGGGACTGACCCATCTCAGCATTCTTGGCAAGTAGCCTTTCTTAATCTTTTGGGTACAAAGATTGCTTCCCAAAATTAAGATATTTTCAATTACTAATTATAACTTTGCTTCTTCCACAGAAAGAAAGTCTTTGGTGAAACTAGTCAGTGTAACATATTTTTATATTAGTTGATAATGTTTAGATACTACATGTGTATCATCCGTTCAACAACACTACAATCTCTATCACACACACATTATATGTGTATATTAGAAATTATCTAGTGCAAAACCCCGCATCAAATAAATATATCCAACATTTGATAATATATCCCGCACAAAAAATTTGTGGACTTTTAAAAAAATAAAAAAATAAAAAAATAAAAATTAATTTCAACCGGTTAGAATTAGTGAAACTACAAGAAAAATTCGTACGACATCCCGCATTAGAAAGTTACAAACACACACACATGCATACACACACACACACACACACATACATACATACATACATATATATAAATTATTAAGTGCATGATCCCACACGAATTTTTCGCGCGGGATCATTGATTCCAACCGGTTGGGATCATTGATTCCAACCGGTTGGAATCAATTTAAGAAAATTTACATTGATTCCAACCGATTGGATCCAGTACGAAAAATACATTTGGGATCCCACATTAGAAAGTTACTATATATATATATATTAGAAATTATCAAGTGCATGATCCCGTACACAAAATTCGTATGGAATCACTAATTCTAAACGGTTGGAATTAGTAAAACCGTGCAAAAAATTCGTACGGGATCCGACACTAGAAAGTTACTATATATATATATACAGTCTTTCTACTGTTAGTTCGTCCCGATATAAAATATATCATGACGAATAATGTGGACCATAGATTATAGAAAAGTTTTGACAAGTGCATACACTTTAAGTCAAAGTATGTAAATCTAATGATCTACATTTTTCGTCCTGATATATTTTATATCAGGACGAACTAACAATAGAAAAACTAAATATATATATATATATATATGTGTGTGTGTGTGTATATATATATATTTATAGTAACTTTCTAATGAGGGATTTTGCACAAATTTGTCGTGCGGTGTCATTAATCCAAATAGTTGTAATTAGTGTAAAAAAATTTACACTAATTCTAAACGGTTGGAATTGGTGAATCTGTATGAATTTTTTATATGGGATTCTACACTTGATAATTTGGCACCCCTGAACTACTCTAAAAAAAAAATAATAAAATAAAAACCTTCTTCTAAAAGAGAGGTTGAGGGATGTAGCGGTAGTCTTTTTTATTAGCAATATATTGTCGATGACACCATCATCATCATCATCATCAAATCTTCCGTTTAAGGCCATCTCCAATGGTACACTATCTTAATGTAAAACACTATCTTAATGTAAAAAGTTGCTCCAATGCAACACTATAATTCAAATACCAAGATAATATTTAGACTTTAGTGTTGAGACTATTCACTCAAAACTATTTTTTTTTTTTTATTAAAATGTCAAATCAATGTTTTATATTTATTACAATTCATAATTTAACCCTCCCACACTTATTTATAATAATATTTATTTAAAAAATTATACCGTTGGAAAGATATCATTAACATCTTTAAAATGACACACACACACACACACACATATATATATATATATATTATTTTTTTACTTATTAATTAATGGTAAATTTTTATATTAACTTAATTTAGTGCAATTAGATGAGAAAATTGGATAAGAAAATTAGATGGAGAAAATTAGAAGAGAAAAAATTAATGTGAAAAAAATTAGTTGAAATAATTAAGTGAAAATTAGTTGGATAAATAAGTTGAATAATATTATGGTGAAAAATTTGGGGCAAAATTATGATGGTAATTATTTTATTTTTTTATATTATGCAATTAAGTATTTAAGAATAATATTTTTTATGTAAAAAAAATTAATCAATTTTGTTTAAGTTTTAATAGAACTTAATTAGTATTGTATAAAGTTTTATTCAGAGAATATTCTTGTAAAGATGCTCTTTTACACTAAATTGGTGTTGGATGCATTGGAGTGGGAAAAAAAAATTAGTGTAAGAATATTCCCACTATATTTTTATACCAAGTTGGAGTAATTTTTAGTGCTCTCCGTTGGAGATGCCCTACGAGGCGTTTGTTCTTCATGGATTAGGATTGTAGGAGAGAGTACTTTTTTTTTAATGATGATTAATGCACCACCAAATTAAACTAGAAGAAGATGAAGATATGCTACAACAATCGCACTGTTCATGCATTATCCATTAATTAGTTGCATGGCAGACTAAAACCAACCTCCCATTCCAAAAGGCATGCACACATTTTCAGGGAGAGAGATTTCCCCATTTCATTATCAGGACTACAAACTATAACTATTAATAATTAATGTAATTTTGGGAGACATCTGCTTATTTGTCACGTTTATTTGAGCCCCCTCCCCCCTCTTATGACATACATTACAATAATATACAATTTTACCGGAAAAACTTGTGTGAGACGGTACATTCTAGTTACATTGTGCCATATAGAATAATTTACTTCGGAAATATAAAAATAGATTTTGGTGATATGACACGAATATATCAAGTGGTTTCAACCTTGACATGATGAGACCATCCCATACAAGTTTTTATTGAGGGAAATTTTATTTTTGTTACTTACGCATTTTGATGGAACCAAAATATAAATTGATTTGTTTCTAGACAAACCAGAACCTTAAAAATGTTATCACATTGTGAAACACTCTTGCTTACATGTATAGGCAAAATTATTTCTCAAAAATACAATAATTCTTTAAAGTTTTTTATAACTCCTTAATTCTGCCAAATAAATGATAATTCATTTAACTATTTTGTTAATAAAAACAAAACAAAAATCGAATATCACGGGTAGAAAAGCAGGCAAAATAAAAACACAACTGGCTTATCCAAATTCAAATATGAAAACAAAAGCATTTAGCTAACTGAGCAAAAAGCACTCCACTGCATAATACCCAAAATCCTCACTTCAGAGGAATGAACCTTGAGGAGTGGGTGGCTCCAATCCCAGGTCTTCCGTGCTTGACTGGCTTGTAGGAGATGGAGAATTCAGCCAGGTAATGACTAATCATCTCAGGCTTAATTTCCACCTGATTAAAGGTCTTGCCGTTATAAACACCAATTATACTTCCAATCATTTCGGGTACAATGATCATGTTGCGTAGGTGAGTCCTAACTGGCTCAGGCTTCTCACCAGGTGGTGCCTCCCGTTTCTGTTCCAAGTCATCAAAATAACAAATTATAAAACAAAATCAGTTTCCATGATTATGATAAATATAAATTCAATAGAAAATGATGATACCATAAAGTCAAGACATCCAATTCCCTATGACAATACTTCAAACAAAATTCCTGGCAACTATCAGATACTTATAGCCTCTCAAAGAAGATAATTAAAAATGCATTGAAACTTTGGTAGACTATACTGTAGCATGCAACATCAATTTCAATTACAGTAACTATGAAAAAAAACACATCATTTGCCACAGCTTAATGTGAACAGTCACATGATTATAAGTAACATCATCAATCAGCACAAAAACTTCTGAATAAAATTAAGATAAAAGCTTCAAAGCTTTTTACATATGTAGAGAATTCCATGCCACATAATTACTGAACTTTTAGTATGCTGAAGAAAAAAGGAGGGGCAAAGGTAAAGCAAGAAAGGTTACAACGTAACCATGAAGGGATAAGAAAATTGCATACCCCTAGAGGATGTGTTATGAAAATATCCATTGGATGTTGATAATGGGAAGCCAAGATCATATTACAGGAGAGCATTGACATCAAAATATTCATTCGAGGCAGACGGAATCAACTATTAAGGTTCAAAGTGTAGCCTAAGACTTGGAAAGACTTGAGCAAAATAAGATAATACCATGCAAAAGGTTAATAAAGCATGTAATGTAAGAGCACCGCTATAATATTTGAGGTGAACAACCTAGAGAAAGTGAAACATGAAAGAACCTTGGGGGTGCCATTTTCAGGTTCCTTACGGTAATAAAACCAATACATCGACATAATCAACATAAAGGATATTCCTTTGCACAGTTAAAGGTGGTTATTTTAAAAGCTACAAATATAACAACTTGACCCTATATCATTTATAATACCAGCTGCCTTTCACTCACCTACAGCACCTTTCTCATCATGGATGCAACTGACAGTTAAAATTTAGTTTTGTTTCCCTCTCCCTAATCATTTCCACTATCAATTTAATCTCTTGAATTCAGTCAACATAGTAGATTGATGCAGCTCACATTGATAGTCTAAATAAAATACTAAGCAAAGATTTTAATATCTAGTTTAGAACTTAAAAAAAATGTCAATGAAACTAGGTGTTTTGATAGTTTCCAACAGTTCATTATTAAGCAAGAATTTGAAAATCCCAAATGAACCAAGAATCCCAAATCCCAAATGAAATCTGTATGTTTACATGAATATTTGATTAGTCATTCTCAAAATCAAACAACACCGGCATATTCAGATGCAAAGTAAACAAATAATGATCACTTACAGCCTTGCGCAACTTCTTGATCAAAGCCATGGGCTTCCTCTTCAATCCTCTTTGAAACCTAACATAAACATAATAGAATTCAACACATATAACATCATTCTGTTCTTCTAAATAAGATACAGGTAAAATATTAAACAGTGGAATTTGATGATCACCTTCTGCGAGCACGCGCAGGAAAGAGCTTGACGAGCTCATCGGTGGACATGTCGAGGAGAGAATCCAAATCGACCCCTCTAAAGCTGAACTTCTTGAATGTTCTCTTCTTCGGCTGACTTGCAACAGCAACATCTGTTTCCACATCCGCCTGATCAACCAAACAAAAACCAACATTAACAGTCTGCTTTGTTGCCGAGAAACAGAAAATGAAAAAAGAAGAAGAAGATCATTACCATGACTTGATAGATGGACAACCGAAACTAGTTTGCGGAGTGTTTCTGGGTTTGTGTGGAGCTAGGGTTTATGGATTGAAAGTTGCGAATTTATATGGTATCATCAAGATAGATGGGCTCGGGTTTGACTCGCCCGAGTGCAATTACGGGTTTTCATTTGGGCTACCCGGAAAATTCGGGAAGGTCCGGAGTTCACCTTGAAACGGCTTTACCTTTCTTTTTAGGGGTTATTAAACTTTAGGGTTAATAGGACCAATATCCCTTGAACTTACAGCGCAGTTGTATAGTGCCCCTTATACTTTTTTTCTTGACATTAAACCCTTCGAACTTCCATAAATTTGCAAAAACTGACAGAAGAGGGACGGACGTCAAGGCAAATTACACTTACACACCTTGGTTATATGTATAATTGCATTAAAATTGGAAAAATATAATAATATCACACAAACACCCTTTGATTTGTTTGACTAATGTCTAAAAAAATAAAAAATATTAATATTAATATATATATTTTTAAAAAAATAATAATAATAACAATTAAGGGAGTGTATTTTATATATTTAGCATATATTTAATTTATCTCCAAATTCTTTCTATCATCAACACCACCAAACCAAATCAAAAAATTCATCATCAAAAAATGAAAAAAAATAAATAAAACTAATATTAAATTTATAATTAATTAAATTTAAAAATAAAACTAATTACATTTATAATTATTGAACTAATTGACCCTAAATTTAAAGGATTTTTTTTTTGATTAGGTGGAGATCCAGCCTAATAATAATAATAAAAAATTAATCCACTACAGACATCATCATCTTCTTTAATAAATTTCCATAAAATTTAGATCTCCATTTTCTTCTTCAATCATCATCAACAACTTCTCCATTCTCAAACAAAAACTCAAAAACTCAAAATCTCATTGGAGATCTTCAACCACCAAACCAACTAAAAATCACAAACAAAAAATCAAATATCCACCAACCAAACCCACAAACACCATCGCACAAAAAACACCACCAGCAACTATCGCTGCTGCTGTCGACGAACCGGCCACCATCGCCGCTGCCGCCACAATGAACCCAGAAATCCCCTCCCGTCACCAAAATCCAACCCAAAAAACCCTCCCACCACTAAAATCAACCCAACAGCCCCTCACACAACTCAAATCAAAGCACCACAAAACCACAAAATCACAAAATCAAATCCTACCAACCCATAGACCCTTGTCACCACAAATCCAGCTTCCTTCGTCGCCATAAACACCACCACCTTCTTCACCTTCTCGTTAGATGAAAGAGAAATAGATGAGGAGAGAGAGAGAGTGAGAGAGAGAGAGAGAGAGAGTCGATGAGAGATAGAAGATGGTTTTGTTGGGTTCGATCTCCTCGATTGGAGAAGATCAGCTCATCTTAGGTGGTGGCTGGTGATTTCGGTGGGTTAGGGTGGTGGTGGCTAGGTTTTGATGAAGATGATGATGATGAGATATGGGTTTTGTTAAAGATGATGATGATGAGATGTGGGTTTTGCGAAAGTTCACTAATTATAAATTTAATTAGTTTTATTTTTAAATCTAATTAATTATAAATTTAATTAGTTTTTTTTTTCATTTTTTGATGATGAATTTTTTGATTTGGTTTGGTGGTGTTGATGATAGAAATAATTTGGAGATTAGGTGAGAAAATGATAGAAATTTTGTATTAAATTTTTTTTTTGAAATAATTTTTTAAGTAATTTTTTAAATAAATTTTGGGTTTGATGAGGATGAATCTGGATGATGATGATGGTTTTTTTTTTTTAGAATTTAATTGAAGAAGTTAGTCCATTGAATTTGATCTTTTTATTTTATTTTATTTTATTTTATTTATTTATTTTTAAGAGATC
Organism: Acer yangbiense; assembly: GCA_008009225.1. Taxonomy (NCBI): domain Eukaryota; kingdom Viridiplantae; phylum Streptophyta; class Magnoliopsida; order Sapindales; family Sapindaceae; genus Acer; species Acer yangbiense. The sequence continues at coordinate 16,408,841 of CM017764.1, forward strand.
TAGATTTCCATATCTCATCAAAACTTTTAAATTTGTTTTTAAAATAAAAAAAAAGAATAAAAATTAGTCTAGTATTTAAAAAAAAAAAAGTTTTGATCTCCACTTGTATTTTTTTTTTATAGTATTTTATTTTTAGTTTTCTTTTCATTTTATTATTTTTATTTTTTTAATAATTAGTTTTTTATTTAATAATTAGTTTTTTATAATATAATTTTTTTAATTTATTAATATCAATATTTTTTATTTTATTAGACATTAGTCAAACAAGTCAAATGGTGTTTGGGTGATATTATTATAATTTTCCAGTTTTATTGCAATTATACATATAATCAGGGTGTAAAGTGTAATTTGCCTTTAACGTCTGTCCTTCTTCTATCAGTTTTGCAAATTTATGGAAGTTCAAGGTGTTTAATGCCAGGGAAAAAAGTATAGGGGCACTATGCAACCACGCTATATGTTCAGGGGGCATTGATGCTATTAACCCTAAACTTTAATCCCTAACTTTTCAGAAAATGTTACAATTTTACACAACATATGAGTATTAGATTTTTTGGTCCTCAACTTTTTGAAAATGCATTAAAACGGTTCATATGTTAGTTGACGATTAGTCAAAATTAGGAAACAAGGGTATTTGCGTACGTCTCTATAAACAATAAATAAACAAATAAAAAAAAAACTATTTAAAACAAAAAACAAAAAACCAAAGGCCATATCCACCTACTTTTGTTTCTGTTAATTTTGACTAATTGCATACCAATTCGACAAGTGTACCAATAAAAGAAATAAAGAAAAAAAAAAAAATCAATTTTCAAAAAAAAAGAGAGAAAAAAAAAAAAACTAAAGGATACCACCACTGCTAGTGGAGGTGACCTTTAGTCGATTGATCTTCATCGGAGATCGACGATAAAAATCATCGATTTCCTTTGGTATGAAGGAGATTGAACGGTTTCCTCTCCAACTGAGCAGATCCAACATGGATTTGATTAAGAAGACCTTGGGACCAGTGAATAGGGCTCTAGAAGATGTTGGCTGGAAGAAAACAAATATCCATGAGATTGTGTTTCTTGGAGGGAGTATTATAATTCCCCAAGATTCAACAATTCTTCAAGGAGTTCTTTGATGGGAAGGAGCCGCAATAGTATTAATCCAGATGAAGTTATTGCCTATGGTGTTGTTGTTCAAGGCTTACTAGTGAAGGTGGTGAAGAAACAAAAGGTAAACCATCTAATTTCATGTTAATTATTTATGTGCATTGATTTTTGATTGAGTGTTTATGGATTAGAAGAGTGAAGTATGCAACAAATGCCCATGATATAATATAATGAAACTAATTATTGATTTTAGTTTTATTGGCATCATTAGGTTTGACATATAATGGTGTAGGAGAAAACGTACGAGAAAGACAATCACACGCGAATCAAACAAGAGTTTACTAAGAGCTTGAACTTCCCTTAACCACTTATAGTGTAAAATATACCTTGTGGGGGGGGGGGGGGGGGGGGGGGGGGGTGGGGGGGGGGGGGGGGGGGGGGGGGGGGGGGGGGGGTTTGAATAGGTATATGCCCAAATTTAAGAAGTAGATTGCTTTAACAAGTCAAAGCAAGTGTTATAAGCAATACAAGTTAATATCAAGTAAAGAAACTAAAAGCGAAAATCAACACAAGTGATTTTTACGTGGTAAAATCTCAAATGAAGAAACATCCATGGGTTGATACCACAACCACTGGCAAACCACAATTCACTATGACAAAAAGAAGATACACACTCAAAAAGCAATCAACACATGAAACACTCCCCAAGCTATCAACTCCTATTCTACCCTCGGGCCTAGTGAACCACTTTTGCCTACTTCCTATCCAAGATGTGACTATCATACCTTTAGGAAGCAACTTCCTATCCAAGACGCTCATGTCTCTAGGAAGATTCCTTGCTTTTCTATTCGGATCCTCCCGATCCTAGACAAGGCTTCTTGTTTAGTTATTCGGATCACCCCCGATCCTAACTAAGACTTCTTACTTGGCTATCCGGAACACTATCATAGCCAAGTCTTCTTGCTCAAGTCAAAGCTTCACTCACTTCAACAAAAGACTTTCACCTTATGCAAGGTAATTGAATATATATATAAAACGTGTCCTAATATAATTTTGGGGGGGGGGGGGGGGGGGGTGAATAGATTTTAATCGGGTTATTAATCAATATTAATCAATATTACGAAAAACCCCTAACTAGTCATAAAGTAAAATCAAGTGTAATAAGGCGGAATATAAACGACACTTGATTTTTACGTGGAAACTGAAGCGCCCGAACCGGTTCTACAAATACTACTACAAATTACACTATTCTACTACGGTTATTTTAAAAGGGACGCGTGGGTGGTTCACCCATCGCAAGTGCACGAGCCGTACGAGTAGTAAATGGTACACAAGTAAGGGTGGTCGTTCCTGCGAGGAGGTGGATTAGCTAACAAGTAAACTCTAGGTTATCATTGATTATTGATTTCTAATTTCTAAACAAGTTCACTAGTTAATGTTATCTAGATTAATTATACTAAGCTTGCAATGAACTAAGGATTAAGCTAGATTAAAGATGTTAGGGGATTGATTCATTCAAGTAACAACCATTTCATTAACCAATCATTTATTAAGCACATTCACAACATTCTAAGGCATGTATTTCATTATCAATAATGTAAAGCACCAAATCCATCATCTAACACATAATCTAATATCATAGATAAGTGATTAAGAGAGAATTTTGGAATAGTGATGTAGAGATTCTCTAATTAACCCAAGACATGAATTACTTAGAGACATCTCTATGAAATGGCTAGTTAAACATCCATACATATTGTGGGACATTTTATGCATGAAATCAACTACCAAGTGTGTACAATAGATGTATATGCAAGACATATTATCCACATATCATTATAGTTCATAATACACACATACAAAGCCTTAGAGAGTGAAATAACAAATAGATTGTTTAATCAATGGTTTAATTACAAGACTTACATCAATCCCTTAACAAAAGGTTTAGTTACACATATAAGTATATAAACATGAAAATACGAAAGAAGAGCTAAACAAACCCATTCGGATTCATTTCTTGCGTAAGAAGGCTCCTCCTTGTAATCCAAGCACAATATCCTTCTAGAGCAACTCCAAAGGATCAAGTCTAAGTAACTAAAGGGTGTGTTTGGCTACCTAGAAAGTGATGAGAAAATGTTTAAGAACTAAATCCAAGTGAGAGAGTTCCTCTCTCTCCAGGATTCTATATCTAAAACTAAGTTAAAACTAAAAGTCTAGTGATAAGTTAACTTACTAACTAAGATAGAATAGATATTATCTAAGGTAAGTTATTTTAGATATTTTTGGTGGAAAGGTGTGTGTAACAAGCCAAAAGTGATAGGAGAGACAAGTGGGACGAGTTGGCATCTGCTGGAAGTGTCCAGCTATTTCATCCACTCTGTTCTCGCGGGTTTGTTCCCGCTGTCGTGAACTTAGGGTGAGAAACGATGGTTTCCCGCGAGTTTAGGCTTTCTGCCTTGCTGGATATGTCTCTCGGCATGAACTCACGGATCTCCCGTGGGTTTGGAAGTGTTGTACGCGGAAAGAAAGCAGCTAGGAGGAGCTTGAAGCTTGAACTCGGCCATGGAGGAGTTCATGGAGAGAGAATCACGTGCATGGGAGGCTTGAAGTGGGTGAAAATGGATCGAAGAGACGTCGGCCGTTGTTCTGGGTGGAAAACGGTCGAAAAAACCATCAAAAAAGGGCTGGTTAACGTCGGGTCTGGAACGGGTCATCGGATCGGGTCGGGTCGGGTCGGGTCGGGTCGGGTCGGGTCCGTGGGTCTGTTCTGCCCCGGTTAGAGGTTGATGACGATGACATCATCGCTGACGCGTGCAGAGGACAAAAACGACGTCGTCTAGGTGGGTGACGTTGCGCTGATGCCTGCTTTGGCTGGCAAATTACAGAATGTAACCCTCGGTTCTTCACTAATCACCGAATATGCAATAAGTTCTCCAGAATTTCACTTTGACCCCTGATTCTCCATAATTATAAAATTGCCCTCTTTTGCCCTGATTTTGCTACTTTCTTCCAGTTTGGTCTAAAATACCCCTAATGAACTAAAATACCTGGAAAACACTTATTTAAAACATTAAATACCAAAAGGGGCTCGGAAAACGGTTACAAAAGCTAAGTAAGGGAGCGCTAAATGTGAACATTTAGAGCGCGATCAGAAACCCTCACGGGAAAAACTACGGGCTGTTATGTGCGCCATACACGAACCTCAATCCACTAATTGTAATAGCAATTACAACCTAGGTTGACCACGTCAAACCTTAAACGGTTACTAATCTACCACTATTACCCGCAGACCTTCAAAAGTGAATCTAGTCCCTTGCTTGCAAACTACCAAAAGGCAAATACAAGACTTGTCTCTCAAAGAGAAGAGATAAACAACCTAAAGTGAATATGTGCAATATTCAAGGTGTATAAATGCAATGTGAAACATTTAAGCTTATCTAGGCATGGATGAACATGTTAAAGACATTCCTAGATATCATGTAGCTATATGACATGTATACAACATAGCTAAATGTGCAAAACAAAACCTATATGCAATAGCTATCACAAACAACTCACAAAACATAATAAAAAAGCTATCTTGAAACTAGTTAAGTAATAAAAAAACTATCTTGTAAAGCAAGAACATATAAAAAGATATAGATGATGTTCTAACTACAAATCATGTAAGTAATGAAGAAAACTCATAAGAAATCATACCTAGAAGATGCTAGATGATGAATGAACAATGAAAGGAAGATGGGTTTTTGGTTTTGATTAGGAAAGATAAAATCTTGGTTGCTTTTCTTTGAAGTCACTCTAAAAACTCTCTCTAGTTGATTTGAAACTCAAAACCTTAAAAGAGACTAAAGAAAAGGATATATTTATAGTGTGTGTGTGAGGAATGTGAAAGGTCATGTTTTAAAAAACCTATTAGCCGTCGACCGCTGTCTGTACTGCTATGAAAGCCACAGCGGTCATGGCAGCGGTGAGCATTATCCATGACACCGCTGCAGAAATTGACAGCGGTCATGGGAGCTGTCGCCACTGTTCGTGAACTACTGTCTCTACCTCTACAAAAAATCATAGTGGTCAAGGGAGCGATCAGAGGTAAAAATATCATGCAATTTTCAAGGCCAATAGCCATGGCAATGATAAAGTAAATTACACTAGAGTGATCATGCATGAAAAGAGAATATGCACCAACAAGAAACACACAACAAAATACAAGAAGTGTAAATGCATGAGATGTGTGTGTGTAATCTAAATCTCTTCAATAAAGAGTCAAGACAAGTAAACTACCTTCCTTGAAGCTCATGATGACCACAATGAGGTCCTTTGACATTTGATGAGGATTACTTCAATCCTAAGCTACCCTTACATATTTGAACCCCATTGTGGTTTTGTCAACGAAATAAGCCAATCAAAAGTGAGGCACTTACAATTTCCCCCTTTGGCTATTTCGTGACAAAACCAACGCTCACATAGCATCCTCTCAAAAACAAAAAAATAGTTGGTCAACAAAATTTTTCTACATTACAATAAAGCTCCTAGTCTAAGTCTTGAACATCTTCAAGTCAATTCCAAGCTTGTAGAAAAATCAAACCTACACACAAACAACAAGAAATATACCTACCAAGAGCAAGTGTGTGAGAGGTGCTTATAACAAGAGTAATTGCAATTGCCAAAGTAAATCAATTCAATAAAAAAAATGTAATCATGCAATGCAATGCAACACCCCCTAAATGCAACAACTCACAACAGGGGTTACTCTATCTCAACTCCCCCTAAATGCAATGCCAAGATTGGCACAATATCTCCCCAACCTTACTCCCCATTTTTGTCATGAGATAGGCAAAGAGAGTCTCCCCTAATAGGTAAGCTTTTAGCAAGGAGAGCTTGTAGCACAACCACATATGCATAATCATATAAGCAACTTTATGCAACTCAATTAAGTAAGAGAGATTCAAGGAGTTTTATTTTAAGAAAATGTGTGACAATGATGTTTTGCATGCAAGACATGTTGCATTCAAGTTCAAAAGTAATGGTATTTGACAAAGTAAACAACAAAGGTTTCCTAAAAGAATTTAAACCAATTTCACCCTTTGTCATGGAAAAGCAAGGATATAGAATTTAAGCATTTCAATATTAAAGAGCAACTATATCCAACTTTATAAGCAAAACAGGACATGAGCGACTTTGCACCCTATTTGATTTTTCCGGGTGAGATACCCGTATGATAGTAGTCCTGTTCTACCAATAAAGAAGGAGAGACTTTGGATTTTAAGATCCTTATTTATTTGAGTCTCAACGTTTGCTTTTGCATACAAATTTGCATTCAAGATTTAGCAATCAAATGTTTCACTTTTTTCATCTCATACTTTACAACTTAAGCATGCCATTTAAAAAGAAATCATCATGTCATGGAGATCAATTAAATGTCATTCAAAAAGTACTTTCTAAGTACATCTCCTATTCCAAAAATGCATGTTTGAGCATAAATATGACATGGATTGCAAGTAAGGCAATGTAGCACACTTATTAAGAAAATACATATAAGTATGTACAACCAGTCATCTCAAGCAATTAACTAAAAGACATAAAATATATTCATGTAGCACAATGCATGATCATGCAACTTTGCTCTCTTTGCTTGAGCTCCCCATATGGGGTCAAGACATACCATTTCAACCCAAGTGACAAATCCCAATAGACTTGCTAAGGTTCCCAAATCTAAGAGTGTCTAAGGGTTTTGTAAACAAATCCGCTAGTTGATCATTTGTTCCCATATGTTCCAATGCAATGGTTTTGCTCTCAACTAGCTCTCTTATGAAATGGTGTCTAATGTCAATGTGCTTAGTCCTAGAATGTTGGACGGGATTCTTAGAAATGTTTATGGCACTCATGTTATCACAAAATAAAGTAAGAGTACCTTGCTCCAAGCCATACTCAGCTAGCATTTGTTTCATCCACATCAATTGAGTGCAAGCACAACCGGCGGCAATGTATTCTGCCTTGGCCGTGGATAAGGAAATTGAGTTTTGCTTCTTGCAAAACCAAGAAACCAAATTGTTTCCAAGGAAGAAGCATGTTCGCGCTATAAATGTTCTCATTTAATGCTCCATTTTCCTATCTTTTGTATTCGTTTCCGAGCATTTTTGTGTATTTAATAGGGTGTAAATAAGTGTTTCAGGTAATTAGGGAAATTCAGAGGCAATTGTGTAATTATGGAGAAATCAGGGGTAAAAGTGAAATATTCGGGAAATGATTGAAGATTCTGTGAATAAGGAGAAGATCAGGGGTGCTGAATGTAATTTGCCAGCCAAGGCAGGCATCAGCGCCATGCTAGCAAGCAGAACGATGCCGTTTTAGGTGTCGCGCACGTTAGCATGACGCAACGCTGACGTCACCCCTTCTTCAACCTTCAGCCGGGTCGACCACGACCCGTGTGACCCGGACTCGACCCGGTTCAGACCCGACGTAACCTGACGATAACCAGGACTATCTTCAACCTATTTTTGGTGCTTTTTCCAGTGAATATTGTAAGGATTCCCATTCTTTGATTGGCTTATTTCGTGGACAAACCACGTGTTGGGGTTTGTAGGTAAGGGTAGTTTAGAGGATTGATGATCATACTCAAAGGCCCTTTCAAGACCTCAAGGGACAAGCACTCCAAAGGTATACTTCTAGTGCTTAACTTTCTTTGAAGAGATTTAGAAGCACACACACACTTTGCATTCCTTCATTTGTGTGCATTCTCTTCATTTGTCACATTACACACTAGCACTTTGATTGTTATATCTTGTTGTGTATTAATGTGTCTTGTAATTCGTTTCCCGATAGTATTCAAAAACGTCCGCGCATGCACTATAATGTGCTTGGTTTTGCGTGAAGACTACCTACGGAGAATGCCTTTGGCTTCTCCTTGGTTTTCACCTATGTTGGTGATCGGCGGTTATGATCGGTGTCCTGGCTGCCGAATGAAGCCGCCGAATGAAATTGCCGTTTGCTTCCAGAAGTATCTGGAGCAATTTTGCAGTTACGATTGATGGTCATGACCGCCGTTCGAAACCGCCGTTCAAGACCTGATCGATTTTATCTCTCGGTCTGATTCGGCGGTTGGATCGGCGGTCACGAAACCGCCGAATGAAACCGCCGAATGAAACCGCCGTTGATGCTCTGTTCTTCACGGGCTCAATTTGGCGGTCGTGATCGGCGGCCTGACCGCCGATTGAAACCGCCGAATGGTGCGTTTCAAGGGCAAACTTGTCTTTTCATATGCCCTGTTCTTGATGTCTATAAATATCACACTTTCTCATTTTCAGAATTAATGTTCTTTAACTCTAAGAACCTTAAACTTCAAAGAGAGACATTTGAGAGAAAATCAAATCAAGAACACTTTCTTAACACTCAAAAACCATTCTCATATGCATCAAATTATCATCTAAGCATTTTCTAGCATAGTTAGGATGCTTGTTTGCATGGGTTTTGGTCAACACACTTTCTTTGGTAAGTTCTTCACTATTATCATATATAATTAGTGTTTTATTTATCATTGACATCTCTTATATTATTTGTATGCTCTTAGAATATATTCTAGATACAAATTAGAGATTGTTGTGTTGACATGATTGAGTGTTGTATTGATAGCTATCTAGGTTTTCATAATCTATGTTTAGCTAAGCTATTTGACATGTCATCTAGCTTTTAATATCTAGGATTGAATTTATTGCAAAATCATCATTCTAGATAAGCATATAGAGTAACCTAGCTCTAAATTACATTTTGGATATTTTATATATTCACTTAGGTTGTAATCTCTTCTTAAAGAATTAAGTCTTGTGTTGCTATCGGGATTAGGTAGCTTAAATCACAAGAAATCGGACTAGGTCCACTTATACCGGGATTAGGTAGTTGTGATGATTATTGATCGGGATTAGATCATTTAAACCGGGATTAGGTTGTAATCATTTCAATTAGTGGATTCGAGGTTCGTGTGTGACTCACATAACAGCCCGTGGTTTTTCCCGTGAGGGTTTCCACGTAAATATCAAGTGTTATTTACATTCCACACCTTATTATACTTGTTATATTATTGTGACTAGTTAAGGGCATTTTCGTAATTGACTTGTATGCAAAAATTGGGTAAAATCTATTAAAATCTATTCACCCCCCCTCTAGATAGTTTTATACACACCGTGCATTATTTGTTTCAAATCTCCGCCCAGATCGGTAGCTGGTCTCCTTTCGGTCACGATGGACCCACTTTCAAGCCTCCATGCACAAGTTTGTCCTTTCCTCCAAGTCCTTCAACCTCCATGGAAATGCAAGCTTGCAAGCTTGGTTCAGTGGCTTCTTTCCCGCAATCCAGACGTCCAAACTCACAAGAAGTCCGCAAGTTCATGCCGTTGGAACATTCCAGCGAACCAGAAGGCCTGAACTCGTGGGAAAAGCTCCAAATTGCACCGAGAGTTCTGAGGGCGGGAATGAACCCATGAAAACAAGGGTTCTGAACCCGTGGGAGTGACCGACTTGGAGATATTTCATCCCAAGCTTGTCCAAAACAGTTCCCTATGTATATACATCCTTTTGTAACCTAAAACACTCTCTCTAATATCCAAACTAAACCTTAAAAACCCTAAACTAGCCTACAATAGCTTAAATTATCCTAGAATAGCCTAGATAACTTAGAAGCTCATTACATGGTTGCATGTGAACTTCATATCTTGGAAGAAGTAGACTTGGAGCTTCATTGAAGACAAGAAGCTTACCATCTTGTGGTTACTTCTTATCTCTTACTTCTTTCCATTATTTGTGATTCATGTAACATGTATGTGTAAAATACTCTCAATGTTGAGGGATTGATTTTCATAAGACTTTATATTGTAATTGATTGATCTCTACTTTTATGATATCCATCTTTAGCTATTGAATGTTGAATTGAGTTAAATTGAATGGATGTATGTTGTTGATTGACGAATTAGTAACATGTATCTTGATTAATGACATTTGATTAGCTATATTGGAGAGAACTTGGTTAGTAATTGCATATCCATGCTTATTAACTAATTCTTATGTTCTAGGTTGTAATACCTCTTGTTGTATATATAATTTCGCCAAGCAGCCACATCATCAAAGGTGTTAATAAATGCTAAGGAACAGGTTGCCACGTCACTCATTGACCAGGTCAAAGAAGAAAGCATGGACCGATCAGCATATCAAGTCAAATAAATCAAAGATGTATTTGCCAAAGCTAGATATGTACTCGCCAAAGATAGAAGCATAGTCGCCAAAGGGTAAAACCCAGGAGGGGAGATGTTCGCCACATCTGTGTGCTGGGCACAAGCCGACTCGGCTGAAACATGAAAATAAACTCTAAACTCCTAGAAGACCCATGGCAACAAGGAGTCGCAGAAAAGGAAAGGGCCGAAAACACATATCCGTATCTGTTACAACATGGGAATCCGAGTACGAATCAAAAAGGAAATCCTACCTCCAACAGGATAGGATCACGTAGTAACCCTAGATTATCATGTATAAATAAAACCACCTATCCCACGAGGAGGGGGTTCAAAAAATAACAAAAGGAGAGAAAAGCAATAATTCTGGAGATTTGAGTGTGTAATCGAAACAAGTAAACTATAGTGATATTTTCTTGTCCTCCGGGACGCCGTGGTTTTTTCCCATTCAAGGGGTTTCCACGTAAATTGGTCTCTTGCATGCATTGAATTTCTTTCTTAATTGACGATACTTTTGATTTAATTGTTGGTTGTGTGGTAATCCAAATTTCATCGTCAACAATTGGCGCTAGAAGGAGGGGGATTACTTGAACAAAAACTTCGAGGAACCCTTGCGAATTGAGAAACATGAACAACGACAGTGACAAAGATGGTAACTCCAGCAGAGATCTAATCGTTGAGCCAACCGCGCCGACAGGAGATAGGGCGGTAACGATCGGGGAACAGTCAGCAGCAATGCCAGGAACTAGGGCAGCCGACCCCGGGGTTCTGCAGCATTTCCAAACTGCATTGGTAAACTTAATCAACGAGGCAAGCAAAATAGGGCTTTCGCTTCCCATAGGATTGGGAGTTTCATCTCCCTATGAGTTAACTACTCCGGGAATCCCGCCGCCCGGAAGACTACGGTCAGAAGTTCACATCGCAACCCCTGATGCTCAAGCGAGACAATCTACTGAAGAGACTCCCTAGGGTCACCTTGAGGATTTCGAGGGTAGGAAACAGAGGAAGGGAAAAGGTGTGATGAACGAAGAATCCAGGGAGGAGCGGGATCAGATAAGAACACATGGGATCAATTCTAGTGACACATACCAAAGGAACCAGCGGAGACACCGTTCTATCTCGTCTGAAGATAAAAGTCCTCGTACACGAAGGGAATTACGATCCAAAAGAGCACGACAGAGAAGATCCGAAAGCACAGAAGATAGAAAGAGCCCAGATGATAGAGACAATTATGGGAGAATGACAGTCAAGAGCAGACTCGATCCAACAGGGGAGCCAACTGGTCAACGAGATGTCACCTTACAAGAGCTGTCAAGAAAGGTTTCAGCAATGGTACGAAGGTATGGTCACAACGTATCTTCGGATGATGAGTCGGATAGCCCATTCGTTGAAAATATTGCTCGCACCCAATTTCCGGACAGATTTAGAATGCCAACCATTGAGCAGTATAAGGAGAACAGGGATCCGAAGGAGCATGTTCACCGATTCCGTAACATTATGACCCAGTATTCATCCAATGACGGACTGCTATGTCTCACCTTCCCCCAAACATTTGGCGACCTCGCCTCCAGGTGGTTTGGAAGACTTCCATCCGGAAGTATAAGCAGTTTCTCGAACCTCAGCAAGGCATTTATAAGGCAATTCATGGGGAGTGTGCAGAGAAGAAAGTCGCTTGCTCATCTATCAAACTTGAAGCAGGAATGCAATGAGTCGATCAAGAAGTATCTAGCAAGATTCAGGAAGGAGGTTGCTCAAATTGAAGACGCCAGTGATGTAGCTGTTATCGCCGCTTTCACCAATGGGTTACAAAGCGGGTGATTATCCTTTGACCTGCGAAGAGGGAGACCGAAAACTTATGAGGAGATGATGGAAATAGCTGGCAACTATGCACTAGCGGAAGAAGAAGAAGTAGCACAATGGGGTAGTTACGTACACGGACACAAACCTGACTCAAAAGCAGAACATAAGGATGACAAAAAGATATAATCACGTGACCGCCAGAGAGATAAGAAAAGCCAAAAGGGGCATCCAAGGGAAAGCAGGGAAAACACTCGAGCCAATAGGTTTCGAGGATGGTACAGCCATTACACCCCTCTAACCGGCGATCAGGAGGAAATACTTTCCGTGGTAGAAGACAAAGGACTCGCCAAATACCCCCGGCAGCAATCAGCAAATGCCAGGAAAGATACAACTAAATACTGCCGATGTCACAAAGATCATGGGCATGAGACTTCAAAATGTTTTCAGCTGCGTGATCATATTGAGAGCTTGATCAGAGACGGGCACCTGAAGGATTTTGCTTTGAAAGGGGACAAGCACGGTGGTCACCAGGACAACCACCAAGGAAACGGACAGGAAAGAAAGAGTCCAAGGAGAAACAGCCCTAACGCCACCATAAACACTATTTTTGGCGGACCTCATACTTGGAGAAGCAATCGAGAAAGGATGTCAGAAGTCCGAGAAGTAATGTATGACAGCAGAAGCATGGAGATTAATTCTGTGCAAAGAAACCCCAAGAAAGGAAAAGAAGGACATGACCCCATAATATTTATAGCAGAAGACTCAAACGAAATTGATGCAAAGCCTAATGATGTAATCATAGTGGGGGTTCGAATAGCACACAGGGATGTCCTTCGAGTAATGATTGACAACGGGAGTTCAGTTGATATTCTAAGTGCTAGGGTATACGATGAGTTGCGGTTGGATAGAAAGGACTTAGAACCCTTCCATGTGCCGTTGTAAGGTTTCGGGGGTGCAGAAGTAAGATCATTGGGAACTGTGAAGCTACCGGTGAGGTTTGGTACATCACCATGTAGGCGAACAATCCTGCTGGACTTTGTTGTAGTCGACATCCATAATTGGTCGTATAATGCTTTGCTTGGTTGACCGTTTCTTAACAAAGCTCGAGCCGTCACTTCAACCCATGCATTGAAAGTAAAGTTCCCTACAGAATTCGGAGTCGGAGAATTGAAAGGGTCACAGGAGATGGCACGCCGCGCCAACCTGTCAATCTTCAAGGATAAGGTAGGGATGGAGACATTAAGCATATTCGAGGTAAACAAGGAAGTACATGAGGATAACTCGGAAACTTTTGAATTAGACCCAAGGGACAAAATGAGCAGAGAAAAGGAAGAGCCAACTGAGTCGATTGTTTTAAACAAAGCAGAGCTGGACAAAACAGTCAAGATCGGAGCAAGACTGACAGAATGCGTTAAGAGAGATGTGACAAACTTGCTGAAAGAATACAGGGATATTTTCGCTTGGAGCCATGAAGACATGCCGGGGATTGAAAGAAGTGTGATTTCACACAACTTGGCTGTGAACGAAAAATGCAAACCAGTAGTACAAAAGAGGAGAAGCTTTAACCCGGAGAGAAGTGCAGCAATAAAAGAGGAGGTGTCCAAGTTGCTCGCCGCAGGATCAATCAGAGAGGTTAAGTACCCGGAATGGGTGGCGAATGTAGTTCTAGTGAAAAAGAAGAACAGCCAATGGAGGATGTGCGTCGACTTCACCGACCTAAACAAGGCCTGCCCCGAGGATAGCTTCCCGCTACCAAGAATTGACCAGCTGGTCGATGCAACAGCTGGACATGAAACATTAAGTTTTATAGATGCATACTCAGGATATAACCAGATAAAAATGCACAAGCCAGATGAGGAGAAGACAGCGTTCACCACAGATCAAGGGTTATACTGTTACACAGTCATGCCATTCGGCTTGCAAAACGCTGGAGCAACTTACCAGTGCTTAGTCAATAAAATGTTCGCCAGACAAATAGGAAGAAATATGGAGGTTTACGTTGAAGACATGCTAACAAAAAGCATCACAGCAGATAAGCATATAGATGACCTAAGGAAGACATTCGATGTGTTGGTTAGGTATGGAATGAAGTTGAATCCAGTAAAATGCGTGTTCGGCGTACCGTCTGGGAGATTCTAGGATATCAAGTGCATCAAAGAGGAATAGAGGTGAACCCTGAAAAAATCCAGGCGCTGGCCAAAATGGTCTCACCAAGAACTTTGAAGGACGTCCAAAGACTCACGGGGTGCCTGGTATCGTTGAGCAGGTTCATAGCTAAATCAATAGACCGATGCCTACCATTTTTCAAAGCCCTAAAGAAAGGAAAGGGGGTCGAGTGGAACGAGGATTGTGAAAGAGCTTTCCAGGCCTTGAAGGATTACCTCGGGCAAGCACCGCTGCTATCAAAACCGGAAACAGGAGAAACATTGTATATGTACTTATCCGTCTCTGAAGCAGCCACAAGTTCTGTGCTGGTAAGACAAGAGGAGGGGATCCAGAAACCAATATACTACACCAGTAAAGCACTGTTACCAGCCGAAACCAGGTACTCACCGGCCGAAAAAATGGCACTCGCTCTAATAACAGCAGCAAGGAAGTTAAGGCCATATTTCCAGGCTCATAAAATCGGAGTATACACCAACTGCCCACTGAAATTAATTCTGCAAAAACCAGAAGTATCCGGTCGATTGACGAAGTGGGCGATCGAGTTGAGTGAATTCGATGTAGAGTATCTTCCAAGGACAGCAATCAAAGCCCAAGCAGTGGCAGACTTTGTAGCAGAGTTCATCGAGCCAAGCATGGAGGTGGCAAGAATGATGGTGGAGCAAAACAAGAAAGTATTCAAATGGCAACTCCGCGTTGACGGGTCGTCAAACACGCACGGCAGCGGGGCAGGGGTAGTGGTGTCAACCCCGGAAGGAGACTCAGTCGAATGTGCCTTGCGTTTTGACTTCAAAGCTACTAACAATCAAGCTGAATACGAAGCACTCATAGCAGGACTAAAAGTTTGCACAGTACTAGGAGCAGATGAAGTGGAAATCTTCAGCGACTCTCAAGTTGTTGTCAATCAGGTGCTAGATGAGTACCAGGCAAGAGATGAAAACATGATCACCTACCTGGAATTAACAAAGGAGCTACTGGAAAGATTCAAAGAATACAGAATTGTTCAGATCCCTAGAGAAGAAAATGAACAGGCTGACGCCTTGGCCAAATTGGCATCCGCCACGATCAACATTTGGCCCAGAACTATTTCTATGATCCGCCTGCTGTAGCCGAGTATAGTCAAACCGAAGGAAGTTGGGGCAGTCTTTAGCGAAAGAGATAGCTGGATCACATCAATCAAAGAGTACCTCGTCAATGATGTACTCCCAAGTGATCCATTAGAAGCAAAACGATTGAAGTACAGAGCTACAAGATATTCAGTACTCAATGGAGAACTATACAAAAGGGGGTACTCAAGGGCACTGCAGAGATGTGTCGGGCCTGAAGAAGCAGAAGGTATCCTGAGAAGCATACATAGTGGAAATTATGGGAATCACGCTGGGGGTGCCAGCCTAGCCCACAAAACATTAAGGCAGGGTTTTTACTGGCCAATACTATTCACCGACGCTAAAAGAGTGGCAACAAGATGTGAGGCGTGTCAAAAAATTGCCAATAACATCCGCCAACCACCTGAACTCTTGCAGAGTATTACCTCGCCTTGGCCATTCGCCATATGGGGAATTGACCTGATTGGCCCAATGCCAACAGCAACTGGAGGAGCGAAGCACGCCATAGTAGCCATGGATTATTTTATGAAGTGGGTAGAAGCTGAACCATTGGTGCATATAACGGAAGCAAACACTATAATCTTTGTAAAGAAAAATATCCTGTACAGATTCGGGATACCAAACACCATCATCACGAACAATGGGACCCAATTCGATGGCAAGAAATTCAGGGAGTTGTGTGAGAAGTATGGCATCAACAACTACTACGCCTCCCCAGCACATCCGCAGACGAATGGCCAAACTGAAGCAGTGAACAAGATCATAAAACACAACCTGAAAGCTAAATTAGCAACGAAAAAAGGTAGCTGGGCAGATAAACTACCACAGGTACTCTGGGCATATCGAACCACAGAAAGGGGTTCAACAGGTGAGACCCCATATTCCATGGCTTACGGAGCTGAAGCTGTCATTCCTGTGGAAACATCTTTCTCTTCACCAAGGGTACAACTCTTTCAACCGGAACTCAACATTGATATGTTAAAATGCAGTCTGGATGAATTAGAAGAAAGAAGAGAGTGCGCACAAATAAGAAACACTGCGTACCAACAAAGGGTAACCAGATATTATAACTCACATGTACGTGAAAGGAGGTTCGCGCTTGGCGACTTGGTGCTGAAGAGGGTGAACCTAGGAATAAGAGACAAAGCTGCAGGACCACTCGCGGACAACTGGGAAGGGCCCTATCAAATTACAGGCATAGCTGGTCATGGGGCATATCGCATTACTCGAGAGGGTTTAGGCGAACTACCTCGGCCATGCAATGCGCAGTACTTGAAGACATATTACCCTTGACTTCTCGCTTACTTTTAGGATTTATTTCAATCTTTTTATTCTTAGACAATTTTCATTTTAGCATTTTTATCTGTGACTATGTTAACGAGTTGCAGGAAGTATTCAATAAAGAGTGATTTATTACTGAAGATTCGTGATTTGATTCGCCAGTCACAAAGGGCATTCGCCGTCATGCATCACTACCATCGCGTACAGATGAATCTCGTACTCGTAGCAAACTGGCGAGAAAAATAAAATCCCAAGTTATAAAAATTGGCAGTCACCATTACGGGAAAAATAAAATCCCTAAAAAGACAAGCAAAAAGCATGAGGAAGACGTCCCAATAATATGCTAAAACTCAGCAATGGCAGCTGACTAAATAACATGTTAAAAACTTAGTGTATGGTCGGATACGTCCTGACAAACACTGAGTACACCGAAACTCAGCAATGGCAGCTGAATAAAGCTGTAAAATATGCTAAAAACTTGTGAAGCACTAAGTAAGCCGAAAACTCAGCAATGGCAGCTGAATAAAGCTGTAAAATATGCTAAAAACTTGGTGAAACACTAAGTAAGCCGAAAACTCAGCAAAGGCAGCTGAACAAAAATAGAGCTAGAGGAGTTATAAAATACTTTATAGAATCAAAAAGTCATTTACACTCGAAGGTTCAAAAAAGATATAAATATTTACAATTGAAGACCTAATCTCAACTAGCTGTAGGATGTCCCTCGCTGTCTTCCTCATCTTCGATCTCCACTTCAGAAGGCCAGGTAATCTCTTCGTCCCCATCCGGCATAAAAGATCCATAATCCCTACCGGCAACAGGACCTAAATCAGGTTCAGCACCAAAACCAGAAAAGCTGCCCTTCTGGCCGGAGTAGTAAGTGTTGAAAACACGCCTATTGGGAATTTCTAAATGCATAGGATGAGGCTCAGTCTTGTTATAACAGCAGTGGGCTTTCCATCGTTTTATCTGATCTTTAATCGAACCCACTCCGCTGGCCATATGCTGTTTAAGAGACCTGTCAAAGCGATTTAAAGCCTTTTCATTCGAATGGTCCTTCATGGCGAAGAACTTCTTCGACTGCCTCATGCCCCGTTCAAATTCACGCAGCAAAAGCGCATCATAGGCAGCTTAAAACGATCAACTGCTTCAACCTCCAGCACGGCCTTGAGATCATTCAAGATAACTTTATGCGAGGACAACTGGTTGCGCAGGTCCAAAGCCTCACGCTCAGCTCTCTCTTTTGCTTCCTCAGTTAGTCGCTCAGCCTCAAAACGTGCTGCGAGTGATTCTTGATTAGCGGAGAGTTGCTCTCGTAGCGAACGAATCTCATCCTCAGCAGCAGCCAATTTCTCTTCAGCAACCAGTTAAGCTGAAAGATAACCATCTGCGGATTCCCTCAACTGAGCAAGTTGCTGAGTGTGGACTTCCTCAGCAGAGAGTTTCTCAGCTGCCAAAGTAGAGGCCTGTTCTCACAGGCGTTTCACGTCCCTAAAAAGAAAATTCACGTGCCTGTAGTTGTCAGCCATCTCAGACATCATCTGAAATGGAAAACAGGCAAGTCAGGAAACACACAAATCAGAGTATAAAACGAATACTGCAAAAGACTCACCAAAGAGTGGCAGTTGAAGAAAAATTCCATCTTTCTGTTACAAGACCTACTCTTCACATGCTCCCAACCCTCACCAACATAAATATCGTTGTTCATCAGGTATGAGCAAATCTCAGCAGCCGAAAAATCTGAAAGGGAAACAGACTCAACTCCCTCACCAACTTCAGTTGGATCCACGGGAGAAGCTTTATGAGCAGCGCCCAAACCTGATGTAGAAGCCCCAGGCTGTTTCGATGGCCCCGGCTTATCAGCTGGCCCCGGTTGACCAGATGGCCCAGGTTGACTAGCAGAAGACATACTCGGCCCACCCACAGCCTCTGAAGGAGAAGCTGCACCGGTCGGGGAGGAGGCAGGAGCATTTAAATTGTTAACTCCCTCAGAAGATGGGGACACCACCGCACTCACCCCACCAGCAGGAGCCTCAGGAACAGGTGTTTGAGTAGAAGGAGTTTCGGCGAATACATGTTCATCAGCACCCTCCTCGTCCGAAGAAACAACATACTGCACAACTCTTGATGCCTGCTTCAAAGGTCGAGCAGTGTGATCAAGGGTGCCCTCAGCCCGGCGTTTGCCTCTACCGGTCCTAGGGGTTAGGTCATTCGCAGGATCAAGGGGAGTTTCAGGGACATCCGCGTCAAAAATAGGAGTATCACTAACTGACCCTGAAACTCCAACTTTCTCTTTTCCCTTACGGCTGGAGGTAGCTGCAGAAGTGGTCGCAGCAGCAGTAGTCGAGTAGGAATGTTCACAGCAGCCTCTGTATACACAGGGGGTTGTCCCGATTCGACCCCACCCTCGGGAATATCACCAGCTTCCTCGCCATCGGAGGGATCGCCACCATCCAGGCTAGCAACTCCTTCCTTGGCCAAACCAGTAGTATGTCTTTTACTAGCAGCCTCAGAATTTTTCACTGCCCGGGCTTGTAAGTCACAAACCGTATCAAAGTCTATCACTGCGAAAGACAACCAAATATCACTAACAAGATAAACAAAACAGTAATATAAAAAAGAAGAAAGACTGGTGAAACTTACGGCGAGGAAGCCTGGCAGGTAAGCGTGTGAAAACCCGATGGGCGATCATTTTCTCCTCATCCAAGAGGAAAGATCTACCCCTGTCATCCAAAGGAAGGATGGCTGCCGCGGCTAGATGAGAGATCTCAGCATCCGACAAAGCAGGAACGGCCAGAGAAGGAGAAATGAAGTGCCTGGGGACCTTCTTCGCCGAAAAATTACGGCGGCTGCTGGCAGGCACATCTCTACCCCACTCGCCACTAGTAAAAAACCAGCTATTCTTCCACCTTTTATTCGAAGTGGGAAAGCCCCAAATAAAACCCTTCTTCTTCTCATCGCTAGAAACCTCCACCTGACCAGGGTTCGCCACACCCTCAGGGATCCAATTCTCCACGAGCAAAGAGAGAAGGAAATACGTACCACCATTGCCCGCCTGTCTTAATGTATAAAAATGGCGAATCTCGTGAGGCGTAGGGGGTCCATAACCCTTCAATTTCCACATTAGACACAGGCACATCAATATCCTATAACTGTTTGGGGTGAGCTGGGCCGGCGTAATCCGGGCCTCCGCTAGAAATCTGGCGATAAAAGGGCTGAAGAGGGAGCGTAACCCCGCAATTGAGCATTGTGCCATAAATGGCGACCGCATTCTCAGGAGGATTCCACACTGCTCGATCACACGGCAGAGTCAAAGTGATAGCGTCTGGAATGTCAAAGCGGCTCTTGTATTTGCGAAGTTCGTCCTTGCCAACCACGTTAACCTCACAATCAAAAGAACATGGGCGATCAACTGTGAAGTACAATCTACTCTTCTGATGATCTTCAACATCAGAATTGGCGGTGGTTTGGGCATCCAGCAGAGACTTTCGAAGAGCCCTAGAAGCTCGTCGTTTACTGCCACCCGGTTTAGAAGACTTCGTCATCGTTGGAGAACTACTGTCAAAAGATGAAGGAGAAGGAGTGTTAGGAACAGAATTTTCCTCAGAAGAAGGAATATAGACAGAAATCGGGGTTGGGGAATCCGGATGAAAATTATGAATCAAAGACTCAATTTTGTCCGCAGTACGTTTGTCACCAAGCTCCATAGCTTGCATCATTTGATTAAAAAGAGAAGAACGTAAGGAGGGATCCATGAAAACTCACCAGAAAAACCCTAGGTTCGGAGAATGAGCAGGAGATTTGGGGATGCCAAGAAATAAGCACCATCGAGTTCAAGATGAGCCGTTCGACAATAAAAGAAATTTATGGCAGAAGTTTCTAAGGGAGAAGAATAAGAGACAATGAAGGAACTCTGTTTTGAGAGAAAGAAGAGATTAATGGAGACCTGAGAGGATGGAGGAGAAGGAGAAATGATCAGGCATTAAAAGAGGGAGTTTTGAAATTCAAAAAAAAAAAT
Organism: Acer yangbiense; assembly: GCA_008009225.1. Lineage (NCBI taxonomy): Eukaryota > Viridiplantae > Streptophyta > Magnoliopsida > Sapindales > Sapindaceae > Acer > Acer yangbiense. The sequence goes on from CM017764.1 coordinate 16,429,515, forward strand.
CAGATAAAAAGATATTTAGTTAAAGTGAGTGACGGTCATAATAACTAGCCGCAACAGTCACCACCAAGGAACGGACATGTGGCACCTCAGGGATCACCGATCAGTCAAAATGTGTCTTCACCTGTCAAATGAGTGGAAGCGCCATAAATTGTGTGGCCAAGAATGAAGGCTTGCACCGGAAGAATCAACTAACAAATTCAACACGTGGTGAAAATGAAAAAGGGGGGAATTATTTGCAAAATGCGCCAAAATTTTATAAGCATAGATATAAATACTACTCGCGGAGGCAAACGAATTAGAAACCCAAATCGTTCGCTCAGCTCGAAATATTTATAGGGGTATTGTTGTATATATAATTTCGCCAAGCAGCCACGTCATCAAAGGAGTCAATAAATGCTGAGGAACAGGTTGCCACGTCACTCATTAACCAGGTCAAAGAAGAAAACGTGGACCGATCAGCATATCAAGTCAAATAAATCAAAGATGTGTTCGCCAGAGCTAGATATGTACTCGCCAAAGATAGAAGCATAGTCGCCAAAGGGTAAAATCCAGGAGGGGAGATGTTCGCCACATCTGTGTGCTGGGCACAAACCGACTCGGCTGAAACATGAAAATAAACCCTAAACTCCCAGAAGACCCATGGCAACAAGGAGTCGCAGAAAAGGAAAGGGCCGAAAACACATATCCGTATCTGTTACAACATGGGAATCCGAGTACGAATCAAAAAGGAAATCCTACCTCCAACAGGACAGGATCACGTAGTAACCCTAGATTATCATGTATAAATAGAACCACCTATCCCAAGAGGAGGGGGTTCGAAATAACCAAAAGAGAGAAAAGCAATAATTCTGGAGATTTGAGTGTGTAATCGAAACAAGTAAACTATAGTGATATTTTCTTGTCCTCCGGGAGGCCGTGGTTTTTTCCCATTCAAGGGTTTTCCACGTAAATTGGTCTCTTGCATGCATTGAATTTCTTTCTTAATTGACGATACTTTTGATTTAATTGTTGGTTGTGTGGTAATCCAAATTTCATCGTCAACATCTTACTTTCTCATTCTCTGATGAAGTTCTTTGAGTTATTAGAACCCTAAACTTCAAAGAGAGATTTTTGAGAAAAAATTAAATCAAGAACTCACCTTTAAACACTCAAATCAAATCTTTTTTGCATCAAAGTTCATCTTGCATTCATCTATGATTGGGTTTGCATCATCACAACATGCTTGGTAAGATTTTGATTAATTTCATCTTATTTTAGTATTTTACTATCAAGCATATTCTCTTTTAATTACTTGTATGTTTTTGATCATATGATAAATACAAGATTAGAGAATTAATTGTAATGAATTGATTGAGTGTTGTTTTGTGATAGCTAATTAGGTTTTTGACTAATCTTGAATAGCTAAGCTATTTGACATGTCATTTAGCAATTGATATCTAGGATTGATTTAAATTGATTATATCATCATCCTAGATAAGCATCTAAGGTTACCTAGCCTTGTTTGTTATTTGAATATTTATACATATTCACATAGGTTGCATAATCTCTTCATAGAGAATTAAGTTTTGAGGCTAAGGTTGCTTAGGCCTCAAGCAATTAGGACTAGAGCCACTTTTAAAGGCCTGAGTGGTAGAAGTGGGGGGTTATTGACCGGAGTGTTAGACGAGGTCTACATAGGTTGTAAACTCCATTTCGAGATTAGTGGATTTCGAGGTCCTAGTGTGGCGCACTAAACAGCTCGTGGTTTTTCCCAGTGGTTGGGTTTCCACGT